>JANFCV010000259.1:0-502569 GCA_024500475.1 Phthorimaea operculella
AAAGCTATAGGTCGATAGCTTGATGGATTATCAGCAGGCCAGGTTTGCAGATAGCTATGATTTTGGATTTATTGAATTTAGTTGGGATCTTCTGTGAATGCAGCATATCAGAGAAATACAGGGCAAGCCAGCGTCTGCAGTTTGGTCCAAGATTGATTAGGAACTCGTTATAAATACCATCATAGCCGGCAGCTTTGTTTCTAGACAGGTTTTTTATGGCCAGGTTAATTTCCGTAATAGTGAAGCTACTTGATAATTCATTATCGATCGGAAGGGTATCTTTGCTTCGCCTAAGTTCTTGTTTCAGAGCTCTTGCAAACTGTTTGTCTCCTTTAGCCTTCGAGGTGTTTACTATTTTGCTGGCGATGGAGTTTGTAAGCTTTTGTGTTGGTGTTAAGGCGGTGTTTCCTGATTTTCCAGTCAGTTTATTTAATACCCTCCATGCTTTACGACTCGATGTTTTGAAGTTCATCTCTTTGACCGTGTTAACCATTTTCCTTGGCGATTTTCATCTAGAGAGTTTAGCAGTTCGGCGCCAACATCGTGCTCCCCTGTGTTCTTATATTCTTCATAAAGTTTATCACACTCTTCCGACCAACATGGAATATAGGTTTTTCTGTATCCTCTAGGTAAGTATATTCCTTTTGGCAGTTTCATGTAACAGGCGCACAAATCGATTATAGCTCTCAGTTCTTGCAGGTAACCATCTTATGGCGGCGTCCATGTCTTTTGAAAATTGGTGCCAATTTGCTTTGCAGAAGTTCCAGCGAGGGACAGGTACCGACTGATGAAACGGTATTCTAGTTCCAGTTTCAATTAGTATTGGTCGATGCTGGCTGTTTGGGAAATTTGCCATTACAGTTCTTGAGCAAGGCAATGGTCTTCGGGAACCATCTTTAGCTAGGGACACAAACGTGAGGTCTGGGTTATAATCCCTCCTCCAACGTGCCGAGTGAAAACTACCTCTGTCCTTGGCATCAAAGATTAAGTGTAAGTCATTCCTTTCAGCCCATTCCACCAGTTGTTCTCCATTTTGGTCATTCTATAGCGCCAGTTGCAATGGTGGCTGTTAAAATCACCGCTATAAATAGACGGGTGGGCAAAGGTAGGTATGTGGATTCCCGTAGATGCCGGTGGTTTATAGATGTTTACTATCGTGAGGTCTTTGACTGAAATAGCACAGACGAAGAACGAGGCACACGATGTGGTGGGAACCAAAGCAACGTCCCCCAGGCCATCTCGGACATATGTAGCAATACCGTATTTGGCATGATTTTGGGAGTGAACAATATTATAGTCAGGAATTTTGCCACGTTTATTAAGGTCTTCTTCATCCTTAGCGTGAGTTTCCTGGAGGAGAAGTACATCGATGCTGTTTTCCTTTAGGAGCTTTTCCAAATAGTCACATTTTGCTAAGCTAATTCCTTCTATATTTAGTTGACAGATTTTAATGGTTAGTCCAATATCTTTAGTCATGTGGATGTGGCCCTTAAAAGGGCCTTTTTGATTGCAGCTAGGTTTAGACATATTGGTGCTGTGAGATCACAGGGACAGGTACAGCAGCCAATGGTTGTTGGTCGTTTAGCACCACCCAGGGGACACGTGCAGGGTAGCGGTGGGTGACTTCCTGCGGACGTGAGCAACTTCGTCCCCCATAAGAGTACTAAGTACCTCGTCACGCGATGCACGTTCCTTCAATATTACCTACAGTGAAATTTTCGCACAAGTCTTTCCCATGCCCAATCCCAATGGGGGCTGGCGGGAGGAATGAAAGTCCATTTTATACCTCTGTTTGTGTGCACTCTGTTTGCAGTGCTTCGGAATTCAGCACCTCCTGCATCGACTTTCTCAGCTCCTTGTCTGCACCTCTTAAATTAGTACCGTTGTCAGAGTAAAAGCGACACGGCCAGCCGCGTCTGTTCGCCATTCGTTGCAGCGCCATGATGAGTGAATCCGTGGTAAGACTTTGTACTATTTTAATGTGAACCGCTGTAACGGTCCATACCTTCGTTCATGGCGCCTGCTCACAGTGACTGCCAAACAGATCGAGACCACAGTGGCTAAATACAGGCTGATGATGAGCTAGACGAGCGCTAGGGAGATCTCCCATTCTAGGTGTAGTGTATGCAGGGCAACACTGGCTGACGTCACGCTCGGCTGTCAGAGTCAGCGGTCAGAGGTGCGAACGTGCGGGTGTGTTGTGCGTGTATATAACTATGATTCCAGTCTAAATAACTGGTGTGTTTCCATTGTATCATAGACCCCCACTCCATAGGTCACTACACTAGGTACCTGCGGTTTTGCCTTCCGTATCCTGCAGAGCATGCACCTTCGACTTCACAGTAGGCCGGAGCCTCGTTATCGAAAACCTCTGCTGTAGCACATTGACAATAGTTTCCTGGTTACCATGAGCTGCCTTCACATGATAATACCTCACAGTACCTCATAGGATGCTGACCGTCGAGAATGACAGGCTGTTTCATTTCATAAGTGACGTGCTGTGCAGCATCAATACGACCACCGACGCGGAGTACGCCATGCTGATCCAGAATTGGTGAGAGGGTAGACAACTTACTACTAGATGGTATTAGTTTACCTTTCGTTACTGCAGCTAGCTCTTCAGGGAACGATCCGGCTCGAAGGACCAAAATTGTGGCCGTCGGGAACGATAAAAAGGACTAAGTATTTACTTTGAACAGCGATATTTTATATTCAAACAAACCAAAAATCCTAATTTTATAAAAATCACAGAAATCAAGACAAAGACAAAGGTGCAATGACGTAGTCACTCAAACAGGAAGCATGTCATAGACAGACTCCTGGCTGGTGCTCTCTCCAAGGATGTGTTACAGTTTCTTTATTGCAAAACGACTTAATTATGCAGTTTCTTACACAAAACACAGCGCACCTTGGGGATAACGACACTGGTCCATCAATCATTCCGCTCGTGTCAGATTTCGCGCCCCCCCCCCCCCCCCCCTTCTGCTCGTGTCAGATTTCGCGCACCCTCCCCTTCCGCTCGTGTCACATTTCGCGAACCAAAATGGCGACCAATTTCGCAAAGAAAATTTTCGGAAAAATATAAATTACTCAAAATAGTGATGGATTTTATTCGATCCGTTACTAACAACTAATTCTAGATTATATTTAGGGTTTGTTTCCATATTTTTAGGATGTTCCTATTGTTATGTTTTTTTTTTGCAGGTACAGAAACTTCTTCATAGTCAATAAATTTTACTGAGTTAGTTTGAATAAACTAGAATTTCAAGAATGTGTGTTATTTTCATAAATGTATCAGTTTTACATATAAATGAATAACCAAGTAACATAAATAAATGTTTTACTTACAGTTTTATTCACTAAAACCTGTTAGAAATCACATTTTAGTAGCCGTCCCGCATAGCACGGTTCCGTTCGCCAACTTTTACAGTGATTTTTGTTTTCTTCTAAAACTGGTTATTTTTTGTTGCCAATATAAAAAAAAACATTCATCTAGAAACTGTCCATGCACTAATTCTATCTGTAGTAGTATCTAATTTTGAGATACGGCTTCCAAAAGTTTTGAAAAAAATTAAAGCAGCTCTTCTAAAAATTTGACGAATTGCACTTAGAATGTTTGTCTTCAAGAACATCGATATCACACCACGAATATATCCTTTGCGGGGAAGGCAGAGCGTAAACAACTGTAAAAACGGTCCCACGTCTGACGAAAGTTTGAGAGTCATTCAGAAGACTGAGTGTAAATTAACTATGTACAGTGTTTTAATTTAAATGCGTGCAATAGTTTAAGACTTAAGAGTAGGCTAAGTATCGATAAGGATGCAATATAAAATATTTGAAAAAATCCTCGGCAAACATTTTTATTTTTTACACTTAGCCGAAATTTGATTAAAAACCTATATCTCAGCTAATACTTATTTCCACTTAATTAATAGACAAAAGTAGGTACTTTTAATGACACTCTCTAAACAACAAAAGTGTCATAAATTTACCCACGGTAAAGATGGGTGATGTGATGACGATACGGTAAACATAGGTGATGCTATTCTAAGCCGCCTCCACACGGCAGTTACAATAATATTCGTGTAAAATTCTCAAAAATCATTCACAGTGAAATTAATCCCAGTCCAGTCTATAGATGGTGAGTCTTTAATATAACCAGCGACCTTTCTTGCGATGTAGGCGCCTGGGAGTACTGTAGGCACGTATTAGTTGGCATGCGATGTTTTTACACCACATTACTTCATAGAAACACCCACGCGAGATTTATCGATAGTTTTTTGTGTGGGTGGATGGAATATGGATGTTTTGTGGTATAATAAAAGCGTAGTATATTATATTATTATTTCTTTTTCCATTTGTTAGACTCAGCTACTGCCGGTATAATAATGCACACGGGCCTAAGCCAAGTGTGCATCAGCTTCGTTTGTTTCCGTGTTAGGAGTTTCATCCGTGTCTAAGAATTTTCTCACAATTCGGCAGGTGTTTAAAATGACCGCTTTCTGCATAAGAATATAAGTATTTTCGGGTAAGTCTAGGGATTTCAGGGATTGTTTCAGTTGTTTTGGAATGACACCGGTAGAGGAAAGAACTATTGGTACTATTGTTACTTTCTGTAGATTCCACATTCTAATTATTTCGTTTTTTAGATCTATATACTTATTAAGTTTTTCTGCTATGGTCTGTTGCAAGTTATGGGTATTGGGTATAGCTATATCTATTATTAAAGCGGTTTTATTTTGTTTGTCGATGAGAGTAATGTCAGGTCTGTTGAAATGAGTACAGTACGCGCATGAGTTCTTGGCCATCGGGGAATGAGGAGGCGCGCGGGGGCGGCGCGCCCCGCGGATACCCAACTACCCGCATTCGCCCGCAGTCGAGTGATGAGAAAAAAGTGTGTCACAAAGTTGTCGATATTTTGTCGTTATGTTGTGTTTTGTGTAGAAACCATAAATACTTCTTTAATATTATTGACAAACAGTGAAGTTACAGTTCGAACAAACTATGGTTAAAAAGGCCCCTTTAATAAGCAAATGTCTCGAGACATATACATTTTAGTTACTTTGTTTTAAAGAAACCTGCCCTTAGTTTATAAAGACCTATTCAACGATACCCTACCTACTCAATATTGTAGGAAAAACAACCCATTAACTAATAACTATGAGTAGTCTGAACTGAACTGTTCGGCAACAATTCTCGATATCGACATCAACATGAATTAGTCACAGCACTACCGCATTCCTCAACATGGTCATGAACTCATGCGCGTACTGTAGTTTTATCCGTTAATATTGCTCTATCGAAATAAATCTTGTGGGATTCGTTCTCTAGTATTGTGTCTGGGCTATATTTATAGTAGGGTGTGGATGGTGTGGAAATAAAGTTGTATTTAATCGCTAGTTTCTGGTGTATTATATTGGCAACCTGATCATGTCTACAACCTGTTACATAACTAACCAAAAAAAAGAATATTTTCCATTATCATCAGTCGATAAAATAATCCCATCACTAGTCTAGGTCAGGTGCTACACTACCTGGCGAACAAAGTCCGCTTCGGCGTACATTGCTGGTTGACTTAGTTTCTTGTATTGATGACATTCATGTAATAGCCAGCAATGTAGACCGAACTGCGCTTCGCCGCGTCGGTAACTTCATTTGAACTTTGACTTGTCAAAATTAGTGCTGCGATGCCACGATTAAAAATAAGTGTAATTTAATAAAAAAATATTTATTTCGTAGTTTTCAAAAACGATACTACGGCTCAAATTTTTTGTTAATTGACTCCTTGCAACGGACCTTTCCACATCCTTTCAGCTTTATTGGTTGTTTTGTAACACGTTGTATATTTGTAATCCGTTTGTACAATTGATTTGCAAGCCCCAGTTATATGCTGTATGGTTTCTGTGGCGCCATTGCATCGTCGGCATCTATCTATTGTATTTGGTTTTTTAATTATGTATTTCTGGTAATTTCGGGTTTCAATGACTTGGTCCTGGATGGCGATAATAAAACCTTCTGTTTCAGGGAACAGCTGCCCGCGATTGAGCCAATCGTTCGACGCTGTCTTGTCGACGTTAGGTAGATTCAAGTCGCGGTAGTGTCGACCGTGTAAAGATTTTTGGGACCAAGCTTCTGTCTTTGCATGTATGTCAGTTTGTGTTTCGTTTCTCTGTACTGTTGTATTGTGCAAGTTAAGTGGTGTCAATTTGGTATCATTCTGAACTATTGCTTTGTGTAAAGTAGAGGTTTCAGTTTTGTCGTAAAAGTATTTTCTGAGACTGGTAACCTGTTTATTGTGCAGATTTGTAATATCAATCAGGCCTCTACCCCCATTTGATATTATTGTCGTGTATTTGTAAGAAATGGGTGTGTTATTGTTTTTTTTTATACATAAACAATGGGTAAGCATTTGTCAGCAATCTCACCTGATGTTAAGTCACGATGCAGACGATGATGGAACATACTCGTCCAGATAATGCCTATTCACTCTCGCCTTGAAAAGGCCCAGTTTATAAAGTTCCGGAAACAGATCCGATCAGATAATGTGTGATTAGATTTCAAGATATTCGAACACAGTGTAACTATAATTGAATAAATAAAAAATATAGTAATCACATATAAAAAACTGGTCGAAATTACTATTACTGCCAGTCTGTAACAGTTTTTCTAAAGTAGGTACTTAGGTGTTTTATGTAAACTCCATTTTTATTTTCTGTTTGTACAGTACAGATACAATATCTGTTGACATTGCTCTCGTTTGGAAACAATATTTCTTTAGTTATTATTCGGTCAATAGTGAATGAAACGATCGAGTAGTAAAGCTTTAGAGTATATACGATTACATTTAATTAAGTACAAATCTCTTGAGGGTGTAATCTACTTACAAAACTGAACAACTTTTGTTTGAAACTTTTCTAAAACTTTTCGAAATATGAAAAAAAAGTGGAACTTCCCATACTAAGTGACACACTTTTTCAACATTTTTGTATGGGAGGTCCAAATTTTTTTTTTCATATTTCGAAGAAAAGTTTCAAACAAAAGTTGTTCAGTTTTGTGAGTTCCTAGATTACAACCTCAAGAGATGTGTACTTAATAAAATGTAACCGTATACCGGGAGTAACGGAAAGGGTATAACAAGCCGAAAGACTTCCCATAGTAAATCAATTAGCTGATCGGCGATTTTGTATGGGTGGCCCAAATTTTTTTTTCATATTTCGACCCATGTTCCATGGGGAAAGTTGTTCAGTTTCATGAGTACCTTGACCTCCTTTCGGCTTGTTATACCCTTTCTGTTACTCCCTGTATATAAGCAAGCTATAGAGTGCGTCTAAAAAGTTTGAACTGACGTATCACGTACAGTAGGTACGCGAATGAGTTCATGACCATGTTGAGGAATGCGGTAGTGCTGTGACTAATTCATGTTGATGTCGATATCGAGAATTGTTGCCGAACAGTTCAGTTTAGACTACTCATAGTTATTAGTTAATGGGTTGTTTTTCCTACAATATTGAGTGGGTAGGGTATCGTTGAATACTTAGGTCTTTATAAACTAAGGGCAGGTTTCTTTAAAACAAAGTAACTAAAATGTATATGTCTCGAGACATTTGCTTATTAAAGGGGCCTTTTTAGCCATAGTTTGTTCCAACTGTAACTTCACTGTTTGTGAATAATATTAAAGAAGTATTTATGGTTTCTACACAAAACACAACACAACGACAAAATATCGACAACTTTGTGACACACTTTTTTCCCATCACTCGACTGCGGGCGAATGCGGGTAGTTGGGTAACCGCGGGGCGCGCCGCCCCCGCGCGCCTCCTCATTCCCCGATGGCCAAGAACTCATTCGCGTACTGTACGTAGTCTGGGCGCCACCTCTCTGTCTGTCAGTAGCAAAACGACAATATCAGCACACTACTAAACCTCTATAACTTCTCATACATTTGACGTCTGCAACTGCTTACGCTCTGACAGTACGCCGCGCATAGTAAAGCCCTATTCAAACCTGAGCGGAAACGGCGCGATACGTGGGTACGCGGAATGCTGATTACATTATCAAGTGATTGAGTTCAGCTACCCGTCTACCCATTGGGAAACTGCTGTAGTTTGAATAGAGCTTTCAATTCTTACAGACAACGATGTTTCGTATACTTTTAGGAGTGGAATAAAACGCACCGTTATTAGCCAGAGTTTAATAAAAAAATGCAAATAATAAAAATATCTCCAAATATTGGGCCTTACACTAGGATATCTGAAGGTTCACGACCAATACAAATAACACACACAGACTGAAGGTCGGTTTGTTTCGTCTTGATTCACTAAATACACCAATTTATACATTTACAAGCTTGACCAATGTGCAGAAGGATCATTAAATATAGGTACAATTTATTTGCTTAGGACCGAATATTCAATTCATGGTCCATTGTTAAAATAGCAACTTTATGCAGATACGAGTCCGGTACACTGGAAATTTAGTTAAAATTAACTCTAAATGTGATTTAAGTTTAAATTGAACCTGTCTCGCATACTACTTGACCGGCCCCAAGTCTGCTATTTTTAGCCATTTGTAATGCAAGCGAGACTCAACTGTTTTCTATTCTACAGCCTCTGTGATTTTCTGTACTAAAAAACTGTGAGCAGAATACGAAACTACCAAAACCATCCAACTGGCATGTTATCGAAACACAACTGAAACGATTTTCATTTAGCAGACCCCATACTCCCGAGAATAGGTTTTGTTCCTTTTGACATTTGACATTTTGCAAACTGGACTTTTTGCAATTGGACATTTTGCAAACTGGACATTATGCAAACTGGTCATTTTTTCACCACTGGACATTTTGCAAAATGGACATTTGCACCTAAAGGGTTTTGTTCACTAGCACTGACTTGGGTATGGAGTTAGTGCAGATTACAGTAATTAAGATATTCGTGTCTATACCCTACATAGATGACGATCCCTCTGCATAGTTGAAATTATAATTTAATTTAGAATGCAAAACACTTACAAATACTTTTCTATACACAAACCACATTTCTGGTCAAGCAAAAAATACGTACCCAAACAAAAACATGTTGCCAATAATACGGGAAGAAAGGTACGTTATACAAAATGACTTGGTATACAATAAAAGTAATAAATAATTTAGTTGAATAAGATCTTAAATAAACTACGTAATTCATATTTTAATGTGTTTAATATGTTTAAATATAATTGCTAAACTTAAATTATAAAATGACTAATTTCGGAAGAGTTGTTTCGTTTGAAAGAACATTTATTGTCATTTCACAACTTTGGTGTGTGAAGAGGGTCAAGAGGGTTGAACACTAAGTGATTCGTTATTTGTGCAATTTCAGTAATATATTGTAGACTCGTAGGAATATTACAAAATTAGTTAGTAAACATCGTGAAACTTTAAGAAGCGAAAGAAGTTTATTTGATATTGACACAATATAAACCAATAATTGCAACGATCAGGATTAAAAACCAAGGCTTATACATATAATTAATATTATACATATATTATAATATTTCTACGAGTATAATAGTGCGTAACGGAATACGTATTTCACGTACCTATATTTCTTGTCTGTTTCAAGCTGAATGGCAAAATTAATTTAAGTATAATGTGATGAATTTATCCTTTTCCAAAACTGAATGAATGGTTAAAAATTCTGTCTCTTATTGTGTCATTTTGTTTAATATTGTAAACAATCTTTCAGCTTTCAGTTCATTCCCCCAGCCAGCATTAAGCTCTATGAATGTACATGAAATACGTTTTGAAAATATTGCTTACAATAATATCATGGAGCATTTTCTGCAATAGTTTACCAAAGTGTGTATATTGTATGTATTTAGTGTAAAGTCAGTAGTGTTAATAATATTAAATTCATTGATATGAAAAGTGCAATACCTAGTTCATAATTATAATACAGTTGTCCATCAAATTTTGACTTGTTATACAGTCATGCCGGTCTCGTATCGGCTTATACAGCCATGAAAAATCTTGCCTCAGACACTGAATAAATCGTCTGTCATAGACGTATGAGACCAATGATGATGATTGCATTTGCGAGCAACATTTTTGTCAGCAGCAAACGAGCTTTTGAATCAAGAGTTTTGATTTTTTACAATGTCTTTCTTCAGGAAATTCAAAATAAAATACTAGACGAATACTAAAATTGGAAATACGTTTACTCTTTATTTTTTCTGCAACATGTATTACGTCAATATTTGATTGCCAACTGCACAAACGGCTAAACGCTAAAAAAACTAAGAAAGATATCTTAAAAATAAAATTAATACGTTAGAAAAACATTTCTAGGATTTTTGCTTTAAAGTATATATTTTTTGACTAGTGAATAATAATAATTAAATCTAAGTTTAAGTAATTTTTAATACCAAAGCGTTTCTCTAAGCGAAACTTACAGCGAAGGTGTTTTATAGCTAAATGTGTACGATAGGGAAATTATTATATTCTTATTTCGGAGCAAAATAGCACTGTCGCAAAATGTCATACTTGTCACGAGACATTACAATTACATTTACGTTTACAGATCTAGACATAAAACACCTCAAATAATTTCTTTGCACACTCAAGAAGTGTGAAATAGAGAGCAATATACAGTTAAGAAGATATTTTAAATAAATCTATGCCACTTTACAAAAGCCAATATAACCGTCCAATGTTTTACCGCCAATTTTATGGACATTTCTCGACTCGTTCTAAATTTTCAGCACTCCTCATACAAAAGAAGCTAAAATATACGAAAAAATAATCAGGATTCAAGTTTTGGCACCGCTGTATTAAAATAAAAAGCATACAGTTGAAAAAAATATAAAGTTCATGTATAAAATTTCATAAGTTGTCATTATATCATACAAAAGTATCAAATACTATCAAAACATGATACGATAGATAATATGGCGTGTCGATGCTTATGGACACTTTTCCAACCAACTTTTTTGTCGATCTTATCAACCTTCAGTTTTAGAGAGAAAAAGAAAGATTATTCCCTACATTTAACACATGTATTAATGCAACGCATTAATTCTGAAGATGCTATTTTCAAGTCACGGAATGTCAGTCATTATCGACGGTAGTTAAAAATTAGCTAAGAAACGTGTCACCAAGAACCGACACTAATGTCTTTATACAATCTCAAAAATGAATAAGTTGTAAGAAACTCTTTGGCGTTTTGAGCAAAATGTGTGTTAGTGTGTTATGGCATCTAGCGGACTAAAGTCGCGTCATTTTAAGAGAATTTTTACTTTAAGAATGACCCTAATAGGTAGTCCCAATACAACAAGGTACTAAAAAAAAACGTTAACAGTCAAGTCCACGAAATGTTGAACTAAAAAAGTTCATTATGGTTCATATTTTTGTGCTTTTTGGGACCTCCTGTATATTTAATAATGAAAACTAAGTTTAGTAATAAAATATTGATTACATTATCAATTCCCCTAATAAGTATGAAGTACCCTATATTTCCTTATCTATAGCATTACAAACCATAACATACGAATAATATCTTTAAAATACATAAGTACATAAAATACTGTATAAATAAATGCATTTATATGGCAAAATATAGGAATGTTACGCTCAAAATAGGGCGCAAGGTAAGCAAGCAACCTTTTCGCAGTTTTGAAGTTCAGTTATTTTTTGGAAAGATAATATTAAATTATAGAAAACAGAATTTCACTTTTGGAATATACAATCAAGATACCTGGGACTTACATTGATATAAATGCCCTAAGACTTCTAGAAATGTAAAAATAAGCTACATAAAATGAGCATTATCATGAGCACGGTTGATGAATTAAAGCGTTGGTTTGGTCGAGTATCGAGATCACAACATTTACAGTAGTTTGATGTAGATTGCAGATATAAGAAAATATTATCATAGAGCAAGGTTATAATTTCAGGGAATCTGACGAAATACAAGCTTGAAGTCAAGTTCAGTCTTCGCGCACCTTTAAACACAACTAAACACTACTGTGATCATGTATAGAATATTTAGTTGTGTTTTAGCGTTACCAAGTCTGACTGCGATGGATTTTCATCATTTTACTGCTTTTATCTGTTTTAGTAGGAAACCCTTAGAACATTTCGTTGCTCTGATAATGTAAAAATATTCACAACATTGGAATAAAAAATGGGGTTAGAAATAAAATCTATCCTCCTGATTCACCTGTATCTACAATCTAACCAATTTTCGTGATATATAAATAGATTAGCGTACAATATAGTAACCTTATTCTAGCTAGCATTATTTTAGCATAATCGTGAGATATTTTATATAAATCGCTATAGCCGGGAAAAAGTCCTATAAAATATCATTGGGCAGGAGTTGGGTATCAAAATCTACGAATATTTAGAGTTCTAGATAAACTAGAGGTATAGAAAGTGCCTATCTATTCCACAAGGGATACAGCCATTATGTATGTAGAGTTTCATTAAGGTATTAAAAATATTTAGTCCAAAAGGTATAATAGTCCAGATAGTCGAAGTTCTTACTTGTAAATACATTGCTGGCAATTCAGGAAATTAATTTTCTTAACTTACTTTGAATTAGCGATGTGCTATCACTTTCTGTCAGGACAGGAAATGATCACGACATAAATTGTCTTATTTGACGCAAAATGCGCGTTATCTGTCAAAAAGGCGACGGTGAAAACAATGGCTACTAAATTGACTAGATATGGTGAAAAATCCGTTGACATATTTAGACATGACAGGAGTTAGATATCTTCTATCCTCTTCTAAACCTATCTGATGTTAAGTGACAGCTAAGTAAGTAAGATATTTTTCACCTCACCAGCTTGAAAAGAACTATTTGGCTGCGAAAATTTAGTCGGCAAAGGTCGTCTTTAACCATCGTTCGAAATTCAAATCACATTTCTCAACTTGTTGAGAAAAGTAGTGGAGAAAAGTAATTTGAATTTCGAACATCTAATTTAACACTAAAGATTTCAAAAACTAGTCGTAATAAAGGCGGCGATTTCAGAACGAAAACTTCTAAATATTGACATTTTGTAAAATTTCTGAACGCATCTTTGAAAATTTGTTTGGCGGGATTATTTATAGACTAAATTCTAGGCAGTATAGTCACACCCTTCGCCTAGCCATAAAGAACAAAACCTTAAAAACATAATTTTCTTACTGGTAGAGGTGAAAAGTTGTGTGTACCACACGAAAGCAAACACATTTACAACTCGTGCTTTTGAATCCCTCATTGAGCTCAGGATACTACTTATGAATCACTCGCTACGCTCGTGATTCAATTTTAGTATCCTTCGCTACCTCGGGTTTCAAAAATAAGCACTCGCAGCAAAAAACAATTTTGCTTTCTTGTTGAACAAATAACTATTATTTCCCGAATTGCTAGCATTTTCGACTTCTAAACAGAAGACAATCATTTTCCTGTAAAGGCGTGCAAGTTTTAACCACATTTTTCTCTTTGACCATCACAGTCATCCAGTCGTGACAAGATGTTTGAATACAATATCCCTTATTGATTGATTACGAATTTATACCTTAACTTTAGCAGCCACAACAGTCCACTGCTGGAAATGGGCCTACCTTATCGGTTTTTTTTTAAGTTATTTATTCAAAACTTTACAATAATAAGAAACTTAATACCAAGCCAGTACCTCGCAAACCTCAGAGGATTTATCTGTGTACTGACGAGTCCTTAGTTAAGTGATACCTACAGTCCAGCAAAAAAGAGTAGACAAAAAATGAGGGCGCCACTTTGTATGAAATTTCAAAATTAAATGGCAACATTGACTATGAATGGCAACAGTTTAGTATGAAAAATTTTTACTTCCATTTTATTTAATTTCTACTCTTTTTTGCTGGACTGTATATCATTTTTAGTCAAGTAGTGACTTTTTAACTTTCCGTGACAATTAGATTTATTTACGTACAAATTTTGTATTTCCACTGGCAATTCATTTAAGTAAGTAGGAATTACATAATCCATCTGTACTTTTTTACAATTTTGGGTAGAAGATTTCTATGATTTTCAGATAAGGTCCTCAGACGTGAGTTCCTTTCTTTTTCGTTTAGTAAATCTGGTTGATTTACTTCTGTTAGAAGTATTATGTGTGGTATTGCTATACTCACCCCGGTCAGCAGTGGATTTGATTTTATAGTACTCTTCTTCTGCCACGATTACATGAATAGATTCACCTATTTTTGCCACGACTGGATGACTTTCGCGTAACAGTACGTTTTCCTGTTTTATTTTACCCACTCGGACTTAAGGTCCATCCGCTATCATAGTGTCATGACCAGCCTTAGCGGGAGGCTAAGTTATCCTGGTCGCCATACTTAGGTACTACACGACCAGCGTAACTTGGCCTCCCGATTAGGCAGGTCATGGCACTATGATAGCGGATGGACTATATACAATACATCAAGTTTTAATACCGTAGTTAGAGATTGCACATTGCTTAGATTTTCTTAACTTTTCGAGTATATTTTACATCTAAACTAAGGATATAGAAAGGTATGTTTTAAAGTATACCATTTACATTTTAAACTTAATGGCGTTGTAAGTTTCAGGTTAAAATACATATACGTAGTTACATGGATTACTAGATTCATAATAATTTATTGTCAGCCAACCTTCGATTCGAGCTATTTATTTCAGGCTATTTATTTAGACCAACTTATCTTGGTTACTCTAAAATATTGTATGGAAAACCAGTATTACGTTGATACCTCAAATAGATAACACGAGATGTGGCTGGAAGTACGTTTGATACAAATTAAAATCGAATATAGCCTCTTGTTGAACTTAAATGAATGAGTATGTTTAAAATCTCTCTTAGAGAACTAAAATCTGAACTAAATAAATCGACACATTATTTGCCAGTAACATAAAATAAATACCTGCAGCTTACAACGTCACTTCGTCTACCTCACGGATGGTTAGTGTCCACTATCCAGGGCCACGCGTGGGCGTGGACGCGGCTGGTGTCCACCGCTGGCCTCACTGCTCCCACTCCGTCTCGTCGACGCCCTCCATGTTGTCTTGTTCCAGTTTAAGGTTGACGGAGACTTTTGCGCTCATCGCTTTCATTATCTAAGACAGAAAACGTAATAAATATCCATGAAAAATCATCAGGAAGTAATTCACCACCTTTAATATAACTTAATAGGTGGTTTATAACTTAATACTAGGGTGATTCGGGTAGTTCGTCGATTCTTGTCGTATATGATTCGTAATGTTCTTCTTCAAGTCGTCGAACGACCGATGAACTCTGGTGTCAGAGTTTTCTACCGCCTGCTGCAAATAGCAGGCCTTAGACATGGTTGTGTACCGACCGCCGTCTAAGCAATCATAGACAGCAACCGCGACCGGGCTTAACGTGCCTACCGAAGCCCAGAGCTATCTTGCTTTTCGGACAATCAGGTAGTTCAGAATGTCCTAACCAGACTGGGAACAAATTCACAAAGTAGTAAATATCAACTTTGTGAGTGAGAGTGACCCCACCGGGAATTGCGCCTGAAACCTTCTGCGTAGCAGGCAGTCGTACTAACCCCTGCGCTATATCGACAGTCTGATTCGTAATCAGAAGATTGAACATCATAAGGCGCGTCCATACCAAGCGAAGCTGCTCGCTGCCTCGCGAGGCAAACGACCAACAAATTCAACGCGCCTCAAAAGTTTGCCTATTAATTTATTTAAGCGTCCAAATTGGGCCGAATTTGGCTCGACTGTGCACAAGCGTAAGCCGCGCGAGGCAGTAAGGCGCGAGCAGCCTTGGCTGGTGTGGACGCAGCTATTCATACCGTAGTGTACTGATACTCACACTGTCTTGTTTCTCTTTAGGGTCGAGCGGCACGTGGCTCTTGATGAGGTCGGGCTTGCTGGCGGGCGCCGGGCGGGCCTCGCGCGCCGCCGCCGGCGTCACGTGCGCTGACACTACACACACACAGGTAAATTATAACGTAAACGTTACATATTACAAACATTCTGAGAACAGGTATAAGTACAGGCGCTCCTACCACATAAGGGAACAGGTATAATGGGTGGTATTCGTCAAACATGGACCATTTGGCAAACATAACAAATTAAACTTTAATTTGTTATTTGTCAAAGATGACTCAAAAAACGTAACTTAAATCAAACATGACAGAAAACATTATGTTTTTTTTTGGCAAACCTGATAGACTTATTTGTAACATTTGTCAAACATGGTAGAAATACGTCTTGTAACATTCGTCAAACATGTAACAATTGACAAACATGATAGAAATACTTGTAACATTCGTCAAAAATCATAAAAAATATACTTGTAACATTCGTCAAACATTATAGAAATAATTGTAAAAAAAAACAATGAATTTCTGATCTATAAATTCGTTTGTTGACATTTCAACTTGTTTTTTTTTCAGGTGGCGGTGTTTTTCACGCTTGTCCATCCCCGGAGGCTGCAGGCTGGCGGTGCGCGGCTGGCAGGGCTTCCCTTGCAGCCACTCACATCCCATATTACGAGTGTCAACAGAATCGATCTTCAAATAGCCAGTTGTAACTATAGCTCTGACAGTACTTGTGTTTGTGAGATGTTGTAACTATAGCTCTGACAGTACTTGTGTTTGTGAGATGTTGTAACTATAGCTCTGACAGTACTTGTGTTTGTGAGATGTTGTAACTATAGCTCTGACAGTACTTGTGTTTGTGAGATGTTGTAACTATAGCTCTGACAGTACTTGTGTTTGTGAGATGTTGTAACTATAGCTCTGACAGTACTTGTGTTTGTGAGATGTTGTAACTATAGCTCTGGCAGTACTTGTGTTTGTGAGATGTTGTAACTATAGCTCTAACAGTACTTGTGTTTGTGAGATGTTGTAACTATAGCTCTGACAGTACTTGTGTTTGTGAGATGTTGTAACTATAGCTCTGACAGTACTTGTGTTTGTGAGATGTTGTAACTATAGCTCTGACAGTACTTGTGTTTGTGAGATGTTGTAACTATAGCTCTGGCAGTACTTGTGTTTGTCAGAATAGCCTGTTCTAACTATAGCTCTGGCAGTACTTGTGTTTGTAAGATGTCAACTCACGCTTGTCCATCCCCGGAGGCTGCAGGCTGGCGGTGCGCGGCTGGCAGGGCTTCCCTTGCAGCCACTCACATCCCATATTACGAGTGTCAACAGAATCGATCTTCAAATAGCCAGTTGTAACTATAGCTCTGACAGTACTTGTGTTTGGGAGATGTTGTAACTATAGCTCTAACAGTACTTGTGTTTGTGAGATGTTGTAACTATAGCTCTGACAGTACTTGTGTTTGTAAGATGTTGTAACTATAGCTCTGACAGTACTTGTGTTTGTAAGATGTTGTAACTATAGCTCTGGCAGTACTTGTGTTTGTGAGATGTTGTAACTATAGCTGTGACAGTACTTGTGTTTGTAAGATGTCAACTCACGCTTGTCCATCCCCGGCGGCTGCAGGCTGGCGGTGCGGGGCTGGCAGGGCTTCCCTTGCAGCCACTCGCGTCCCATATTACGAGTGATGACTGAATAGATCGTCTTGGAATAGCTGGTTGTAACTATAGCTCTGACAGTACTTGTGTTTGTGAGATGTTGTAACTATAGCTCTAACAGTACTTGTGTTTGTGAGATGTTGTAACTATAGCTCTGACAGTACTTGTGTTTGTGAGATGTTGTAACTATAGCTCTGACAGTACTTGTGTTTGTGAGATGTTGTAACTATAGCTCTGACAGTACTTGTGTTTGTGAGATGTTGTAACTATAGCTCTGACAGTACTTGTGTTTGTGAGATGTTGTAACTATAGCTCTGGCAGTACTTGTGTTTGTGAGATGTTGTAACTATAGCTCTGGCAGTACTTGTGTTTGTGAGATGTTGTAACTATAGCTCTAACAGTACTTGTGTTTGTGAGATGTTGTAACTATAGCTCTGGCAGTACTTGTGTTTGTGAGATGTTGTAACTATAGCTCTGACAGTACTTGTGTTTGTGAGATGTTGTAACTATAGCTCTGACAGTACTTGTGTTTGTAAGATGTTGTAACTATAGCTCTGACAGTACTTGTGTTTGTGAGATGTTGTAACTATAGCTCTGGCAGTACTTGTGTTTGTAAGATGTTGTAACTATAGCTCTGACAGTACTTGTGTTTGTGAGATGTTGTAACTATAGCTCTGACAGTACGTGTGTTTGTAAGATGTCAACTCACGCTTGTCCATCCCCGGAGGCTGCAGGCTGGCGGTGCGCGGCTGGCAGGGCTTCCCTTGCAGCCACTCGCATCCCATATTACGAGTGAAACTGCTCTGACAGTACTTGTGTTTGTGAGATGTTGTAACTATAGCTCTAACAGTACTTATGTTTTTGAGATGTTGGAACTATAGCTCTGGCAGTACTTGTGTTTGTGAGATGTTGTAACTATAGCTCTAACAGTACTTATGTTTTTGAGATGTTGGAACTATAGCTCTGGCAGTACTTGTGTTTGTGAGATGTTGTAACTATAGCTCTGGCAGTACTTGTGTTTGTGAGATGTTGTAACTATAGCTCTGACAGTACTTGTGTTTGTGAGATGTTGTAACTATAGCTCTGACAGTACGTGTGTTTGTAAGATGTCAACTCACGCTTGTCCATCCCCGGAGGCTGCAGGCTGGCGGTGCGCGGCTGGCAGGGCTTCCCTTGCAGCCACTCGCGCCCACTCTGCCACGGCTCCCATGTTACAAGCGTCGGCGGGAATAGATCGTCTTGGAACAGCTCGCTCTGAAACAAATCGTCATAGTCAACTTGTAAACTCATTAATATTCCTAAAATAAAGTCTAGACATTCAATATTTTAAGTAACAAACATAGCTTTTAAATTATTGTTTAAAACGGGATTGTTACCGAGATCAGATTTTTGTTTACCTCGATATTTCCCGTTAACCCCGTTATAATCCCGTTTTAAACAATAATTAAGTGTTGTGAACAACCGTGAAAACCTAAAAACTGAAACATAGCTTTAACGAAGAAAGTTAATAACTTAAGTACCGGATGTTACACAATCATGCTAAAAGGCCTCTTTGCAGATCAAGAACTCTGACGCACGAGTTTATTGAATTGCTGCTCGACACATGACTAGAAACAAATAGCAGGGTTCTAACTTATTAAATGAACAAGGATAACTCATATTTATTATTCTAACGACTAACCTTTAGGGTGGTCCATATTTGTATGAAAAAAAATTAAGTTTGTTTTTACCTGGTCTACAAGGATTTTTTTAATCCATTACACAAAAAAAGTATCTGTACCAAAAATCAGATCAATAGCAGCACAGTTAGAGGTCGCTATGATTTGATGCTTTTATATATGGAATTTGTGTGGCACAAATTTGTATGTAACATTTTTTCAGAAATTTAATATATTTTTACGATATTTACTTTAAAAACAGATAAAGGTTATTACTTTGTAGCTTTATAACCACAACACATGTTAAAAATGTTGTATTTGGAAGCCTCAGTAAGTTTTTCAAAATAGCAGAAGTTTTGGTTGAAAATCCTCCCTGAACGGCCTACAATTGCGATGTACATTTAAATAAAGAGTAATCTCTCCAATACAAAGGAGTGAATGATTGAACTGTGTCCGAAGCTATATTAATTTGATATTAAACATGAAATTAAAGGCTAGTAATTCCAATAACAGCAGAAGCAGTATCTCCTCCTTTCGATAGGCCTTCACAGAAAACATATCCTGTAGCTTCCAAATTCAACATTTTTAACATTTGCTTTGGATATAAATATTCAAACTAACTATCCTTATCTGATTTAAATGTACATGGGATAAAAAATAATTTATTACAATATAAAACATCAAAGAGAAATTTGTTCCATATGAATCCAATACAAAAAATAAAAACCGGCCAAAAGCGTGTCAGACACGCCCACATATAGGGTTTCGTAGTCAACGTTTAAATATCAGGTTTTTAGCATTACAAACTTAATTTTGTTGCTAGTTTGTTAGCAGCAGTATGATGACCAACCGCAAATAGAAAAACTCAATTTTTTCTGAAACCTTTAAGGGTACAATATCCGTTATAGTTTTCATTGTAACCTCAGATTGTAAGCTATATTCCATATTTATTTCAAATTTTTAACGTTTATACTTTAGAAGTTACAGCTGGAACAAATTATGGGTCAAAACGCCCTTTTTAAAAGCAAATATCTCGTGACAGAAACATTTTAGTAACTTTGTTTCAAAGAAACCTCACCTTAGATTTAAAAAACCTATTCAACGATACCCTACTCAATATTACAGAAGAAAAAATTTTTTTTGCCCCCTTTTCACTTGTATGGGAGGGGGTCCAAAAAACATTTAATATATTTTTTTCTTAACATTTCTATATTTGGGTTAACACGATCTATCTTCTCACCAAATTTCATGTCGATAGCTCTAAAACTGACGAAGATATGAGATGAGGGCGCGGCATACAGACAGACAGACAGACAGACAGACAAACAGACAGACAGACAGACATGACGAAACTATAAGGGTTTCTAGTAGACTACGAAACCCTAAAAAACAAATCATAGCGACCCCTAAGGGTGAGAATCCACCAGAGCTGTGCGAGGTAGCTAAGCGGTGTGCGAGGAAAAAATCCACCAATAGAATCACTTCATTTTCCTAGCCTCGCTCAGCTCAGCTCTGGTGGAATAGGGTTGAGCGAAGCGAGGCCATTCTACATACAAAACAAGCGAGAAATGTGTGCGAAGGATGCGTTGCGACGAATGTGTAGCGAGGAATGTGTTGCGAGAAATGTGCTGCTAGGAATATGTTGCGAGGTTTTCACTACATCGCATTCCCCCCGCTCACACATTTCACAGCTTCGCAACGCATCCTCGCTCCGCACATTAATGCGCATTTTGACAGCTCCGCTACGCATCCTCGTACGACACATTTTACTCGCACAGCTCTGGTGGAAACCCCTACACATTTCCACAGCACAGCTACACATCCTCGTACGACACATTTTACTCGCACAGCTCTGGTGGATTCTCACCCTAAATATCATTGGATTTGGCTCAAATTTTGCTGAGGGGTATTTAGAACGATATCAAACAAGAAGAGCTTTGTGGAACACCAACTATCAAATAAAGTGGTTTTTGGGCCACCCTACTAACCTTGTTAATTTAAGTCGAGGCTTATCGTGCACGAGCGACCTGTCGGACTCCCGATGAAGATGCACGTATTGCATCGAAACGTCGAGACTCTATAAGCCTCGACTTAAATTAACAAGGTTAGTCGTTAGAATAATAAATATAGGGTTCTTAACTATTTACTATCAACAAGAAAACTAAAGTATATAGTTTTATGTCCCAACTCACCTTTATCCTAGGTACGGTGAACGATAATGGTTCAATATTGCCGTTTGTTAGCCTCAGCGCACGTGCAAACTCCACCTGAGAAAAAGAAAACATCTTTTTCGTAAAATGATCAAGTCACAATCGCAAAGGTCGAAAAAGATTTTATTCATGGTTAGTATAACACGTTTAACAGTTACTTATTGTCGATATTGTACTAAGGCCAGCCACATTGCTTTATCTACATTATTTATTACTTTATAATCTGCCATAAATACTTTGATATACGACTCAAAAAGCGTTGTACACGCAAGTGGCTGGCACCTCAAACAGAGAATAAGAGAGATCGTGCCCTCTGCCGTACCCAGAAGGAAGCCAGTCCAGCAGTGGACTGCGCTAAGTTATTCTGATAAATAAACCGATTTAAAAAAATACCTTTTCCACCGCTAGTAGGTTCTTGCTAAGGAATGCGATGCCCTGGTGTAAGCTGGCCGCACGATGATGCGATAACGCACAAATATGCGGCGGCTCGCACGTCACTTCGTAGCAGTAGATCGTTGAATCGCCCTGAATAAACAGACAAAAAACATTATCATATCACATTGCACAACATTAGAGAGGTTATCTAATAAATACTGGGTGAAATTTTGCTAGTGACCGATAGCGAAAACTCAGAACCTGCTGGTGATAAGGAACAACTTTCTTTAGGGAACCGAAACATAAACAAGCTGATGTATTAAAATACAAAAACCCGACTGCGGTAATTACAGAGTTGTATTTTGCGATAAAAATCCGCCAGCTTGAATTTACGAATTTTTAATATAGCCAGTGTCACTTGCGCTGCTGAGACGAATCTAACGACACCTCATATGTCAAAATCCAACTATCCGTTTGGGCTGTAGCCAACGAATTATAGATGTTCAGGAAGAGTAACTCCCTTACAAAGCTCGCTAAAATATGGCACCAGCACTCACACATAACAACGCAAATGACAACGTAGCGCAATACACACACCGATACAAATATTCAGCAAAAATAAATATTTCTCAACTCATTTTCATATGTTTGCAGTTAGCCTACTCTAAAACTTGGTAGTATAATAAAGTATTAAAGAACCAACGAGAGTGAACGAAAGAGGTGACCACGCGTATCTCTAACACGAGGACGGTGTTATGCGGAAGGTAGACATGAATTCAAAAACACGTCTCTATAAAGATTTTCAAGAAATGTTTTTCAAAAATTTTGGGAGGATTTTTTTAGCCTTACTTAAACTGTGTAAAATTCTAAAAAACGAAGTAAGTACTTTGTACGTTTCCTAGTGGGTACATTTTATTATTATTATTATTATTAACCATTTATTGTACACAAAAAACATTACAAGAGATACACATACAAAGAATAACGACACAACAGGACAGCTTATTTCTACTAAGAAATTTCTTCCAGCTGACCTACAGAAAGTGAGACTTTATAATAAGACAGGCGGATCAGGCGTGCACAATTGAATAAAATTATATAAACAATAAACGTACATACAAATATATTACATAAACATAAATAAACTTTACACACTATAATATAGTTACCAAAAACAGTAATAAATATTTTATAATAAACATACATAGGTACATACATAATTTTACCATTTACGAAAGAGAAAGATAATATTCTTTAACTCTCTTCTTGAAGACAGCGACAGAGGGACTGTCACGAACAGTGTGTGGTAGCGTATTCCATAACCTGACTGCATGCACGGTGAAGGAGTATGAATAAAAGTCAGTGCGATGGTGAGGAAAGGCTAAAATAGTCCTGACATTCGAACGACACGGTTGGTCCTGCGGACGCGAGAAATGGAAGCGCTCACGTAAGTATTTCGGAGCACATGGATTATACAGAACATTAAAAAGTAAACATAGTATTCGAGAATTCCTGCGATATCGGATCGGGAGCCATTTTAGCTGTTTGCGGAACTCAGACACATGATCGTACTTACGGAGTCCGAAGACATACCGTATGCAGAGATTTTGGAGCCGCTCTAGCTTATTTAATAGCTCCTCTGTGGCATCCGGGAAACAAGTGTCGGCGTAGTCCAGGAGGGAATAGAAGAGACTGTACTAAGGAGATTTTAGTTTTCAAGGGCAAAAGACTTTGAAGACGCTTCAGGAGTGGAAAGAGTAGTGAATTTTTCTGCTGACCTCATTGACATGAGGAACCCAAGTTAAGTTGAGTCAAATATGACGCCAAGATTTTTGGCAGTACTGGTATAAGCAATAGGAGTCCCATTATAAATGACTGGAGGGATATAACCAATGTCCAGTTGCTTAAGCATGTAGCTACTACCCATGATTAAAACTTGTGATTTTTTGGGATTGACCAACAGACCAAATGAAGCTGCCCAGGCACTGATTTTATCTAAATCAGAATTTAGATCATCCACTGCCCTATTAATGTCAAGAACATTGAAGTGTCGGTAAATTTGCAAGTCGTCCGCGTAGAGATGGAAGCTTGATGAGATAAGTGAAGTGACAGTGTTAATAAAAATAGAAAATAGAAGTGGGGAAAGTACGCCACCCTGTGGAACTCCCGCAGCAAGGTCAGCCCAGTCAGAGGAGATCTCATCAGAGCAGACCCGCTGTGAGCGACCACGAAGGTAAGAATCAAACCAAGTTATCGCTGAGGAGGAGATGTTAAGAGTACGAAGAATAGAAAGAAGAATGTCAAAATCCACAGAGTTAAACGCGCTGCTAAAGTCCAGCAAAGTAAGGATCGTCAAAGATTTATTATCCATAGCGGACCGGATATCATCAGTGACTTTTATTAGAGCCGTTACAGTGCTGTGACCAGCGCGAAAACCTGACTGAAATGGTGAAAGAAGATTATTTGACAAAATATAGTCAGCAAGCTGCTTGTGGACGATGTGCTCAAGGACTTTGGAGAGGAAAGGAAGTATGGAGATGGGTCTAAACTCAGAAAGGGATGAGGGGATTGGACTTTTTAGGGAGAGGAATTATGTTCGCACGTTTCCATGCGGATGGAAAAGAACCAGATGCCAAGGAGAAGTTGAAAATGTGAGTAAGAATTGGCAGAAGTTCTGGGAGAAGAAAGGAGATCATGCGGGAACAGAGGTTGTCATCGCCCACAGCAGTTGAAGAGATGGAGAGCACGTGTTTCTTAACATCCTCCTCAGAGACGGAAGCGAAAGTAAAAGAACAACAAGTTGGTAAAGTTTGGCACGAGAGATTGTGTATAGTTTTAGATTTCGTACTGTTGTCAATGATAACAGGTGGGAGAGAGAAATGTTTGTTTAGATCATTAAGGTTGAAGCTAATGTTAGATGACTCAGTTGATTTCCCAATGCCAAGTGTTTTCAAGAAGTTCCAGACACGTCCAGTTATTATTTTAGTTAGTTCAAAACTAAGTAATAAATCATAGATAGCAACCGGGACCTAAGGATTCACGTGCCCTCCGAAGCACGGAGCCATCTTCCTTTTCGCACAATTAGATCGTTTAGCCTGCAATTTTCTCAACAGAGTGCGAATAAATTCACGAAGAAATAAATGTCAATTCATAATATGATATTAGCCTACCTACATTCCATGTGAATATCAAAATAGCAATTTTAGAATATAGTTGTTACTTGTATTTTAATTGACATAAAACATGATAGGAGATGATTTCAACTAAATTGTCTACAAAATTAAAAAATGACAGCTAAGCATAGAAGAAATGGTATCCGACATTTTAGTATGGAGCCTGGCATACCTACCAGACAAAAAAAAAGAAAATCTAAATCTCGCGACCAGAGCTGAAACATGTTGCAATCGATAAAACATAAAAATACAAACCAAAAGTGTACTTTGATAAAAAGCCGTAATAGTTGTATTTTCGGAGATATATGGATTTAAAAGTCGGAATAAATATTTTTTTAATATTCATTTTCTTTTGCTTTCATAAGTATACTGACATAAGTATATGCTTATAAATAAAATCAATCTTATTCTAATGTAATACAAACTAAAAAGGTTTGATTGTGCTCATTTATATTCAAGACGAAAGCTGATTTGCCTGAAATGCAGTCGCCGTAATCTCTCTATGCAATCTCCTATAATTAAGGTGCTATTAAGAACATCGCGACAGATGACAACTGCAGACGACACGTGTAGCGTCGGCAGGTAGCAGTAGGTATCTTCCTTTTGTACGGCGACGGCATGTGCAGTGTATGTCTAATCGATAAACTCCGAAACTACTGGACCGATTTCCAAAATTCTTTCACTATTAGAAAGCTACTACATCTTTGAGTAACAAAGGCTACTTTATAACATGGGAAAATTCCTCATTCCCACGGAAAAACGGTCAGCATCAGGAAAACGGGAAAATAAAGTGGATTTTACCCAAACTAGCCAAATCGCTTTACCGATCTTCGCGAGATTTGGCACTGATATTGCTAGCATATTTAAGATGGACATGGACTACTTTTTATCCACCCTTGAGGATCTGTAGTACCTGATGTAAAGCACCAGGAGAACAGCTAAACTGTATGATATACGAAAATGGCTTCATAGCAAAAGTTATTCAGCTTGATCGGCCGCTTCTGCTAGTACATGGTCATTGAGGATCTGGAGTACATGATGCGGACCACAAACATCCCATCTAAACTATAATAGATACGGTAATGGCTTCAAAGTAAATGTTGTTCAGCATGACGGGACGCTTTTGCAGGCACATGGTCATCAAGGGTCTGGAGTATCTAATGCAGACCACCAGCATCCCATCTAAACTATAAGAGATAGCGTAATGACTTCAAAGGAAAAGTTTTTCAGCATGAAAGGCCGCTTTTGCTGGCACATGATCATAATGCAACACTTCTGCTGAAACGGAGTAATCAACTTTTTACTAGCGGTGAAACCGCAGGGCGGGCCGCTAGTCTTAAATATATATACCCTTGGAGGAAGGCTAGGTATGGAGACGCCATACGAAGAGCTTCCCCTCTGTCACGGCCTATGCCCACTTGGGCTTATTTTACTACAAAAACCAGTTGCTGTCAGATCTTTTACTAGAACGAGTCCAGTCGCGCATGTCAAATGAGCTCCGATAAAAAGCCGAATTGTAGAGATAATAATGCCTTTAAAAATATGTAAAAATACAAATTTACAACAGAACAATATCACTTTTCATCTGAAAGTATTCCTCCAGTACAATATCACTAAATAATATATAAAATTAGCGATTGAAAATTGTACATAAGTGTTGCCAGTAAGTCGTACAAAATGTCTGATGTGGAGTTTTTTTGTAGGTGGATCTACAATAAAATAATTGTATTTTGTTCCTTTTGTTATTATTTTGTGTCGAACAATGGTGTTAATCATAGTATCGTTAATTTACAAATAAAGATTATAATATTACACCATATAATAGGTAACAATTAACGATCTTAGTTTATTGATGCCTTTAAAAACAGTAAATAGCTTGCTAAGTAAGATTAGAATGTTAGTTTGGGATTGTTCTATTTATTCAATGATGGTCATTTCCAGTCGATATTCAATGAAAAAACGATAATTTTAACTTGAAGTATCGAGCCACACTCAACCCAAGCTAGTGCAGTGACCCAAGTAATACAAAACGTCGATACTTTTTCTATCGCCATAGTTACAAACCTATACTATGTAAAGACGGTCTGTACCGAAAACTTTGCAGGCATGATCAGATTATGAAATTGAACAACTTTTACTATGGATTTTGGGAAACCCTGATTTTGTTCGAGTTTCATTGAAAATTAATGTCAGTCTCAGCTGATCGGGTGACATCGGATGTCAGCCGACGTGGCGCAATGGCTAGTCCGACTGCCTGTTCAATTCCTTTCGCTCACAAAGTTGATATTTATCACTTTGTGAATATGTTCCTAGACTGGTCAGGACACCACACAGGCTGAATCACGTGATTGTCCGAGAAGCAAGATGGTTCCGTGCTTTGGAGCCACGTTCAGCCGTCGGTCCCGGTTGCTGTCTATGGTCACTTAGCCGGCTGTCGTTAACGTTACAACTATTTCAAAGGCCTGCTTCATGCAGTAGGTGGTTGAAAAGCACTGGCACCAGGGTTCATCAGGTCGTTGGACGTTTTGGTGTCCTTTAAACTGTTTAAACTTAAGTGCGACATTTTAACTTTAATTACATATATAAAAAGGATTTCCCACTTACCTACTTCTTATTACATCGCGGTTTCGCGACCGTTTCGGTCCAGTCGGTGGTCTTTTATCAGCCGGAGTGCTCAGACAAAACACGAATATTTGAAAATTTACTTTATAAATATTTGTGTCCGGTGGAAATCGAACCCACGAGCCTCGGCGTAGAAGACAGATAGATAGTCGAAGTTATTATGTATGACTTGTTGTATAGATGGTTTTTTAGTAAATTCCCTTACATAATATCCTATGATACTTAATGATCAGTAAATAGAAGGTAGGTATTGCATTGATTGTACCTACATAATTGTATTATCTGGTCTATGGGGAAAGAAATTCATATTTTGGTTAATTTATACCTTATGCAATATTTAAAATGATGTTATTGCGCCTATATTTCTATTTACTACAAAATCTTATTCTCAAGAACTAAGTTGCTTTTGAAAATGCAATAATATGACACAATATTGAGTAGACTGATGTAATTAATCGAAAGGTCAAGTATCGATATTGTCGATTCCAACACTAGCTTGATTTGACAGCTTTACCTCTCCCCCCGCAAAAAATGGCAGAAATATTTGTATAGAGTAAAGTAGCTATGACGACTCCCCTCGGGCCGGAACGGGACGGAAGATGCTCGAAGTATATACCTAAGCACAATTTAACGTTTTTAGTCTGTATTACATTAGAATAAGTATTATTATAGACAAGCACATACTTAAAAATAGGAAAATAATATTAATATTGAAAAAGAAAAATGATTTTTAAATCTATATATCTCCGAAAATACAACTATTACGACTTTTTATCAAAGTACACTTTTGCTTTGTATTTTTATGCTTAATCGATTGCAATATGTTTCAGCTCTGGTCGCGAGATATAGATTTTCTTTTTTTTTTGTCCGGTAGGTATGCCAGCTATGTCGGTTGCTCTTTCGAAGTATTTGTAGATATTTTAAACGAGACTTAACTAAAGATGCTCTGTGATGTCCAATACCCTTTTCTAAACCTATATTACAAAAAGTGACAGCCCTGTTCTAAAATTGCTATTTTTGTCAGCCACATGGAATTGAGGTCATTATCATGTATCTACTCATACAGTCGCAGTTGCAGGTAGTCGCACTGCCACTGCACCACATCATAATATTACATGCCAAATTTTAAAAGGTTAGATGAATAAAACTACTTTTTATGTTCCCTTAAAAATCACCAATTTATTCAGTTTTTGGCGACTTGAATTTAAAAGTGATTCTGTTTTGCCATGTAGTGCAAGCGAATTTTCAAGTTCTCTTCAACTACTGCTTTGATGATTAGAATATCATGAGAGTTTTCAGGGCAGTGATTTTGTGACAAAAAGTTTTAAATATCCCGTTTTTCAAACAGGAACTGCATGTTTTTTCAACCCATGTCTCCTTTTGTCAGTGGGCACGTAAATGTATTCATGATTAATAAGTTCAATAAATTGAACAAATTTTACTGTATTTGTTCAGTATCCAATCATTTTCTTGTCTTTCTAGACGAACTGCTGCTATCCATTTGCTTTTAACGAGTTCGTTTACAGGGAGGCTAATAATGAATCCTACCGTTAAATTAATTCCGTGTGATGTCGGCTAAGAATAGCCGTGTGATGCCGGCTAGGAATAGCACTACCCCAATTCTACCCGTGGGTGCCGTAAAAAGCGACTAAGGGATACTCATCGAGGAAATGGGCAGCAGTGTTCCCTGTCAATGCAACATCATGCACTGCGCTCGCCAATCCGCCTGCCAAGCGTTGGAGAGGGGAGAAAAGGGGAGGCCCATGTCCAGCAGTGGACTGTAGTGATAGTGATGTTATGGTTATGGTAAAATTATTTAAATGGTCTTGATACAGTTTTTGAGGTTCTGGAATTGGTTCTTAATGTAAGTACACCTTTATTTCCGCACTGGCATCGCAAGAGTGGTGTGTCGAATAAAAAAAAAACATAGTACCTAATTTTCGTGAGTACTTAACATACTTTCTCTAAGAAGGTAGCTGTTATTATATTTTACCATAACTTTTTCGTTAAAAATGTAAATTGTTATTCATTGTGACCAAAGTGTTGCATAACACCGTCCCTGGGTCGCGAAAACGCAAGACGACAGTTGCTATTGCTATACATAGGAGTTTACATTCGATGTTCTTATCAGTCAAGAGATTAAAAGCATCAATGTACCGCGCATGTCAATTTCGCCGTGCGAAGCTTTATTTACTACAAAATAATATTGAAATAAATTGTTTTACCTACACATGAAATGTAAAGCCAAGATTTTTGAAAGTCGTGTGGCTTCTACATAGTCTAGTAACTAACGTCAATAGCTGGTTATAACTATTCGGATTGACCCATGAAGCTGAAAATCGGCATGTAGGTACTTCTTGACCTCCTGATCAAAATTAGACATGGAGCCCAGCGGGCACCACCCCCCTTAACCTTTTACCACCCTTTACAAGGCGTAACTTTTGAAGTAATTGACTTGGAGGGTAGTTTTTATTTCATATCGTGCGTGACATCTCACTTGAAGCTTATTGTGCCCTCAAAATTACCCTTTAGGCCTACCGGGGGGCCCAAAAGCCGGAAAAGTGGGGTGTCCCGTTCTTATATGAGATTTACTTATTTTCAAGCTATCGACTCCCAAGAGGTATCAAAAGTTGCGTAATTAGACACAGATTGCAAAAAACTAATATATCTTTATATAATATTTATCTTTAGGGCTCTATTGATCGTTAAAGTGTTGTGACTACGAAACCAACATATTATTGTTTTTTAATGTTCGGGAAAGCCCTAAAGATAAATATTATTAAAGATATTTTAGGTTTTTTGCAATCTGTGTCTAATTCCGCAACTTTTGATACCGCTTGGGAATCGATAGCTTGAAAATAAGAAAATCTCATACAATGACGGGACACCCCACTTTTGTGACTTTTGGGCCCCCCGGGGGGCCTAAAGGGTAATTTTGAGGGCACAATAAGCTTCAAGTGAGATGTCACGCACGATATGAAATAAAAACTACCCTCCAAGTCAATTACTTCAAAAGTTACGCCTTGTAAAGGGTGGTAAAAGGTTAAGGGGGGTGGTGCCCGCTGGGCTCCATGTCTAATTTTGATCAGGAGGTCAAGAAGTACCTACATGCAGATTTTCAGCTTCATGGGTCAATCCGAATAGCTGTGACGTTAGTTACTAGACTAACACCATTTTACTTCACATTAAGGCATATTTGTGCATTTTATTAATAAGGAAAATTAATTTGTAGAAATTTCTTTCATAAATTTTATGACGTGACAAATGTCATACCAAGCGTCTCGCCGAGTGACCAGTCAAGGAGGTACTAACTTTGCGCGATTGGCCCTCTTTTTTTCCCCGCCCACTTTGGCTCTCATTCCGTGGGGCCAGTTTTGGAGCATAGTTACACTTCCTGAACATCTATAATTCGTTGGCTGTAGCCCGTGAAAAAGAATTTTCTTGTCCACATACATACATACTCTTGAAACACATAACCCTTCTTCTAAGGCAGTCGGGTAAAAAATAATTTGGACCTCCCATACGAAATTGCCGGTCAGCTGATTTGAGTAACTATAGTAGGTTAAATGAATTTTTCATATTCTGACCTACGTTCCTTGGGGAAAGTTGTTTCTTATCCCCAGCCGGTTCTGAGTTTTCGCTATCGGTCACTAGTAAAATTTCACCCTATATTTACCCGTCCAGTGAGGAAGATGGTAGCCGAGTCGTGGTCAATATGAGTCTGCAGTATAGCCGGCGACACGTCCAGTCCGACCGTGCAAACCGGAGCAGACAGGTCGCTCGCCTTGTACAGCATTATCTGACGCTCCGATACTCTGGAAATAAAAACATTCGATTCATATCAAAAGCGTCCCAATTTACAAGTGTAAACAAAATTTAAATTTTGAAAATACCCACGACAGTTTACTGCAGCGCCCTCTGGTGAGTTCACGTAATACCTATCTAAAAACATGCACTAAAAATATAAATCTATCACTATAAACCTCTTAAAAATCGGACCAGTGGTTTGGGAGATATTCGATGACATAGGTTTGCACAAACACACATTCTCTCACCCCAAACACATATACCGTCTCCGTTCCGTCGTGGGTAGCGATGTGCCGTTCTCGAAATATTCTCCGGCGTGAGAATATTCTCGGAAACGCACTCGGAAATTTCCGATGGAACGAGAATTTAGGAGAACATTGGTGCTAACTTATGATTTAATTTTTTTTATACATGCTTATAGCTACATTGCAAAAATATGAACTGTTTGAGATGTTTTACATGTCAGAAACACATGTTCCCGAGAATATTCTCCGTAAGTTTCCCAAAATTCTCGAGAATATTCTTTGTGTACTGAATTCAAATATATTCGTCTGGAGATATGATGATAATTAAGATAGAAAAAAAATCGGAAGGAGGTATTTTGATATCAATATCAATACAAAGTATAAAATAAAGTCCCTTCCCGTATGCACTCACAGCGCTATATTATTCTCATAAATTAAAAAATGAGAAAATTGAAAAATTCACAAGCGACCATCGGTATTTGAACCCGAGACTGTGGATCACCGTTCCACCGCTCTACCGACTGAGCTACGGGCGCCTAGCGGTCACCAAGTCATGACTTTGAATGCGATCTGTTTTAAAATTTGCGATTAGATCAAAGAGCTAAAAAAATTAATTACGTGAATTCGATTTTTAACCCCTAAAGGGGTAAAAAAGGTTAGAGGCGTAAAACTGTTTGTATGGAACTTTGTGTTCTTTAAAGGGCATTTCTACAGAAACAGTGTTTTTTTTGTCTGGCCTCATAAACCTCCTTTCAAGACTAGATAAAAATTCCAAAAAAATACACATACTCCTTTATGTATATACTTATTGGAGAACATACAATTTTTTCCGTAGTTATACTCGTTTTTACAAAAATAATTTATGAAGTCTAGAAATTGGGGAAATTTCGTTATTTTACCCCTGTCCCGTTGCCGAAATTATAAGAATTTTGTTTTGTAAAATAATAAGTCGCACAGTTTTCTTTAATGTTTTACTGTTCACGTATGGAGAGAAATATAGTGAAGAGGTGTAGCTCATGAAAATTTTATTAAATGTATATTTGGATATCCTTTCAAATATTCAAAAATTTGTCCCACGCGGTAGCTTTTTTCAATGTTTCTCATATTACTTTGAATATTTCATGAAATATTTATAATTTGCATGTTGTCAATAGATTCACGTAAACTAGGCATTGATCCCAAGAGGACTAATTGAGTAAAATTGCGTAATTATAGGCAGTGATATAGATGCACCGTATCTATCGAGAGTGCATCATTACTTATCTTTGAATTTCCTTAGATTTCCTGCCATTTTAGCTCCATTTCCGGTAGCAAGCTGGTCCAATAGCGCCCTCTACCGGAAACCATCTGTCACAGGAGAGGGCGGCGAGGTCGCCGCCATATTGCCTTCATAGCGTCGTTACTTTTTCTACCGTTAAGACGTCTCGACGGAGTTCCGTCGAATTTTTTCGAGATTTTGAAAGTTTTTCTGCCTAATATTAATTTCACGCTTTGAAAAAGTTAGAAAGTAAAGAAAATACGTGAAGTGATAGTTCCTCGCGTGTCCTTAACACGCGGAACATTTTATGGTCGGTCCATGTGACCGGTCATGTCCGTTTTGTGCTGGCTGGCGGTGCGGCTCCGGCTGCCGCGCCGCCGCCGCTACTCAGGATATGTGAGGTAAAAAGGCCTCAACCCCGGTGAGTAATTTCTAATTAAATACTTCGTATGAGGAAAAGTTACACAAATGTGATTCTACCCTCGCTTATCACTTCGAAATTTTCTGACGTACATGATACATATCGTTGTACGGTACGTTCGCGTACCTATACCTTGCCTGATTTGGAGCCATTCCAATCAGCTCGTACAGTCAAGCTCACGTGCAGTTATACACTCGATTTGCCAATGTACCTACAGACCTAAGTCTCATGCGCGCAGCATATGAACGTTCTAAAGACCAAACTGTTGCTCAGCCTGAGCTTGACCTAATCTTGCCCAGTACGGATTCCGATCAGTTCGATTCTGAGAGGACCTTGCTCATCAACGCACGCATCGCGTTCGTCGAGGAGTTTTTGAGCGACCGCTCAGCCAGGGCCGGTTCCTACTAGCCCAGTGAACCTGCTACTTAGAACTTAGCTTTTATCGCGTCCGTCGCTTTAAATCAACATTGTCTGTTTAGAAGGAAGAAGGCGGTTATTCTAGCTCTGCCTATATCAGAATTAGAAAGAATTTTACGTTGTCCTGCATACAATTTTACGACTGAACCCTAAATACGCTTAAAGTTCTTGACGTGAATTGTGGAATATATAAGTAAGTAAAGAAAGCAAGTTTACGCAAGATCTGTAGAACATTCTCAGAATATGATATGTGTTACGTATCGAAAGGGCGTAAGTACCGTCTCCATAAAACGTACCTACCCTTTCTAGGTACTAAGTCAACTTAATAAGTAGTTCTGTCTGTCTAAGAATATGAAAAATTCAAATTTTGATTATGATCACCGCCGCCAGTTTAAAATTATATCATGTGTTTCAATAATTGCTGTGATGAACTGAGAACGAAAACTAAACTGCTTGACATTCTTGCTTGCATTCCACCTACAATGTAGGTATGTGGTGAAAATACGTTCGAGGCGTATTTCTTTCTACTTATTCAAAACACCGTATTTCTTTCTATATAAAACACTGGTACCTAACTAGCTAAATGTTTTGAATTGTGCATTTGTATTTCTAATAATTATACTCGCAAGCGCGTCGTTAAGGTACGTTGAAATGAAGCTCAGTTAAACACGCACATATCGTGGTAAATCTCGTCGTTCCTGGCGTCGAGAACTGGCTCTTGCATTACAATACAGATGTTTGAACTGCCTTATTTGAACAAAGCACAAAGATACACTTCTTCCATTCTGTTAAGCTTTACTCAACTGTTATCACTACTGACCACTGCTGCCTTGTCACAGTGGATAAAATCTCCGCAGCTCGTTTTCTTTCCCCTTTTGTTTAGCTAGTTGACCTGTATGTACTCGGCTTGTCGCCGTGTATATCATAATAAAACGCTGCTGTCGCTATCGCACACAGCTTATCTAAACAGCCGCTGTTTCTTATAATCTGGCAGCTCATCCTGGTACCGCTGATCTATCACGGTACTCGCCATTGCTTGAGATAATACATTTGCAAATGCAAATTAAATACGTACCTACAATGAAATTTACTATCTACAAAGAAACCGGTTTTATGGAGGCTGTCCCGGAGCGAATCTGGGGCAGTGGTTTGTGCGCTGTGGGCCTCGTAGGCCTTTTCTTCTGCGTATGCGCCTACCAGTTACCTCCAACCCCTGCTGGTGCGGCCGCCACAGTGGGTTCTTCACTCCTTGATACTCCTTATCAGATCGTGCCGCAGCGAACATGATGCTAGGCACATAATGATGGAGGTTGAAAATAAATCGGTGGCAGCAGAGACATTGAGCTTGGTTGTTCCGAAATCTCTTATCATACTAACGGCAGCGCAACTGTCTTGCACCTTCAAACCCCTAGCTCCTAGCAGGAGCACAACTGAATGTAAAGAATTAAGCACAGGCCAATGCTGTAAAAATACCAATAAATGATACTGTAAATACTTATAAGAAAATGTTTCTTCTCGCTCGATTATTTAATACGCCAGAGGCTCAACTGCGACCGAGAGCGACAAAAAGATTTGTAACCACATTCTCCGAACACAATCAAATTTCTACAAATACGGTAATACTGATGACGGCCTAGACTTCCACAGTGGTGGTAAGCAGGAAATATCTACTTAATTATTACCTACTGGGCTTGCCTCCCCCTCATTCATATTAAGCGCCTTGACACAGCGGAGGACTGACCCGACATACCTGCCTGATAAATATAGATATAGATATATGATCCCAAAAGGAATGACTATTGCAGGAAGAGATATAATATATATTAATGAAGTTGGCTTCCAACCCGACCTTGCGCTAAGAAAGACTACAAAGACGACTGTGCTACCATAAGCAGCGTCAGCATCTGAACCTGTATAATCTAAATGCCATAAGCGTGATCGAGTTTTCCGGCATAAGAAAAGGAATTCTGATCCCTTAGCAGAAATAGACATAACCTTACAAGAAAATCTGGTAATCCAAATGGGGGGGGGGGGGCACACCCATGAATACGCAGCAGCGGTAGCAGCACAGCACCCAGCAGCATAGACAGTCAGCCGTCACCGCCACTGCGATATGCAGTCTGACAATCACAGTGCCAGTAGCCTCTTTTTATTTATTTTTTATACATTTTACATAATTATACAAATATTTATGTTTATAGATGCAGATTGCAGGTACACTCACCTTTTACTTCTCTACCAGTTATAATAACTACTCTCAAGGTACTTAATTGATTTTTATCAACTGATCATCCAATCGGTTGTCCACTATCTTTAACAACAGGTGAGTGTCAGGTTGACTTGATTGTCAACCATTGCCATTACATTGCAGAAGAGTTACCGCATATAAAGTGTTAAGCTGTCTAGTCTGTATCTACCCACCCACAAAGAAAATTTCGATTCGTGTATGAACACAGTAGCAGAATTTAGCGATGGGGTTTACACCAAGGGTTTTAGATCATAATTTGCTGCTAAATGGATTAATGTAATAGTGATAAAGAAATATATCTCTAGTGCTTGTTGCAATAAGTACAGTTGTGACCACCCAGATTACCACCAACCAGATTTCACAATTTTTATTGTGAGTTGTGTCAATTCTCTCTTGAGCCGTAAGTTGTATGAACTCTATAATTCCTAGCTCTACCAGGCTGTCTCTAAAAGTCCAGGACATGTAGTCGTATGCCTGGATAACTTAGAAGTTAAGTCAGTCACCAGAGAATCGTATAATTATTATTATTTTTGTAAGTACTTCCTATTCATAAATTTATTTTGGAGCGTTCACCTTGATTACCAAGGTACCTTGTTGCACGAATGTATGTAACATGCCGAAGTAAAGTATTATATCTGAAAATTTTATCAATCTGAAGTACATTAGCCCTTAAATCTGAATACAATATCTAAGGGCGCAATAGCTACCCATCTTGTAACTTTGATAAGTAAGTACCTAACACGGTTCCCTTACTGCGCAGAGCCGTTGTGAGCTAAGCGACATACCTGTTTAAAACATTACATTTATTTTGCACTGTCGCGCAGTGACCAAGACTTTAGCTTGAGAACATATTCCATAACGCACATGTAGATATGTCGCTAACTACATTACTCTTGTCGTGATCTTTGGTCTAACAGCTATTTTCAATCTGGTGAAACAATATCTAACATTGTTCCATGATAGCTCTTCTTTTCTAGAAAAGGCCTGTAAAATTGTAAATGTACGCTGAACATATTTGTTATCTGTATCATATCATAGCATACAGCATAGTAATCCCAGTTGACAATAGGGGCTTCAGCGATACGTAAGCCAAACGTCTTTTGACACTAATGAAACTATTTCAATCAAATCTTAAAATACTTTCATTGATAGTTAAATTAATTAGTAGTTAGTTGAGTATATTTCGGACTTATACTAACTGTTTTGTTATGTTATTTACAATACACACACATGCCTAAAATATTGTGTATCGTGTTATCGGCTGAGTTAATACATGTCATTCATTAATTTACTTTTCACTAATAAGATAAATATGATGTCATTTAACATCACATTTTAAATACAGGTACTTTATCCATCACATAGCGTCGTTAGCTGTCACCAGGAGTTAGAAACACGTCTCTCAATAGATACGGTGCATCTATATCACTGCCTATAATAGTGCAAGTTTTACAAAACAATAAAACTTGTATTATGGTGCAGATATAGATGCACCGTATCCGATAAGGGCTCCTGGTGAGAGACTTCTATGAAGGCAATATGGCGGCGACCTCGCCGCCCTCTCCTGTGACAGATGGTTTCCGGTAGAGGGCGCTATTGGACCAGCTTGCTACCGGAAATGGAGCTAAAATGGCAGGAAATCTAAGGAAATTCAAAGATAAGTAATGATGCACTCTCGATAGATACGGTGCATCTATATCTGCACCATAATACAAGTTTTATTGTTTTGTAAAACTTGCACTATTTTACAGATTTTTACGATTTTCAATAGGTTGATTATGGTGCCGATTTTTGGTGCAGGGTGTTTTCTCAACTCCGGATCGTCAATATTTTCCAAACTATTTATGTATATGAGTTTATTCTTTGCCTAAATATAGTTCGCCTGAATATAAGTACAGAAGTCTTAATAAGTTTGTCGCAAGTTAAAAAGAAAATGAGATTTTCCTGATAGTACAACATTTTCTCAACTCCGTAACCTCAACTCCGTGTACATTTTGTATCCGGAGTTGAGAAAATTGCACACGGAGTTGAGACTTTTAAACTAAATTAAAGGTTTTTTAGCACTTAATATTCAAATAATAGTTTATATGGTATAATAATGCACAGGAATATACATTTGCCGTTTTCTAATAGTTATTTTCACGATTTTACATTAGCGACATCAAATTAACAAAACAGCAAAAACAATCAACTAAGTGTTTGCAAATGTGCTGTTTGTAACTCGACTTGATTTTTTGGTTCCTTTTCTTTACTTTTAATATTATTTTACCTTAAAATTACTCTGAAAATTTAAATAATTTCGAAAATTCTCAACTCCGTGACCAATTTTCTCAACTCCGTGACCATACAAATTCTAAATCTGATTCTAGTGAAGCAATTGGTGGCAAATTAGCACCATTTCATCAAACGCATTTTTTGGCAATTTTTCATTCTTGTTTACACCAGAAAAGGCGATAAAAAAATTTGTTCACGGAGTTGAGAAAATTTCACCGTAGCTGTAGAAGTGCCCTAAAGAGATCTGTTTAAAAATGAAGGATTCTATTGTTAAGCTAAAATAAATTAGAACGTGTTTCAGCATTTTCTGAATTTTGACCTCCTAAATAGATAAAAAAGGGGTTGAAAGTTTGTATGGAAAATCATGTCTATTTAAAAATTTGGGATTAGATCAAAGAGCTAAAAAAAATATAAGCGTGTTTTAGGGGTTTCAGATTGTTTACCCCTAAAGGGGTCTTCTTCTTCTTTTCGTGTGGGACACCGAGTCGTTCAACGACCCGATGAAACCTGGTGTCAGAGTTTTTCAACCGCCTACTGCAAGTAGCAGGCCTCTTACATGGTTGTGTAACGATAGCCAGCGTAGACAGCAACCGGGACCGACGGCTTCACGTGCCCATCCGAAGCACGGAACCATCTTACTTGCGGACAATCAGGTGGTTCAGCCTGCAATGTCCTAACCAGACTGGGAACAACTTCACAAAGTGATAAATATCAACTTTGTGAGTGACCCCACCGGGAATTGAACCCGGAACCTTTGCGTGGCAGGCAGGCATACTAACACTGCGCCACATCGGCTGTCAATAAAGGGGTAAAAAGGGGTCAAAAGTTTGTATGGAAAATCATGACTTTTAAATGCGATCTGTTTCAAAATTTGTGATTAGATCAAAGAGCTAAAAAAAAACGCGTATCAAGGGTTTTCGACTTTTAACCCTTAAAGGCTTGGAAAGTTTGTACGGCAAATCGTGATTTTTAAATGCGATCTGTTAAAATTTGCGATTTTATCGAAGAACTAACAAATATGAGCGTGTTTTTCGATTTATAACCAGTAAAAAGTTTGTATGGAACATCGTGATTTTTATATGCGATCTGTTTCAAAACTCCTCCTAAGCCACAAAACGAATTTTGATGCGGTTTTTCGTAATAGATAGTGTCATTCAAGGGGAAGGTTCATATGTATAACACATGCTTGTAAAAAAGTCTTGCAGCGGGTGAAACCGCTAAAAGACTGCTAGTTTTTAAAATAATTCCTGGACTAGAATCAACATTGCAGATACAAATGACTTTTAGAGGTCAAGTCTGTATGTCTGCCTGCCTGTCTGTCTGTCTGTCTGTCTGTATGCGGCGCCCTCACATCTTCGTCAGTTTAAGAGCTATCGACAGTCGACACGCAATTTGGTGAGAAGACAGATCGTGCTGACACAAATATAGAAATGTTGAGAAAAAAATATATTAAATGTTTTTTGGACCATAAGTAAGTGACAGAGGGGCAAAAAATTTTTTGTCTCCTTTGATATTGAATAGGGTATCGTTAAATAGGTCTTTTAAAACTAAGGGGAGGTTTTTTGAAACAAATTCACTAAAATGTTTCTGTCTCGAGATATTTGCTTCTAAAAGGGGCGTTTTTGAGCCATAACTTGTTTCAGCTGTAACACCTAAAGTATTAGTCAAGAAATACAGGGTGTTAATTTAAATGCGTGCCATAGCTTCAGGGTAGGTTAAGTATCGATTAAGGATGCCGTAAATGATGTTGAACAAATCCCAGTCAAAAAACAACATTTTTTTCGGATTTAATCAAAAAACATTTTTTGATTGATCGTTGACTACGAAACCCTATTTGTGGGCGTGTCTGACACGCTCTTAGCTGGCTTTTAATATTACTTCTACATAAATTTCTAAATAGATTTTCATTGATAATATTTAAAATCGATACTGAATGTTCTCGGAAAGTTTCGAGCACAACGGAAACTTTCCGAGAATATTCTCCGAGGAGAATATTTCGAGAACGGAAATTTTCCAGCCGCCCATCACTAGTCGTGGGTAACAAATTAACCTAAGCATCATCATCTTCCTGCCCCCATCTCAATCACTTGGGGTCGGCGCAACACGTTTTGTTGATCACAAAATCGTGTTGCAAAGATTTGGCTCAATTTTAAGACCGGCCGCCTACCAGACGTCAACGCTCCTTGGGAATATTTTTGTGGTGGATTAACCGCCTCCACGGTTGGCCCTGTCTGTTTGGGTCGGGTTTATCCCTCGGACGCCTCTTACGACCCCCACGGAAAGAGAGGGGGTGCAGGGGCGTATTAGCATAGTCTATAGTCATAGCGCAAGTCTCAGGGGGGCGGCGCTAGCCGCCCTCTGCAACTGTAAAAAAAATTGCACAGCTCTGGCGCCCTCTTGCAGTCAGTCACGCGCCGCCTTTCCCTCTCAAAGCTGCTTACACCTAACTAAATTTAACGTGAAAAGTCGAGCTCGCGTCGCTCGCAATACGTGTACTGTCAAAGCGCCCTAAAACTCTAATAGCGCTGCTTGCCCCGCATCTGTTTTAATGTAAAAAAGTGGCGTTGCTTCTCTCGCATTACGTGTGGTCTTGGTCAAGCGCCCCATCACCAATTTATAATTCAATTTCAAGCTCTTATGAGATATCACGCTACAACACAATGTTGTTCGTACATCTCTAGCTCTTAAAATTATTGCTTGTTAAGAGAAACGTCAAGCTGACAAATGTAGCTTCGCTCGCAATACACAATGCTTGTGTGGTGTTTGAGTATGTACCGTTATCACTCTTGCTGTATCTCTAGCAGTCGAGGGTAAAAAGTCGAGCTCGCTAAGCATAAGCTTCTCGCCCGTTTGTCGCGTGAAATATCGCTAGCGAAGCGTGTCCGCCAATTTTACAATTGCGCTAGTGTTTTTGCTCCTCGTCGTTTGTAGCGTGAAAGGTCTAGCTCGCTTCGCTTGCGACACGTGTGCATGTCAGTCTATTTTACTGCCGCGCCTAGTATTTAAGCTCCTCGCTCGTTTAAGGTGTAAAAATTCGACCACGATTCGTTCGCAATACGTCTGCGGGTCTGTATGTTTTACTGCTGAGGCTAGTGTTTAACCTCCTCCCTCGATCTTTTATGGTGTAAAAAGTCGAGCTCGCTTCGCTCGCAACGCGTTTACGAGTCTGTCTGTTTTCCTGCTTCGGATAGTGTTTCGACTCATCACCCGTTTGTAGCGTGAAAAGTAGAGCTCGCTTCGCTCGCAACACCTGTATGAGTATGTATGTTTACCTGTCGCGGTTAGTCTTTAACCTCCTTGAACGTTTGTAGCGTGAAAAGTCGAGCACGCTTCGCTCGCGATATGTGTGCCTTCCTACTTTTTTTACACTCGCAGCTTTTGACGATGATCCACGTCCGGGTCCGTTTATTGTTTGAAAAGTCGTGCTCGCTTCGCTCGCGATACATACAGGCCAGTGCTCGTGGGCTGTTTTAACAGAATACTTTTGCCCCAACCCAGAAAAGGTCTGTATCCGATCTGCCCTTGAACACTACTATCGACAAGGTAGACGCCACGTACGTGTGAATTGTACCGCGTTCGCCCCCCTTTGAGATTTTTCTGTATCCGTCACTGACTTGGCTAATCTTGATTGTTTTCTAAAAGTCACCAGTACGCCACTGGCCGGGGGGCGCCAAAAAGTGAGTGCCCCGGGGCGCCAAATCTCTAAATACGCCCCTGGGGGGTGGTGCTATTCTACTCTACCAGCACCACACGCCACACGAATGACTTAGACATCGAGTTTCTGTATTTTTTGGCCTATTATTATAAACATCACGTAAGTAACCCCATTTTAGACGCTATAGCTAATGAGAATGAGCGTGTAAATACACCTCAAGGCATGTAACATTATTAATTTCGATGCGGTCACAAGTATTTGATGTGGTTAATGTATCATAGATAATTCCAAAAGATATCGAAAACTCGCGAGCGGTCTTTAGAATTTGTGCTAATTACACTAAATTATTGTGGTGTTAAGACAAACAGAATGACTTGTGACTGACTGTTGAATATCAAACTTTTGTTAGACATGATGATGAATATGACTGTTTCTTACAGCCGTTTTCGTTCCCGGCATGGGATGTAAGCGAGGTAGGTATGTATGTATGGGACAAACGGACGGACAGCCAAGAGTTTATTAAATGATAACAGTTTGTAGTAAACTACGAAACCCTAAAAAGCACTAACTTGCGCGCCGCGGCTGCTGGGCCCCGGACCTGATCGGATTGGAGACGTGGATTTACGTGGGTAGATTCTGATCTTTATAAAGCTACCAAGCCTTGAATGTCTACTCGGGTAACAGGGTTCAGGAATGATGGGGATGAATGACGTCCTTGTCTTAATAAGTATCGTACTTAAACTATGGTTCATGGGATAGAAAGAAGTACTGACTTGTCAAATCCGGTGACGACTAGATGCGTGTCCTGCAGTGCCCATACAATGCGCGCGCCGCGGCTGCTGGGCCCCGGACCCGATCGGATCGGAGACGTGGATTTGCGGGGCTCGTAGATCTGTCAAATACAATCAGTTGTAAACATAGTAAGAATTAAAAAAAAAGAAATAGGTACATAAACATATAAGCCTATGAGCCTCGACTTAAAACAAAAAGGTTAGTCGTTTTACTAAATGAAATATAGATAAACATAAATTGAATTATTTGTCAATGGAATATGAGGCCCTATTAAATTCAGTGAAAATATTTTCCGGGTGTGTTCCACTTGTGAAACTCAAAAACTTTTCGTAGTTACTTTTAGGACCTCCCATACAAAGTGACAAATGTTTTGAACACTTATATTTTTTTCATATTTTGACGAGAACATACCCTGAAAATATTTGCACTGAATTTAAAAGGGCCTTATAAAAAAGATGCGTAAATCTGGATAAACTCCGAAATCTACAAGGCTACAGAGTAAAAGTTGTTTAAACAAATGATTATAATTACTTTAACAAGTTTTCATACTGTCAAAAAATTTACACTGTATGTATAATTTTCTTACCCTTGCAAACGGTAGCCAAAAAATCTCCGCACGGCGACCAGTCCAAAGCAAATATCTGATCCGTGTGACCGGTCAAGGTAATCTCGGCCTTAGGGTCATCCACGCTAAGGTCCCATATCTTGATAGTAAGATATTTATAGCTATGGTTGATGCCTTATAACATAAACCTCTTCAGACAAGATTAAGAGAGGTACATACCTTCAAACTTAATAAGATTTTCTTTTTACTTGGTAGGAAACTGTTTTGCGCTGCGCTTTCCAAGTAGCTTTCACTCTAGAGCCTTCCAATCACACCAATCCCAGATCCAAAATGTCTCAAGTAAGTATCTTACCCGAATAAGTCCGTCCTTGCAAACGGTAGCCAAAAAATCTCCGCACGGCGACCAGTCCAAAGCAAAAATCTGATCCGTGTGACCGGTCAAGGTAATCTCGGCCTTAGGGTCATCCACGCTAAGGTCCCAAATCTTGATGGTGAGGTCGTGGGCAGCGGTGGTGAGTAAGTCCTGGGCGGTCGGGTGGAAGCGGATGATGTAGATTTTGTCCGGGTGCGCTGAGAATATGCGGTTGGGTTCGTTGGTTGACTCTTGTAGGCCTGTGAAAGAGATAGACAGATATTAACACATTCCCTGCGTTACGGGAAGTATTTGGCCGTATTTGACTTTCCGCCTGTGCGGCAGCCTGCTATCCTTGTTTTACCGTCCGTGCGGCGTGTATTTTCCTAGGTTCCTGTGTAGGTAGAAGTGAGACAAATATATTCCTGATATTACGTTTTTAATTATTATCCTTTTCTGAAGAAAAAATGTACGGGAAGTATTTTGTCGTATCGCACTGGATGATTTTTGTTTTCGTTCAGTGCTATACGGGAACTATTTTGTCGTAATCACAACCCCGTATAGCACTGCGAGGCGCGTACGCGGCGCGCCAGTTTGGTCTAGTGTTGTGCGCAGTGACCGCGTCTCGACAGAGCTGGGCTAATGCAATTTCATCAATAATTTAAACTAGTTCAGCTTTATTATCAAAAACCTGATTTTATCAAGAATCTGCGACCTTATATTATATTTGTGAACAAACGCAAACATACCTGCTTAGACAGCTGTAATTGGCAAAGTAAAGTATTTGTTATAATTTATTAAACTCCGATCTCATGTGAAAGTTTGCATTATACATTTATTAGAGTAATTATGTACCTATAACTTATATTGAAAAGGCGCTTGTCATAAAAACATTGTTCCTCATTGCCTGTAGCCTTCTTGTTTTCATTGTCTTTAACCAAATTTTATTTTTTGGTTAAATGACACCTATTACTATAAATATCGTCTAACTCTTCGATAAGTTTCGTACTTTTTTGATTTTACCCCATCCCTATCATTTTTTGTGTTCTATGCGGCGGGGGAAGTAATTTCCCGTAAAATTTGTGTTTTTGAAAAATGCCTATAACTTCTACATTATTACTTAGATCCCCGTGCGACCAAAGCTGTATATTGACAATGATATTGTCTATAAACCTGTGAGAAAAAAAAGTGAAAATCTTGATTTTCCACGCCTGTAGGAAAACTCAAAGTCAGGGCATGATACGGGAAAATACTTCTCGTACCGCAAGATTGGCTTTCTTCATACGGGAACTATATGACTCGTATAGCACTGGCAGTAAAACTAGGTGCAGAGGCTGCCGCAGTGAATGTGTTAAATCACGCCCACAGGTTCTGAACTCACCTTTATCCATTGCGGGGTAGAGTGAACGGCTACTAAAAGAACGTCACTTTTTGTCACATATGACAGATTATACAGACATTTTGTCAAATTATAATGCAGATACGAACACCTCGAGTGTCGTAATTATCTTACGTCAAAAGTGGGAAATGGGGTAATCACAGAAGCAAAAACGTAGCGTTATGTAGTGTTATTTTAAGAAAATCTGTGCCAATGAAATAAAAAGTGACAGCACACCTTTTAAGTAAGGGTGTTCCATAAAATTGTTACAGCGAATTCGCTTGGCCAATATGACAAGTAATTTGACACTTACCATTTTCGGGTATTATCCATTCCCTGACCATGCCGTCATCGCAAGCGACCATCAATCTGTAACAAAACACATTGTTAGGATACGGAACACTTTTTAGGGGAATCAAGAAACGATCTACCAGTCAAAAACACCTCAAAGATTCAAAAGATTCAAAACTTTTATTTCCAAGTAGATTCACAAAGAATACTTTTAGAATGTCAATTAAATAAATCAAAATAAAAGTACATATAAAATTCAAATTATGATAAAGACGAAGTTATAATTGATTATGACAATTTTATACTCCTTGTAAGTCCTGATTTGGTATTCAAAACGAGTGCGTGTTTCTTGTTTCACCAGTCCAGTCAAACACCAGTCCAGTTCGAATTTGAATGAGGAACTGTCAGTACTACGTTCTTTAAATCGTGTGTTACTATCATTTTGACTGCTGTCACAATGTTACATTCTCAAGTTACTATGGCTGGAACATATCTAATACTTACCCTTCGAACGGACACTTTTCTACTTGCTATGGAAGGTAGTGTTGAAAACCGATTTTTCTGCTGTCGCATTCATCTTTATTAACTATAATTAAGCCAATTTGACAACTCTTATATTGGATAAAAACATTGTGCCATTCGTGCCCAAGTGTATTTTCTGAATAAGTTTTTACTAATTATCCATTCCATGATTCTTATGAGGTTTTGAGTTTATGACTATAATCGTTATGGTAAACAAAATTATGGATATTTATTGTTATGCCAATATATACATTATGCATTTAAAAAATTATGCCAATTTACAATTATGCGAAATGACAACTATGCCGAAAGTGTTATGCGTAATGCAAATAGGAGTAAAAATGTTATGCGTTCGAAGGGGCACCCGGCTGGAACATATGTAATACTTACCCTTCGAACGGCCGCTTTTGTACTTGCTATGGAAGGTAGTGTTGAAAACCGATTTTTCTGCTGTCGCATTCATCTTTATTAACTATAATTAAGCCAATTTGCCAACTGTAATATTGGACAAGAACTGACCTGTCGTCTCCGAAAGGATCCTCTAGATAATTTTGGCAGCTTTCTTTAGTTATAGTTGAACATCTTACTTTACTTATATATTCATCTCTCTGCAGTCACTATAGAATGGCTTCTCAAATCAGACTAGTCACTATAAACTGACCTGTCGTCTCTGAAAGGGTCCCACGCCCAGTCCTGCAGTGGTGCAGGGTGCAGCAGCGCAGGGCGGGCGGCTACAGGCGTGGGCGGGGGCGCCCGAGCAGCCGGCGTGGAGCCCTCAGGTAGCTCTATGATGGCTACTCTACCATACACACACATACACCAGACACGACATAGATACATATTTATCTATGACAAATATCTAATACTTACCCTTCTTTCTGTACTTACTATGGAAGGTAGTTTTAAAAAGCGATTTGGCGGCTGTCGCATTCATCTTTATTAAATATAATTGAGCCAATTTGACAATTGTTATATTGGTCAAACACTGATCTGTCGTCTCTGAAAGGATCCCACGCAGAATTGAACCATTTTGTAGATAATTTTTGAAGCTTTCTTTCCTATAGTTGAACTAAGTGATTCTTCTCATGTTACTATCATTGAACTAATTTGACTGCCGTCACAATACATTCTTTAGTTACTATGATTGGAACATATCTAATACTTACCCTTCGAACGGCCGCTTTTCTACTTGCTATGGAGGGTAGTGTTGAAAACCGAATTGCTGTCGCATTAATCTTTATTAACTAGTTGAGCCACTTTGACCCCTAAGACTGACCTGTCGTCTCTGAAAGGATCTCCTAGATAATTTTGGCAGCTTTCTTTACTACAGTTGAACCAAATGAAGATCAATTTGACGGCTAGCAGATTCATCACTCTAAAATTGCTTCTCAAATCAGACTTGTCGCTTTAAACTGACCTGTCGTCTCTGAAGGGGTCCCACGCCCAGTCCTGCAGCGGTGCAGGGTGCAGCAGCGCAGGGCGGGCGGCTACAGGAGTGGGCGGGGGCGCCCGAGCAGCCGGCGTGGAGCCCGAGGGCAGCTCTATGATGCCCACCCGCCCATATAACCTAATTCATATGTAGAAGAAAGAGACCCGAAATAGCAAAATTATTGTTAGTGTCTTTTCCATATTACATAACATTTGAGCAAGATGTCAACAATAATGTTGCCACTTCGGGTTACCTTCTTCTATGAATCAGGTATTACACCGATATACACAAAACCCGTCATAGGTAGATGCATATTTATCTATGATAAATATCTAATACTTACCCATCGAACGGCCATTTCTCTACTTACTATGGAAGGTAGTTTCGAAAAGCGTTTTAGCGACAGTCGCATTTTTTTCTTAATTAACTATAGTTGAGCCACTTTGACCCCTAAGACTGACCTGTCGTCTCTGAAGGGGTCCCACGCCCAGTCCTGCAGCGGTGCAGGGTGCAGCAGCGCAGGGCGGGCGGCTACAGGAGTGGGGGGGGGGGCGCGCGAGCAGCCGGGGTAGAACCCTCAGGTAGCTCTATGATGCCCACCCGCCCATATAACCTAATTCATATGTAGAAGAAAGAGACCCGAAATAACAAAATTATTGTTTGTGTCTTTTCCATATTACATAACATTTGAGCAAGATGTCAACAATAATGTTGCCACTTCGGGTTACCTTTTTCTATGAATCAGGTATTACACCGATATACACAAAACTCGTCATAGGTAGATACATATTTATCATAGATAAATATCTAATACATACCCTTCCAACGGCCATTTCTATACTTACTGTGGTGGAAGGTTAGTTTTGAAAAGCGATTTAGCGGCTGTCTCATTTTTTCTTTATTAACCATAGTTGAGCCACTTTGACCCCTAAGACTGACCTGTCATCTCTGAAGGGGTCCCACGCCCAGTCTTGTAAGGGCGCCGGGTGCAATAACGCAGGGCGGGCGGCTACAGGCGTGGGTGGGGGCGCGCGAGCAGCCGGGGTAGAACCTTCAGGTAGCTCTATGATGGCGACTCTACCCCCACCGCCGCTCACGGGCACGGCGCAACGGACGCCGTTCGCTGGAATATAAATCACTTGTGGTAACGTGTTGGGATTTTAATACACAAAAAACTTAATAGTATGGTTTGAATTCCTACTGCAATGTGGTCGTAAAACATAGCCATATCCTTTTGCTACATAATTTTGTGTTCTAACAAAACATATTACACCAACCTCAACTGATTTGCTATAAGGGAAGGTAGATGATAATGATGTTTAAAGGTGATTTGAAGTAAAACTTATGCCAACTGAAAAAAGCAAAGTTTGCCTAGTTCGCACTCACCATAGAAACCGTTGCATTCGCCTGAAATCTGCCGACTGATGTTCTTGATGTTTTCAACGTGCGTCGACTTGTGACCCGGAGTGCCTTTCAGATGCCTGAACTTAGACACTTTACCTGAAGTAAATAAATAATATGTTAGCAAAAGTACTTGTCTTTCTTTCAAAAAGTGAACATGAAAGGCGATAATTGAACTATTTAAACCTCCTGTAATTCTAAATTTCATGTACTGTGTAAAATGATATTGCTTAGCTACTACTCGTACTATATAAACCGTTTTTTTAATAGGGATATTTTTCATATTCATATTCATATACTTTATTGCCAATCATTATGGTACATAAGGTGTTAGGTAATACATAATTTCCAGCACATGAAACATATACAGTAGGGCTGTAGGGTATTGCAATAGGTGAGAGGGCTTGTTTACACAAAATCAACAGACTTAGTAATAATAATAACTAAAGAAATTAAAACTATTACTTTTTTATACCTAATTGAGAACTGCCGTGTGGTTCGGCTTAGAATAATAGCATCACCCTTTTACAGGGAGTAACGGAAAGGGTATAACAAGCCGAGAGGAGGTTAAGGTACTCATGACACTGAACAACTTTTCCCATGGAACATGGGTCGAAATATGTAAAGAAAATTGAACCACCCATACAAAATTGTCGAGCTAAACGGTTTACTATGAGAGGCTCAAATTCTTTTTTCATATTTCGACCCATGTGCCATGGGGAAAGTTGTTCAGTTTCATAAGTACCTTGACCTCCTTCTGGCTTGTCATACCCTTTCCGTTACTCCCGGTATATTTTCCGTGGGTGTCGCAACATACGACTAAGGGATTTGAGAGTTGATATGTATTCCAATTTTAGGCGACTGGCTGACAACCTCTCACTAAGGTGATAGACAGTCTTCTGAATTGACTCTCAAACTTTTGTCAGACGTGTGGTGTAAATGGCCGTTTTTACAGCTGTTTACCCTGTGCCTACCCAGTAAGGGATAAAGGCGTGATACAGGGTGTTAATTTAAATGCGTGCCTTATAGAGATGGGTCAACTCGGTTTTTTTTCAACTCAATCAACTCGAGTTGACTCGGAGGCTGACTCGAGTTGTAACTCGAGTCAACTCGGTCGGTGCGCTAGACGCGAAGTTTGCTTGCAATTGTGTATGTGTCGAAGTCAATATGTCAAAATCTGCCTTCTACATAATAGCTCGTGTGTTTACAAACGAAAAGCCGTTTGCATATTTCCATCTGACGTATGTATACCGTCGACATTATGTGTACCGCCAAAAAAACGACATTTTGCCGTATGGCATAATGCCCGGCAATATGTACGAACTTGTACTGAATTCCGCCACGGTGGCGCTGTAATCGCAAAACATTAAATATGGCGTACAATCACAGAATATATAATAGTACTATGGTGTACAATACAGCACACAATGCGCAAGGGCACTTCTTCAGCTATAGTGAAATTTTCACAACTCCGTTGAAACTTAATTAATTTCCTGGAGTGAGAAGTACCTACTTGTGGGTAAGAAATAAAAGATGAGACTTCCAAAAGATGACTGGATGTTTTATTTCACTGAGATAGTTCCATGATAGTTCACATACACAGTTATGCAATAAGATCCATTTAGTTAAGAAATAGGTTATAAATTATATTCAATTATGGGCGCCAGGCCTGTATCATAGGCCAAAATAAAATAGTTATCTTAGCAATTAAATATTAGTATCAACTGTCTGTAGCAACAATCTCAAAGGGCATGGGTTCCAAATAAAAGCCTACATATACTTAGTGCGATCAGTACGTCACAATAAAATGTAATTACAGTTAAATTTATAAAATAGCCGAAAGTAAAACGCGAAGCGAAATAATAAAAAGTTCGAGGGTAGCTCACAAAACTCTGGGTCCGACTGGAAAGGCTTCTACGCTAGCGTGATAGAAGTCCACGGACAGCTAGGTAGGTATACAAAGGACCTCCTGTTGACAATAAAACACTTCGCTTAGAAACGGGCCAGAACATGACTTTAGCCAGAAGGGCAGGTATAAAGAAACTACCTAAAAATCCCTAACAGAATTTTATAAAAATACACACTTACCAGTGGAGGTTTTGCAGCACACTTCGCGCCTCACTTCACCACAATGTATAATTATTCACTGAAAAATAACGCAACACGGAATTACCGAACTGTTCAAACTCACTAATTAGCTGTATTTAAAAGAAAACTCCCACACAATTTTATCTACTCACCAGCTGTTCCAGAATCTTCGAAGCGCGCAAAGAATATTTTTCCCATAGAATATGGCAACGGCTCACGGTCCTCTTCAAATCGGGAGCGTGTCGTTCCAAATCAACTGAAATAAAGGAAATCGAATAAGACTTCGCTAAGTAAGCTCCACGGTAACATCCGCCATTTGCATTCCATTTACCTGGAGGTGATGAGCGTCCTTTCTTCGCGCCGGCCCGATCGAAAAAGGAATTAAAATCCGACTTATTAATGCATTTCTACTATATCAAAAAAGGAACGGCAACCTTCCAAAAATTCTACCAACTCATACGAAATACCGTCACCGCTCCGTCTCGATTGAGAATCACAACTTCACAAAATTATAATGAAACTTGGACCAAACGATCACCGCTTACTAGCACTATGAGAACTAACAATTTACTATCCAACAATTCCCCTTGCACAACTATTTTCCTTGAAAAACCCAAAACTGTATTTCCAAATCTGCCGAAAAGAACAATTATTTTTCTTATCAATCTGACTCGTTTGACTTGGCAACCCATAAACAAATGCGCTTTTCGTGTAGTGTTTTTAGCACTAACAAAAAAAAAAAGATAGATAACGCTGTGAAGACTTCCTAAAATAGATTTAAACGGTTTTATCAAAAGGTAAAATAACGCGTTACACCGTGAACAATATTTTATAACACCTTTACTGGTGTAAAAAAGAATGAAAAAATGCCAAAAAAATGTGTTTGATGAAATAGTGCTAATTTGCCACTAATTGCTTTACTAGAATCAGATTTAGAATTTGTTTGGTCGAGAATTTTCGAAGTTAGTTAAATTTTTTAGGATTTCAGAGAAATATCAAGTAAAAAAAGTATTGAAAGTAAAGAAAAGGAACCAAAAAATCAAGCCAGTTACAAATAGCACATTTGCAAACACTTAGTTAAATGTTTTTGCTGTTTTGTTAATTTATTTATTTATTTATTTATTTAACCATTTATTGCACACAAAACATACATAGAAACAGTTTACAATGAGACAAGACACAACAGGTTTACTTATTTCTAAAAAGAAATTTCTTACAGCAAACCTACACAAGTGAGACTACATAGATCGAAACGCGTAATTTTATGTAGATTATGTAAAATCGTTTATTAATACTACATGGCGCAGCTGTTCTTGAACCTATAGTTCACATGACTGAGGAGGCCACCGAAAACATGTCTGGCGAGGAGTATCGGATGCCGTCTCCACTTTTGCTTGAAAATCATTAGCACAACTTAAATTATAATGTACATAAGTAAACTTAAACTTATAATGCGTGCTGTGATTATACATATCTATCAAAATTGTTTAAATGTGATCGTCAAAGATACTCAAGTAAATAATACACAAACAAATTTTCTTTTTTTTAATTATATGGTCACCTTAACATACTCACCACGTGGACGTCTAAGCAACGTTTATTTCACCGTCATATTGCCGGATATCGTGCCGTCAATTTGTATACTGCTTTTCGTCTGTATAAGGACGGGTGATTATGTAAACGTCAGAATCTTACATTATTGACTTCGACATATGGATCAAGTGCGCGAGTTGCGCATTAATTGTCGACTCGGTAAACTCGGTTAAAATGGCGAGTCGAGTGTCAACTTGGTTAACTGTTTTGTTTTTTAATGAAGAGCTAGAGGTGAATTAAAAATTTGTTTAATCAAAATAATATTTTTATTCTTCTTGTATAATCAAAAACAGCCCTTTATTAGGATAACTTACTTATAATTATACAAAAAATCAGACTTAACAAAATTATGATTCATCAGACTACATCATACCCGCAGAACAAACCATACGTCATTCAAATCACTTAATAAAATCCGCGCTAAAAAGCAACCAATGGCGCTGCCATCCAAACTATCTTTGCATGGAATTAATCTATTTAACATTCTATGGCACATGATATAAGGTTCTTTATCCAATGAAGAACTATCTTGGTTCTTGTTTTCGCCGCGGGACTACTTCAGTGGTGCTACGGGTTGTAAGAGCGAGACGGTCGAACGCCATCCCACCCTCGCTTGCCAAATCGCATGCGAAACGAACGAACATGAACGATGCGGTGGAATAGCCGAGTTATTAACTCGGGTCAACTCGGGTCGTCTCGGGTGGCGGGCGCAGGCCGCGGTCGTTCGGCCGCATCACCGAGTCAACTCGGTCTGTAGAAAAAGCAACTCGAGTTGACTCGGTCGCAGCTTAACTCGAGTAACTCGATCAAAACAACTCGAGTTGCCCATCGCTAGCCTTAGCTTCAGGGTAGGTTTAGCATCGATAAAGGATGTCGAAAAATTATTGAAAAATATCCCAGGCACAAAATGGTAATTTTTTTTACTTGTCTGACATTTGATTCAAATACCGAAATTCGTTCAATCTCAAAGCTGTTTAGACAAAGTACTTGTATGGGCACTCTCTAAACAACAACAGTGACAAAAATTGGTATGTATTTTAAAAAACATATTTTTTGACTGGGACTTTTTTCAATATTTTTACGGCATCCTTAATCGATACTTAACCTACCCTGAAGCTATGGCACGCATTTAAATTAACACCCTGTATGTATGTATTGTATGTATGAAATAATACTTACCAAAGACTGTGGAAGTTCGTTTAGTGGTGACATTGGGAACGGACGCGCGTTTGTCCTCTCGGTCGGGGCTCTTGCGTGATTTCAGTGAATCCCGGCGCCTGTTCAAAAAATATTACAAGTTTAATACGCGAAACGTCTCAGTCGCAACCAACGTTTTTATAGTCTCTTTCTCTTTTCGTGTGGGACATCGAATCGTTCAACGATGAACCATGGTGTCAGAGTTTTTCAACCGCCTACTGCAAGTAGCAGGCCTCTGACATGGTTGTGTAACGACCGCCATCATAGACAGCAACCGGGACCGACGGCTTAACATGCCCATCTGAAGCACGGAACCATCTTGGCCAATCAGGTGGTTCAACCTGCAATGTCCTAACCAGACTAGGAACAAATTCACAAAGTGATAAATATCAACCTTGCGAGTGACCCCACCGGGAATTGAACCCGGAACCTTCTGCGTGGCAGGCAGTCATACTAACCACTGCGCCATATCGGTTTCTATAGTGTCCATTGGATAGTTTTAGCCGTATCACATTCACATTTGTATCCCAATAAAAGTATAAGTAGTAATGTGTTATCTTCTCTTCAAGAAGAAAAAGAAATGCACTCTTCTTGTAGTGGGAATATAATGGCAGACGTGTCTCGCTGGGATCACCGGTGCCTTGACCTGTCAGTTTACAAAGTGAATAAAAGTATCAAATTCGAAGTCAAAATTTCATATAAAACCACTTGTTTAAATTGCTTTTGCAAGGGTTTTTCGGGGCTTACCTGAGCGGCGCGGGCGACGGCGGTGTGTCGGACTCCACACGCTCATGGAGCGCAGCTCGTACGCGATCGACTGGCTTGACTCCTAGCTATACACTACCGTAGTTAGTTACCTGAGCGGCGCGGGCGACGGCGGTGTATCGGACTCCACACGCTCATGGAGCGCAGCTCGTACGCGATCGACTGGCTTGACTCCTAGCTATACACTACCGTAGTTAGTTACCTGAGCGGCGCGGGCGACGGCGGTGTATCGGACTCCACACGCTCATGGAGCGCAGCTCGTACGCGATCGACTGGCTTGACTCCTAGCTATACACTACCGTAGTTAGTTACCTGAGCGGCGCGGGCGACGGCGGCGTATCGGACTCCACGGCCACGCTCATGGAGCGCAGCTCGTACGCGCGCCGCCGGTCCGCGATCGACTGGCTTGACGCGCTCGAGGCTATACCACTATCGGACAATCACACATTTTAGGCTCGGATTATAGACCCGCGACCGGGTCGCTTTTTGCAACGAATTATTCTGGCCGCGCCGCGCGCAGAATAATTCGTTGCATACATTTCCTTTTAAACTTGCAAAAAGCGACCCGGTCGCGGCGGCCGCGCCGCGGGACTATAATCCGAGCCTTAGCTTACAACACATTAAGCGACAATCACAAATTCTTAGGTAAAAGATACAAATTAAAATAACACATTTTAGACTTGCAACAAAAATTACATTTCGTCGATGTTAGAAAGTATTAGAAAGGGCGAATAAGCCGCACTTTTTACGCGACTGCTGGAGGGATATGTTTTATGAGAATATGTACCTATAACAAGAAATTCGTTTTCACGAGCTACAACCCTAAAGACTGGGCGGAAAACACCGACTATTTATCCTCGTAAGTGCAGTGTTAACAGCTGTATTACCACATTACATTACTGTCTTTGCCTCATTATCGTTTATATTTTCAAAATGGTGTGCTAAATCAATCAATTGTAATGATAGGTAGATTGAACACCACAAGAAAAAACGGTGGCCTCATAATCCCTTCTAGCAATCTCTTGCAGGCAACCACACACTTGTAATGGCGACAAACTCTTTTAACTATTTCATGCTCAATCTTTATTGAATCTTAACATACAATATCTCAGAACGATAGAAACACTTACTCAGTAGTAGTTGTAGTAGTTTCAAACAGTTTCCTTCTATCCGCAGTGCTGGGCGTCTTGGGAACGTAGCCCGAGTCGGATGAGTTCACTTCCTCTTCTAAACTTGTGTCAGATTTGCCGTTGGTGTATTCTTCTATCAATCAATCAATACATAAAGTATTATTCAGTTGTATAGTTCCCAAAGTACAAGCTTTGCTTAGTTTGGCGCTAGATGGCGCTGTGTGTCTTGTCCAGGGATATTTATTTATTTAAATAGTATAAAATAAAGTTGATTTTTGCGTTACTCTGTCTGTCTGTCGTTGAAATTCGCTAACTCCTCCTGACCCACGCAAAGGACTAAAATTCCTTTTTCTCCAATTTGCTCGGAAATAGCTTCATTACTTTAAAAAAAGAATACGTCAATGGGCTCATTTATGTTGTCAAGGCGCAGAGGACTGTAATAGAAATTGCCGGACTAGGCCGGTAATAAAAGGGTTCTTAAACTTCACACTTTCGTGATTAGGTGTTTTATGGAACACAATTTGTTTGAAGTTTGAAGGCTGAATGTGAATTTCCCGCGCATTCTTTATGAAACGGAACGTAAGCAAAACCAGCGCCAACGCTTTGCGAACTTTAAAAGTTACAAAGTGTCAATTTTATCACGATTTAAATATTTGTTTCCTTGCAAATTGGAGAAAAGCACTATACAAACCTCGGCCGAAATAACAATTTCTGGTCTCGTTTACTTTAGAAGGCCTCGACTTCGTCTCGGCCTTCCAATGCCACTCGACCAGAAATTGCTATATACTCGGCCTGTGACGTAATGTACTATTTCTCCAATTTGCTCGGAAATGGCTTCATTACTTTAAAAAAAGAATACGTCAATGGGCTCATTTATGTAGTAGAGGCGCAGAGGACTGTAATAGAAATTGCCGGACTAGGCCGGAAAAAAAGGTTCTTTAACTTCACACTTTCGTGATTAGGTGTTTTATGGAACACAATTTGTTTGAAGTTTGAAGGCTGAATGTGAATTTCCCGCGCATTCTTTATGAAACGGAACGTAACCAAAACCAGCGCATGCGCTTTGCGAATTTTAGAAGTTACGAAGTGTCAATTTGGTCACGATTAAATATTTATTATTTATGTTTCCTTGCAAATTGGAGAAAAGCACTATACGAACCTCGGCCGGTATAACAATTTCTGGTCTCGTTTACTTTAGAAGACCTCGACTTCGTCTCGGCCTTCCAATGCCACTCGACCAGAAATTGCTATATACTCGGCCTGTGACGTAATGTACTATTTCCCGCGGAAAAATGAGTCTAAAAAGTCAAGACGAAAAATGAGGGCGCCACATTGTATGAAATTGCAAAATTGAAAAGCAGCGTTGACTATAAAATAGCAACAATTTTGTATGATTTTTTTAGTTCCATTTTATTTAATGTCAGGTCTTTTACACATGCTGTATGTATATAAATAATGAAAATAGACACACAGCGCCATCTAGCCCTAAAATAAGCAAATTGTGTACTGTGAACTAGATAACTGAATAGCCGTGTGGTGTCGGCAAAGTAGAATAGCACCACCCCCTCTCTTCCCGTGGGGGTCGTAAGAGGCGACCGAGGGATAAACCCGAACCAAACAGCCAGGGAAAACCGTATGGTGGCGGTTAATTCACCACAAAAGCATTTCCAAGGAGGGTTGACGTCTGGTAGGCGACCGGTCGTAAAATTAAGCCAAATCCTTTGCAACACGATTTTGTGTTCAACAAAACGTGTTGCGCCGACCCCAAGTAATTGGGATAAGGGCAGGAAGATGATGAACTAGATAACTGAATATTTTATGTGGGTGAAACAACTTTTTTTGTAACGCGATTTCCGACTTTTCACCAATTAAGACTTGTTTCTGAACCACACAATAAGTCTAGATATGATAACATAGATACATAAATAAATTAGATATCTATAGTTACTTTTACACTATTTCTGTTTTTACCAATTTTGTAGCGGTTTGCCAGGGGACACAGGATGTCCCCAGATTTGTATGAAAATATGGTATCATCTCCTGGGTAACCGACTTCATGCAAATAAATATTTGTAAAATGCCAGTTTTTCTACTTGATTTGTATTGACTGTTTAACTAGCAATAAAAGAAACTTATAAACACTTACAAATATCGACAAACATAAGAGTTATTCCAAAAATACGGCGATACAAGAAAAAGTGGATTCACCCATGTATGAGCCTTACCTTTGTGCGGTTCGACGTCGCTGGTGGGCGAGAGCGACTTATCTTTGTCCTCTGTTTCTTTGGGCAGTGGAGTGGACGTCACCGGGGACTTGGCCGCGCCCGAAATCGGCGACGACGCTGTAATCATTAAATAGTAGTTATGCAACTGTCTTATAATGAGAGGCTGAGAGAATGTGAGTGTCTGTTTATACCGGGAGTAACAGAAAGGGTGTAACAAGCCGAAAGGAGGTGAAGGTACTTATGAAACTGAACAACTCCTCCTCAGCCGCGTTTAGAGTAGGAACTCAAATTGTTATAAAAAAGAGAAAATTTTGCATTAGAAATTTTCTCTTTTTTAAGATTGTATTAAAATGTGACTTTCTTTAAGAGAATCTTGTAAATTCCTACAAAGAAATAAATGATTGAATTTTGAATTTTTGAATTTTGAACTTTCCCCACGGAACATGGGTCGAAATATGAAAAGAAAATTGGGGGAATATGAAAAAAAATTGGACCTCCCATAGTAAATTAGTAAGCTGATTGGCGATTTTGTATGGGAGGCCCAAATTTTTTTTCATATTTCGACCCATGTTCCACGGGAAAAGTTGGTCCGTTTCATGAGTACCTTCACCTCCTTTCGGCTTGTAATACCCTTTTTATTACTCCTGGTATACTCCTCATAAAAAAAATCGAGACACTTTCGTTTGCATAGTGAAACAAAATATGAAATCTATGAAATAAAAAGTTGAATGTAGAAAATCGACATTAGGATTTTGAAACATCGTAATACTCACTATTGCACTACATTAGACATTTATTCCAAAATAAACATATGTCTCAGATAATGTGATCCCTACAAAACGTAAACTTGCTAAGTGTCTTGATTTTTCTGATGAGAAGTGTAGTTTGACACGAGCATTCTAATGCCTAATTATGTGCAGTTGCATACACAATTTCATCCACACTCTAAAAAAAATATGAAATATAAACAAATTATTACAAGTTTTGAATGGGTATAAAGGTATATGCGTTTGGGTGGCAACGGGTGTTACACGATATAATGGAATTACCCATAAACTAGAGATGATATAGCCGTGTGATGCCGGCTTAGAATGTCATCACCCCATATCTTTCCCGTGGGTGTCGTAAGAGGCGACTAAGGGATAAATTCATCCAGGGGTTCAATCCCTGGATGAATTTCGCAATCACATTGCAACATCTTGCATTGCGCTCACCAACCCGCCTGCCAAGCGTGGTGAGTATGGCAAATACCCCCTACTAGGGGAAGGCCCATCATGTTTAGCAGTGGAATTTATTGTGGCTGTTATAGTAGTAGTAGTAGAGAAAATATATCATGTAATACCTGAATCGGATTTAGGCAGCCCTGGCACGGCTGGCACGGAGAACACTTTATCAAACGAGAACTCTTCACTGCTCTGCGACGCTGAGAACGGCTTGGTATAATGGAATTAGCCATAAACTAATATATCATGTAATACCTGAATCGGATTTAGGCAGTCCCGGCACGGCTGGCACGGAGAATACTTTATCGAAAGAGAACTCTTCACTGTCTGCGACGCTGAGAACGGCTTGGTACAATGGAATTACCCATAAACTAGAGAATATAGGATGAAATTTTACTAGTGACCGATAGCGAAAACTCAGAATCGGCTGGTGATAAGGAACAACTTTCCCCAAGGAACATGGGTCGAAATACGAAAAAAAAATTTGGACCTCCCATAGTAACTGAAATCAGCTGATCGGCAAGTTTGTATGGGAAGTCCAAATTTTTTTCTCGACCTATGTTCTTTGAGGAAAGTTGTTCCTTATCACCAGACGATTCTGGGTTTTCGCTATCGGTCACTAGTAAAATATCACCCTATATATATCATGGGGTAGTATTTAAACGCAAATCAAAAAATATCCTTTTTCTATGCAATAAAATTCCAAATTCCCATCAAAATTACTGATTGCACAGCATAATATTCAACTCAAAATATCACTAAACACTAGGGTGGAGCGCGCTTGTATGGAAAAAAAAAAATTTCACCTACAGTTTTCTAATAGTGCGGAAAAGTTGCACTATGCTGATAATATTAAGTACTCTGAATTTCATTTTAATATGATTGCTTTTAATGCCCCCGCATCGACACTAAAGTTTTGAAAAAAATACGAAAACTGCTTGCGTTATGAACTGTACTCTAGTGGATATAGTAGGCTTGTTTGGTTGGAAAATCACATGAAATACATAATCAAGAACGAAATATATATTATAATACAAAAAACTTAATATCAACCTTACACAATATTTACAAAAAATCTATATAAAATCTTTCTTGGACTCAAATTTAGGCATCATTCTTCTTGAAGACAACCGGACTTGTGTCAGGCCTTCTCTCGCCTTTTCTGTACAAAGTGTTGAGGATGCCTCAGTTGTGATCTTACAGACCGTTCAACCGCCTGTGTGATTCGGCAAATGCAGAAATTCAGCATTATTTTTGCACTTTTCATCGTAAATTCGTAATGGATAAATGACTGAATTTCCTCATCTGAGAGATTTTGCCGTTTGGGCGGTGGTGGCCTTACTTCAATTTTTTTCCAGTCAATTAAATCTGCATACCGAGTCGCGTTCAATTTCAGTTTTGGCACCTTAAACAACCTAGGTGGCACGACTACAGAAGCAGTGGCACAAGCGTTTAGAATTCTTTGAACTGCTGATTTTTGCACATTCTCCTGCTCATCTGTCAACATGGCTAATAAAAGATTCTTCGGGTGAACGGCATAACTGTTTCTTTGGAATATAGGATCTATCAAAGGATCTATTACATTTTTTTAGTGTCTTAGGTAAATATCTTGATAAAGACACCGCATCATAAAAGTGCCTGGCTGCATGTTTGCACGACGGAGCATTTTTGATTGCAAACCAAACAGGGGTAATAAACTTTGACAACAAACGTGGCTAAAGTGACAACACAGACGGGTACGTTTCTTTTCAATGATCTCTCACACCATTTTTTTATCAAATTGCTAGTTTTTAATCGTCATCTTGCGCAAAGTTCTTTGGTCTACAAGAAACCCTTTTTCTGCTGCCTTTCGGGTACCTTCTTTTCTTTCGGGCACATACACTAGTGAATATCACGGCATTTACAGGATGAAATATCAAAAAGGTTGCGACTATCAGATAAAAAACGTCTGTTTTTTCTCATCTGTAAGCCTTTTTATCGAATTCATAAGATTTTTGCACTTCATGTGATATGCCTTTAACATTTGTATGACTCTCGTATGTGAAACAGTCGGTATAGACCACTGTTTCATGACATCTTCGTACGTGGGGAGCATGTTTTCTTTTAATGGGCCAATTTCACCGAACAAAGGACTTCTCAAAGCACTGCGAGACTTCTGCATCTTTCAAAACACTTGTTATTATCGAATTACTTACTTCAAAGTACACCACAAAGTAAAGAACCGCGAAAATTTTAAGTCAATAAGTGCATCGAATTTTCGTTTAAAAATTCGCGCCAATTCGTTTTCCGCGCGCAGTTACCTTTGTACTTTTTCAAGTGTTTGATGTCAAATCATGTTAGAATCTTTTATTTTTAAGAAATTAAAGATAAAATGTAGTAAATAGAATAAAAATTCTTGGATGGAATGTAATTATTGCTATTAATAATAACAGTCTGAAATGAAGCCAAAAAGTAACTTTTTCCTAAAGTTCATTGACCTTGCGGGGGCACTTAATGTACTTTGATTGAATTCTTGTAGAATTAAAGTTTTATCTAGACATCATAAAGCAACTTTTTTTCACTATTAGAAATCCAAAATCGCGAAATAAAAAAAACGCTCCACCCTACTAAACACACTACAATTGATTTTCGCAGCGTACAGCGATTTTTCCTAAAGCAAAAGCTTTTTCATCAATGCACAGCTAATAATCTTAATGCACATTATACCTGTTAACTCTTTTTCTTTTAAATATAGCTTCTATTTTTATATTATTTACAGCAGTTTTTATTAGAGATGAAACATCATCGTTAATCATAGGTACACATCGATAATCATATTTTAAATTGATGACGCTATAGCGTGTCGTTTCTGGCACATCGCCGGCCGCTGCCGCGGCACGCTCGCTCCGCTCGCTCGGCTCGCTCCGCTCGCTCGGCTCGTGCGTTGTGGTCAAAGTTCTAACCTAACCTAACCTAACCTGGCGCTTTCCGCGCCAGGTTCGGTTAGGCTATACCTAACGGACCTATAAACTTATGTTTACTTACGTATGTATACTGGTTAATATGCGACTGGGATAGTTATTTTGCTATGAAATATGGAAAATTTGCTGTGCAGTCAGTATTCATGCTATGTATGTAGTATTTTTGTACAAAAATAAATTTATCTGTATTGCATTATGAGGAAAAAAGTTATGTCATATTGATGTAAAATTTCGAATTATCTGCTGTTTATGTTTTGTTAAACATTTAGTTTATTTGTAGTGAAGTAAGTTATTTGATGTAAAAAGAAATATAAATGATGAATGTGTATTGATAGGCGATTATTTATTTGATATGCAATTTATAATATCCCTATATAATGTAATACCTGAATCGGATTTAGGCAGCCCTGGCACGGTTGGCACGGAGAAGACTTTATCGAAAGAGAACTCTTCACTGCTCTGCGACGCTGAGAACGGCTTGGTATAATGGAATTACCCATAAACTAATGTATCATGTAATACCTGAATCGGATTTAGGCAGCCCTGGCACGGCTGGCACGGAGAACACTTTATCGAAAGAGAACTCTTCACTGCTCTGCGACGCTGAGAACGGCTTGGTATAATGGAATTACCCATAAACTAATGTATCATGTAATACCTGAATCTGACTTGGGCAGCCCAGGCACGGCTGGCACGGAGAACACTTTATCAAACGAGAACTCTTCACTGCTCTGCGACGCTGAGAACGGCTTGGTATAATGGAATTACCCATAAACTAGATTAAATGTATCATTTAATACCTGAATCGGATTTAGGCAGCCCCGGCACGGCTGGCACTGAGAACACTTTATCGAAAGAGAACTCTTCACTGCTCTGCGACGCTGAGAACGGCTTGGTATAATGGAATTACCCATAAACTAATGTATCATGTAATACCTGAATCTGACTTGGGCAGCCCAGGCACGGCTGGCACGGAGAACACTTTATCGAAAGAGAACTCTTCACTGCTCTGCGACGCTGAAAACGGCTTGGGGCCGAGGCGAGGCTGCAACAAACATTCATTAAATTACGCGGCTTATACCTGCTTTTTGCGGGCTTCTTTGGGCTGCTATCGGACTACAAACACCCAAAAATTAGACATGGTAAATCGAGTGCTTTTCTCCCCATCAGGTGATGAAATGGACATTAGGTTAAGTAAAAACAATAAATAATTAAAATACCGGTAGTAACAAAAATGGTATAACAAGCCGGAAGGAGGTCAAGGTATCCATGAAACTGAACAACATTCCCCATGGAACATCAGTCGAAATATGAAAAAAATGGACCTCCCATAAAAGGCCCAGTTTTTTCATAATTCAACCCATGTTCCATAGGAAAAGTTGTTCAGTTTTTATGAGTACCTTTCGGCTTGCTTTACCCTTTTTATTACTCCCGGTCGGCCAGTGCAGGACAAATTGTAATTAAATACTAATTACAAAATTATATTTATAACATAATAAAATAACAAATTCATTCGAGCATAGGTATGCATATACTAATTAACAAAAAAAGCCTTGCAACAAATAATAAATTAAACATCACGGTAAAACACCAACCAAAAATAACTATACCATAATATTTTTACTTACAAAAAATAAAATAGCTCTACTTAAAAGTTTTAACATACAGAATATTTATACAGTGTGTAAGGAACAACTCTCCGAATACTAATAGAGTGCCAAAATTTATCAACTTACTATATTAAAAAAACGTAGAAATATTGTTGACTTCCCATAGTAAAATGCAGTCAGCTGACTGTAATTTTGTGTGCAGGCCCAAATTTGTTAAAATCTTCTGAAATGGTTTCTAATGGGAAGTTGTTCAATTCCATGGTCTGAATTGCACCCTATAAGTATTCGGGGGGTGTCCCTTACACCTTGTATAGCAACACCATTCATCGTAACAAAACTAACAACACTCAAAAACGTAAATCAACAAAAACACTAAATTATTAAATGAAAAATCAAAAAAAAATCAAAATAAATAAATGCATAATAATAATAATTGTTGTACAAAATTAAAACTAAAATCCTTCACTCAGTTTCAAACATCTACTTGTACAATACCTTATAACCAGAGCCAGGGTTGGCAGTAGTCCTGGGTTTAGGTTTGGGAGCCTCGGAATTCTCATCCCCAGCGCCGGCTTCCGAAATTGAGGACCTGGGCAGAGGTTTCGGCACCTGGACAGCTCCGTTTATATAACTGTTGCTTCTGGAAAGACTGGATTCTTGAGATTCCGTACTGTCAGTCTTTTCTATGGTCTTTTCAGCGGTCTTCTCTTGAGGAGAAAGTTGCTCGATCAGATCCGGTCTTTCCATAGGTTTCTCTTCGTCAGTCTTTTCGTCTTTTTCGTGACCGTTTTCTATTTCTATGATTTTCTTGTGGAAACCGTTGGTCTCTTTGGAATCTACTTTATTGGTCTTCTGTTTCTCCATGCCTTTGATCAGGTCTTTCACGTTAACGAAATCTATACGGTCTTCTTCTTTCGTTTCTTGTGTGGGTGTTTGTTTGATTGCGGGTTTTTCGTCGACTGGTATTGGTGTTGTGGCCTTTTTGGTGTCAGTCTTTTTTGGAATGGGCATGGCTAGTATTTGTTTGACTACTTCTTCTAAGTTGCCGCGGTGCACCTGGAAAACAGTTATTTTACATTACTTTATTGCCCTCCAAAGATATTTAAGTAAAGCCCAATTAAATACTTATCACTTTCGTTAGAAAGTTAAGGTCGTCCACCACTTAAGTTCAAACATCTACCAAGCAAGCAATACTCATGCAGTATCAACATATTAAAGTCCAGTATTTGAACATAATCAAAATAAATAAAAAATATCAAAATTACTTACATTACACCGATAGAACCAAGCGCACTACAACCAAAAATATTTCTAACTACGACGACACAACACACAAACAAAAAATAATAAAAAAACACGAACACACTCCAAAATAATGATTAATACCGTAGGTACAAATAAACACCGAAAATACGCCATCTACTTACTAAAATAATAATTGATTGTGTCATAAATTATAATTTCAAAAATACTAGAAAAATTTCAACAGGTAAGTACATGGACAGGCTACCTTATTAAAATAAAAAACATGCACATAAAAAACACCAATGGAGAACAATAAAAATGGTATTAGCGTTTTTCTTCAGGCTTTTTTTTTAGATTTGAATCACCACATTAGCTTCTGGCGTAAATACGGAAATCATGCACATTTTAGACACCCTTCAAACATAATATGGCACCGCTGTATGGCACTCGAAGATACGTAGTTAACAGGGGCGTATTTACCATAGGGGCAAGTGGGGAACGTGCCCAGGGCGCAAGGCTCGGGGGGCGGCGCTAGCCGCCCTGCGCAACTTAAAAAAAACGCACAGCTATGGCGCCCTCTTGCAGTCAGTCAGGCGCCGCTCTCTCTCAAAACTCTGAAACCTGCTTGCGCCTGACTTTTAACGTGAAAAGTTGAGCTCGCTTCGCTCGCTATTCGTGTACCATCAACGCGCCCTAAAACTCGTATAGCGCTGCTTGCTCCGCAACCGTTTTCATGTAAAATATTGACGTTGCTTCTCTCGCAATACGAGTGGTCTCGATCTAGCGCCCCATCACCAATTTATAATTCAAATTCAAGTTAAAGAGATATCACGCTACAACGCAATATTGTACGTACATCGCTAGCTCTTAAACTACTGCTTGAAACGCCCGGCTGACAAATGTAGCTTCGCTCTTACATGCTGCCTTGCAACATGCGTTTGTAGAGTAAAATGTGCGTGTCTGCCAAAACCCTCGCCGATTATGGTATGAAAAGTCGTGCTCGCTTCGCGCGATTTACGTCTGCGAGTCTGTCTGTTATATTGCTGCGGCTAGTGTTTAAGCTCCTTGCCCTTTTATGGTGGGAAAAGTCGAGCTCGCTTTGCTCGCTATACGTGTATGTGCATGTCTGTTTTGCTGTCGCGGTTAGTGTTTAATACTCAATACTCAATTCTTTATTGCTTTCATGATGTACATAAATACGATCTTATAAAATAATGTTGCAAGACACAAACATGAACCCGGATAGGGTTTCGCAACTTAACTTCCTCGATCTTTTGCAGCGTGAAAAGTCGAGCTCGCTTCGCTCGCCATATGTGTGCATTTCTACCTGTGTTACACTCGCAGCTAATTTAGGTTCCACGTCCGTTTATTGTTTGAATACGTGCTCGTTTCGCTCGCTATACATACGGGCCAGTGCTCGTGGGCTGTTTTAACAGAAGACTTGTGCCCCCAGCCCAGAAAAGTTCCTTATTCGATTCGCTCCTGAACATTAGGACCGATAAGCGTAGACTCCGCGTACGTTTTGTATTTAATTGTACCGCGTGCGAATCAAAGGGGGGCCTTTGATTTTTTTCTGTATCCGCCACTGACTTGGCTAATCTTGCTTGTTTTCTGAAAGACACCAGTACGCCACTGGCCGGGGGGCGCCAAATCGTGAGTGCCCCAGGGCGCCAAATCTCTAAATACGCCCCTGGTAGTTAACATAGCACAGGATTTCATTTGATTGGGTCGAAATTATGGGGTATTATTAAGGGTTCGTTAAGGCGCATCGTTACGTCATACAAACGTAAATCTGAACTTCAACTGAGTTAAACATTAGCAAACAACAATTTTATCAAAAATCTTTATGTGAAATGATGAAGGCACACGTAAATTTGTCGCAATACTGCTTATGGTAAAAAATATTAGATAAGTATTTCTCCACAAAAAAATAACGTTTTTATTGCAGCATTAGCTCCATCTATGTTCAAAAATTGGCGAAACGGTTTTTACAGAGAAATCTGATGGTTAAAAAAATATTTGTTTTATTTTGCGGAAATCTTATAGAAGCACGACTTCCCATCAAGATTTTTAATCATATTTTTGTGTCATTTAAAGACGTAACTCCATTTCACTTTTGTATGGAAAACGATCCACCTTAAGTCAATTCAATTTCTTGATATGATGGGTCCGTTATGTCGTAAGTGGGAGAGATTGGTAAGGAGATCAGCCCGATAAAGGTCCACCCGTTTTTATATATACGGTTTCATTTAATTAAGTACAAACCTCTTGAGGGTGTGGTCTACTCACAAAACTGAACAACTTTTATTTGAAACTTTTCTTGGAATTATGAAATAAAAATTTGGACCGCCCATACTAAGTGACACACATTTTCATCATTTTTGTAAAGGAGGTCCAAATAATGTTTTCATATTTCGAAGAAATGTTTCTAAAAAAAGTTGTTCAGTTTCGTGAGTAGACCACAGCTTCAAGAGATTTGTACTTAATTAAATGTAACCTTATATAATTAAAAAGATTGGTAAGTTTGAAATGGGAGCTCACCACATTGACTCCCTGGTCCTGCCCGGGCTGCAGCGAGATGGTGGGCACTGGATGGTCAGCCTTCTGCAGCCACATCGGCGCAGACAGGTGTGTGACACACCCGGCCGTCGGCGGGTACAGGTCCGCGTGGTACTCGCGGTAACTCTGCAACAACACGGCATGGTAGGTGCAAACTTAATTTAATACACTTAATTATAAATTTATTTAAATGTAGAAGTATGGCCGTGTGGTGCCGGCAGTAGAATAGCACCACCGCCTCTCTTCCCGTGGGGGTCGTAAGAGGCGACCGAGGGATAAACCCGACCCAAACAGCCAGGGCCAACCGTATGGTTTTTTTTTTTTTTGGCTGGTATGGAAATTGCGTCGCCTATACAATCCTACTAAATAAAGGCGGATGTTTGTGTGTGTTTGTTACGACATCACGCTAAAACGGCTGATTAGATTGACATGAAATTTTGCACAAATATAGAAGAGTAACTACATAGGCTACTTTTTACCACGGGAAAATGTCTTATTCCTACGGGATCACGCATATTCCAATATAGGTGGCGTGACTGAGCCGATTCGCGTTTTAAACGTTTTCGCCGAAAACTAACAGCGACATCTCTTGGCGAATATTGCTTTTTTCCCGCGGAATAATAGGTTGCAGCGGGTGAAGCCGCTGACGGGCAGCTAGTGATAAATATGTTCTTGTATGTGAGTTGCTTGGCTAGTTGCCTGGTTAATGTGTCCATGTATGTGAGTCGCTTGCGTATGCTGAGTACTTTACCAAGGCGGCGAAGCCTCACATCAGAAGTAAGTGACACACTTTAACAAGGCAGCTAATGATTAAATTCAGAAATAAGGGACAAACTTAACCAAGGCGGCGAAGCCTCACATTCGTTCGCTTCACGCAGGCGAAGCTTCACGCCCATTGTATACAAATACGCACTGTCCCTCCTTCACGCGGAGCGCTCAATATGAAAATATTTCACCTGGGCACCTGGTACATGATGGGCACTACTGATGACCCGGTCAGTTGCAGCACGCGGTTCACCTCTCCCTCCACCACTCAATGTGACAATGTCTCCCCTTCCTGGGCACCTGGTACATGATAGGCACTACTGATGACCCGGTCAGTTGCAGCACGCGGTTCACCTCTCCCTCCGTCACTCAATGTGACAATGACTTACCTTCCTGGGCACCTGGTACATGGTGGGCACTACTGATGACCCGGTCAGTTGCAGCACGCGGTTCACCTCTCCCTCCACCACTCAATGTGACAATGTCTCCCCTTCCTGGGCACCTGGTACATGATGGGCACTACTGATGACCCGGTCAGTTGCAGCACGCGGTTCACCTCTCCCTCCACCACTCAATGTGACAATGTCTCCCCTTCCTGGGCACCTGGTACATGAGTGTGACAATGTCTCCCCTTCCTGGGCACCTGGTACATGATGGGCACTACTGATGACCTGGTCAGTTGCAGCACGCGGCTCACCTCTCCCTCCACCACTCAATGTGACAATGTCTCCCCTTCCTGGGCACCTGGTCCTCCTCGCGTCGCATTCCTCAATGCTGAGGGTCGTGATTTCCTACCAGCCGTGGCATCAGCTTCTGCCGGACGGGTTTCGCCACTTGTTTCTGTCTTTGGCAGAGTGAAGAGCGTCGTGTAGCTTGGTGTCTAGGGTTGAGCGGATCTGATTATACCATCTGGTAGGACTACGTCCTCTTGGCTTTGTCCGATGACAATGTCTTACCTTCCTGGGCACCTGGTACATGATGGGCACTACTGATGACCCGGTCAGTTGCAGCACGCGGTTGACCTCTCCTTCCATGACGCGGAGAGCGCGCTTCGGCACCAAGCACGCGCCTTTCGTTTGCTCGCCTGCAACAACAACATAAATTCTAATTTCAAATTCAATCGTTTATTTCTTCGTAGGAATTTACAAGATTCTCTTAAAGAAAGTCACATTCTAATACAATCTTAAAAAAGAGAAAATTTCTAAAGCAAAATTTTCTCTTTTTTATAACAATTTGAGTTCCTACTCTAAACGCGGCTCAGGCGGGATAAAAAAATAAAAATAAAGGCACTGCCTCGGGGCTGGCCAGTAGTGGCCAGGCTAACCACACAGCATGCAACTTTATGCCTCAATGAACGACAATAAATCAATCAGTCTGCTAGCGACCATGACCGATGAAACTCAGTCGAAACGTCGGGTTCCCAGGTAAATCGCTTATTTACCTACGCGATAAGACCCGTTAAAGTAACTATTATGTGTGAAAGTAATCGCGAGACCTTAAAAGTTATAAACATAAATCAACAACAGAATATCAGTGTCACAAGCAGTGGCGTACCGCGTAACTAAGTAACCAAAGGTCCCGGGGCAAAACTTGACCAGGGCCCCAAGCCTAGAACGATACGCCGCGTGCCGCTAGGGAATCCCCGAACCGCCGGGCCCGAACCCGGTGACCGCCGGGTGAATTCCCGTGCATAAACATTTTGATATCGATCGACAGGTGGCACTGGCAAACAAACCTATAGTACGAGACTTGTAGGGAATCCCCTGAATATAAGTTGCCGAATGAAGGTCGGACTTCCTTCGGGTTTACTTATCTATACTAATACTAATCTAATACTAACTTACTAACTTTAATGTTATAAATTCGAAAGTAACTCTGTCTGTCTGTCTGCTACGCTTTCACGCCTAAACCACTGAACCGATTTTGATGAAATTTGGCACAGAGATTGCTCATACACCGAGAACGGACATAGGCTACTTTTGCTTCCACTTGAGGGTCTGCAGTACCTGATGTAGACCATCAGAATCACCACCAGCAGCCCAGCTAAACTATAGGAGATACAGATATGACTTCAAAGCAAAAGTTGTTCCGCTTGATCGAACGCTTCTGCTGGTGAAAAGACATCAAAGGTTTGGAGTACCTCATGTAGACCACCAGGTGCACAAACAGGAGCCCAGCTTAACTATAAGAGATTCAGATATGACTCCAAAGCAAAAATTGTTCAGCTTGATGGGACGCTTCTGCTGGCGAATAGACAACGAAGGTTTGGAGTATCTGCTGTAGACCACCAGGTGCACCAACAGGAGCCCAGGTAAACTATTGGAGATACAGATATGACTCTAAAGCAAAAAAGTTGTTCGGCTTGATGGGGCGCTTCTGCTGGCGGATAGACATTGAAGGTTTGGAGTACCTGTTGTAGACCTCCAGGTGCACCAAAAGGAGCCCAGGTTTACCATAGGAGATACAGATAAGACTCGAAAACAAAAGTTTTTCAGCCTGATGGGACGCTTCTGCTGGCGGAAAGACATAGAAGGTTTGGAGTACCTAATGTAAACCATCAGGTGCACCAACAGGAGCCCAGATAAACAATAGGTGATACAGATATGACTCCAAAGCAAAAGTTGTTCAGCTTGATGGGACGCTTCTGCTGGCGAATAGACAACGAAGGTTTGGAGTATCTGCTGTAGACCACCAGGTGCACCAACAGGAGCCCAGGTTTACCATAGGAGATACAGATATGACTCGAAAACAAAAGTTTTTCAGCCTGATGGGACGCTTCTGCTGGCGGAAAGACATAGAAGGTTTGGAGTACCTAATGTAAACCATCAGGTGCACCAACAGGAGCCCAGATAAACAATAGGTGATACAGATATGACTTCAAAGCGTTGTTCAGCTTGAAGGGACACTTCAGCTGGTGAATAGACATCGAAGGTTTGTAGTTCCTGATGTAAACCACCAGGTGCACCAACAGGAGCCCAGCTAAACTATAGGAGATATTAAAATGGCCCCAAAGCAAAAGTTGTTCAGTATGATGGATTGCATCTGCTGGCATCTGTTGGCAATGTGATTATGGTTTGAGAAATGTAGTACCAACAATATTAGCGTGATGAATATCCAAAGTATAATTTTTAGGATGCTGGTTTGGAAATAAGAATTTTGCAAAGGTGTAAGGAATTAAACGAAACGAATTATGTTAAGATCGCAATCTACTAGAGTTCTTCTATCATACAGACTATAAAAACCAATTAAATTCCTGAAATTTTCAGTTTTACAGACCTCCAAAGTTGTAACTCCAAAAACAGAACTTCATAAAAATGCAAATATCTTGGAGGTTCAGTAAGTTGATATAATACATATGTAGATATACAATTATGAACAATTTTGGAATCTAGTATAAGTACAGTCCAGCAAAAAAGAGTAGACAAAAAATGAGGGCGCCACTTTGTATGAAATTTCAAAATTAAATGGCAACATTGACTATGAATGGCAACAATTTAGTATGAAAAATTTTTAGTTCCATTTTATTTAATTTCTACTCTTTTTTGCTGGACTGTAGTTCCTCTATTGTAACGACTTCCAAAACCAAAAATATTTCTGTAACGGACATTCAAAGATGTAAACTAAAATTGGCAATTTCACAGAAAAGGAACATTTTCTCCGCAAAAAGGAGTCCTTTCACCTTTTCTCCTACTATTCGGGGTACATCTGTTCCAGTGACCAACACTCTTCAACTCCTTGGCATGGAGCTGTCCTCTGACCTCAACTTCGGCACCACCATCGAGTCCAAGGCTCAAATTGCAGCTAGAAAGTTGGGCGTCCTGAATAAAGTCAAGCGGTACTTCACGCCTGAACAGCTTCTAACTCTTTATAAAGCTCAAGTCCGATCTTGCATGGAGTACTGCTGTCACCTTTGGGATGGCTCGGCTAAATACCAACTTGCTGCACTGGATTCGGTGGAACGCAGAGCCAAGAGATTAATAGGCGATAAAAAACTGGTGGCGACCAAGCTTCACAGCCTGGCTCACCGCCGCAAGGTTGCTTGCCTATCGGTCTTCTACAGATTGTACTTCGGAGAGTGTGCGCGTGAGCTGCATGAGCTCATACCACCGTCTCCTTTCTTCCATCGGACATCCAGACGCACGGCCGGCTACCATCCGTTCTTAGTTGATATACCCACATTACGCACTAAGCGCTTCAAATCATCTTTCATTATGCGCACAGCTAAAGAATGGAATTCCCTGCCTGCGTCTGTATTTCCGAGTGCATATAACCTGAATCTCTTTAAGTCTAGAGTGAATAGGCATCTTCTGGGCAAGCTCGCTCCACCGTAGATCCCATCTCTGCTCTAGGGTAAGATTGGGGTCAAGAGTAAGCCCATCATAGATTAAAAAAAAAAAAAAAAAAAAAGCCAAACATCTCTGGAAACTTAACTAGATGCCGAAACTTGGGCCATTTACGCGCGAAACCCTAATTAGTGTATCTTGTGTAACAGCATTACCCACCTGTACTATTATGTATTCTGTGTAACAGTTAACCAAAGTAACTTGAAAATAATGATCTTACTAGAATGTCTCAACCCTTCGATAACATACGGTTTAGACACCATAGTAAGCAAGCTATAGAGTGTTCCGGCCCTTAGTCCACAGCATAAGCAAAAGTTCTATAAATACTTACGTCAAATGTTCACTGTCGTTTTGCTACTGATGGACAGAGGTTGTGTTCAAATCCGTATCAACCGTTCAAACCTGGTTTGCTCGTAAAGGAAAATCTTACCAGAATGTATATATAGGGTTACATTTAATTAAGTACAAATCTCTTGAGGATGTGATCTACTCACAAAACTGAACAACTTTTGTTAGAAACTTTTCTTCGAAATACGAAACAATATTTTTAACCTCCCATACAAAAATGCCATTTGTACTTAATTAAATGTAACCCTATATAAGCAAGCTATAGAGTGCGCATAAGGCCCCGCGGCGTACTGTCAAAGCGTAAGCAGTTCTCCCTAGGTACAGTCGTCAAAATAATTATGTAGGAGAAGGAGGTTTAATAGTGCTGTCACTGACGTTTTGCTACTGACGGAGAGAGAGGTTGTGTGCAGACTACTGCTCACAACCTCTCTCAACCTGAGCAGTAGTCTGCACACAACCTCTCTCTCCAACTGCCAACAGTTCTAACTTTTTAGGCGCACTCTATAGCTTGCTTAATATACTGTAAGGTCTCAATCCTTCAATGACATACGGTTCTCAAAGGCATCAATATGCCGGTGGAGCAGTCTAGTTGAAGGATCTATTGCTTTTGACCGTTCACCAAAGTAACATGAAAAGAATAAACTTACCAGAATGTCTCAACCCTTTGATGAGATACGGATCTCAATTAGTCAGCTAAACAAGATGGTGGTATCCCCTTTGCCGGCTAAAAACAGCATATTAGTGTCGGGGTCGAACAGTGGCATCAGTATGCCAGTTGAAGGGACTTCCAAACTACCCAATGTAATGTGAAAAGAAAAAACTTACCAGAATGTCTCAACCTTTCGATGAGATACGGATCTAAATCAGTCAGCTAATACAAGATGGTGGTATCCCCTTTGCCAGCTAAAAACAGCATATTAGTGTCGGGATCGAACAATGGCATCAGTATGCCAGTTGAAGTGACTTCCAAACTACCCAAAGTAACATAAAAAGAAAAAACTTACCAGAATGTCTCAACCCTTCGATGAGATACGGTTCTCGGCCGGTCAGCTCCATATACAAGATGGTGGTATCCCCTTTGCCGGCTAAAAACAGCATATTAGTGTCGGGGTCGAACAGTGGAATCAGTATGCCAGTTGAAGGGACTTCCAAACTACCCAAAGTAATGTGAAAAGAAAAACTTACCAGAATGTCTCAATCCTTCGGTGAGATACGGTTCTCGATCAGTTAGTTCCATATACAAGATGGTGGTATCCCCTTTGCCGGCTAAAAACAGCATATTTGTGTCGGGGTCGAAGAGAGGCATCCGTATGCCAGTTGAAGTGACTTCCAAACTACCCAAAGTAATGTGAAAAGAAAAAACTTACCGGAATGTCTCAACCCTTCTATGAGATACGGTTCTCGGTCAGTCAGTTCCATGTACAAGATGGTGGTATCCCCTTTGCCGGCTAAAAACAGCATATTAGTATCGGGGTCGAAGAGTGGCATCAGTATGCCGGTTGAAGGGACTTCCAAACTACCCTAAGTAATGAGAAAAGAAAAACTTACCAGAATGTCTCAACCCTTCGATGAGATACGGTTCTCGATCAGTCAGTTCCATATACAAGATGGTGGTATCCCCTTTGCCGGCTAAAAACAGCATATTAGTGTCGGGGTCGAACAGTGGCATCAGTATGCCGGTTGAGCAGTCCAGTTCGAGGGTCTTTTGTGTCTGTGACAGGTTGCGGACGTCGCGAATCATGATCTGGCGGAGGCGCGCTGCGTCGAAACCTGGCAGAAGAAATGGAAACGTTTTACTTTGTAATCCACTTGCGTCTCCCATTTTTAGGAGTTACGATCCCTTACTAAGGGGAATGGCTAAGAGAATGGTGATGAGATGATGAATAGGAACAACCAAAGATATTCGGGGACAAGTACTTAAAACTTATGATCTGATGGAGGCGCGCTGCGTCGAAACCTGGACAGAGAAAATGGAATCATTTTACTTTTTAATCCACTTGCGTCTCCCATTTTTAGGAGTTACTATCCCTTACTAAGGGGAATGGCTAAGAGAATGGTGATGATGATGATGATAAGATCAACCAAAGATGTTTTGGGACTGATAATGCATGGCTGAGTACAGAGACTAAAGTCGTAGGTTCAAGTCCTATCAAATTTTATACCTAACACAAATGTTTTATTTGGTACCTATTCACTAGTTAACTCAACAGAACTCAACCGGCTTTGTTTCACGGCGAACGCTGTGCTGCGGGCAAACCACGTACTCCAGATGAAGTAAATGAACCTCGCGATATGCGTTCGCCCTTCATATTTCCACATAATTGGCCGTACGGCGGTGAGCCTGCCGGTCGCGAAACTTCACCGCAAATTTGCGGGCAGAACCGCAGAAAGATGATGGTGGATAAGTGTTTTAATGGCTTACCAGTAGTGAAAATGCGGTCTTATTCTCCAAGCCAGACAGGTGATGAATGAAAAAACAGTTTACCAGTAGTAAGAATGCGGTCCTGCTCTCCAAGCCAGACGACTCGGCTGTCTTTGATGTTCTGATGACTGTTGATCGATCACTCGCATAGGGAATACAATCCCGGCCTTTATTTCTAATCCCGGGATTTCGGGACTGGTTGGACACAATCCCGGGATCCCGGGATAGTCCCGGGATTAGAGTCTCAAACAGAATCACTTAATAATAATCAAATTTAAGTTTAAAAAATCTTTGACAAATAAGACATTTTTATGACCATTACAAAATTTACCTAAACACTTCCTAAATAAAAATATAGGATTTTTTTGTTTCGAAATATTTTGCGATTGCAAGGTCTTTAATAATTTACCAATACCTTCTTATTTATTTTATTATAACTAAGTGTTACACTTATTTGATAAGTAAGACAAATAAATGGGAACATCTATTAACTTAACACAAAGTCACAAACCTAAGGCACGACCTTTATCTCTGTATGCTTTCATTTGATGTCAAAGCTGTTGATCTAGTAGTAGAAGAAACAATAGGGCGTACTAAGATTCATCTTCAAGTCTGTTCGTTCGTACAGACGTACAATAACTAGGTAATGATCAACTCTTGCAAGATTGTAGCCTCAAATAGGCTAATTTCTTGAGCTATTTTTAAAAATCGGTGTTATTAACAATGTTATCCATTGATTTACCCCTTCCTGTTAATCCCGAAAATCCCGGTATTTATAAATTAGAATCCCGGGATTTTCGGGACTGGAAAACGACCGGGATCCCGGGACCCCGGGATTCGGGATCCCGGGATTGTATTCACTACACTCGCACCATAATAAATATAAGGGCAGACAGGTGAATAAATCAGTTTACCAGTAGTGAGAATGCGGTCTTGCTCCCCAAGCCAGACGACTCGGCTGTCTGTGATGTTCTGGTGACTGTTGGCCACAAGGGCAGATTCGCAGATACGCATTCATAGTCCATCTGGACTATACATATCCTAAAAGGTTGTCGTATGGACACTTCCTCACCTGATGATCTGAAATTGATGGTGAAACAACCACGACGTTTCGCCATCGGTACTTTGGCACTCATCGCTTCTGCTAAATGCTGACTAAGTGAATAAGGATTACACTGTAATGTGTACAAGTAGCTTTTAGTAGAGGACGAAACTCACAAGAGTTGTCGCAAAACACTCATGATACCGATGCCTCGCAGATTCGCATATTCATAGTCCATCTGGACTATACATATCCTAATAATAAATCAGTTTACCAGTAGTAAGAATGCGGTCTTGCTCCCCAAGCCAGACGACTCGGCTGTCTTTGATGTTCTGGTGACTGTTGGCCACAAGGGCAGATTCGCATTCATAGTCCATCTGGACTATACATATATATCCTAATAATAAATCAGTTTACCAGTAGTGAGAATGCGGTCTTGCTCCCCACAGATTCGCATATTCATAGTCCATCCTAATATTAAATCAGTTTACCAGTAGTAAGAATGCGGTCTTGCTCCCCAAGCCAGACGACTCGGCTGTCTTAGATGTTCTGGTGACTGTTGGCCACAAGGGCAGATTCGCAGATTCGCATTCATAGTCCATCTGGACTATACATATCCTAAAAGGTTGTCGTATGGACACTTCCTTACCTGATGATCCGAAATTGAAGGTGAAACAACCACGACGTTTCGCCATCGGTACTTTGGCACTCATCGCCTCTGCTTAAATGCTGACTATGTGAATAAGGATTACACTGTAATGTGTACAAGTAGCTTTTCGTAGAGAACGAAACTCACAAGAGTTGTCGCAAAACACTCGTGATACCGATGCCTCGCAGATTCGCATATTCATAGTCCATCTGGACTATACATATCCTAATAATAAATCAGTTTACCAGTAGTGAGAATGCGGTCTTGCTCCCCAAGCCAGACGACTCGGCTGTCTTTGATGTTCTGATGACTGATCATAGTCCATCTGGACTATACATATCCTAATAATAAATCAGTTTACCAGTAGTAAGAATGCGGTCCTGCTCCCCAAGCCAGACGACTCGGCTGTCTTTGATGTTCTTATGACTGTTGATCGATCACTCGCACCATAATAAATATAAGGGCAGACAGGTGAATAAATCAGTTTACCAGTAGTAAGAATCCGGTCCTGCTCCCCAAGCCAGACGACTCGGCTGTCTTTGATGTTCTGGTGACTGTTGATCGATCACTCGCACCGTAATAAATATAAGGGCAGACAGGTGAATAAATCAGTTTACCAGTAGTAAGAATGCGGTCTTGCTCCCCAAGCCAGACGACTCGGCTGTCTTTGATGTTCTGGCACAGAATAGACAATAGTATGTAGTATAGTACTACATACAGAACGGACACTCACCCCCCCGCACCAGCGCAGCTTACCCGCCCCCGCCCGCGAAATGTCAAAAAATTAGTAAAGACTTAAGTAAACCAAAGTGCTAGGTATGGCGCTGGACTTGTTGCATGTTCGTTTCATCCAAGAAGGTTTCATCGTAGATTCTTGTATTAGACTGAAACGAAGGAGGTGCCATATTCATATCTATAAAAAAAGGCGCGAACATTGAACTGAGTTCGCCTTAGAGTCTCGGATGGATATCTTTCATAATTTCTTTCATAATAAATTAGCAGCAGCTAGGTAGTAGGTACGTACATTATTTATTTATTACATCCTCTTTGGTAGATACTGTACGTAGTCATCAGGTGTATCAAAACAAAACGAATGTCAACCCTGCACTCACACGCCTGTCGTCACGCACACATACACAAGTAAAAATGACAGTTGTCTATAACGAGCGCGTTGTATGGGAGTGTCCGAGGTGTGGTTCTGGTGACTGTTGATCGATCACTCGCACCATAATAAATACATATAAGGGCAGACAGGTGAATAAATCAGTTTACCAGTAGTAAGAATGCGGTCCTGCTCCCCAAGCCAGACGACTCGGCTGTCTTTGATGTTCTGGTGACTGTTGGCCACAAAGTCAGATTCGCAGATTCGCATTCATAATCCATCTGGACTATACATATCCTAAAAGGTTGTCGTATGGACACTTCCTTACCTGATGATCCGAAATTGAAGGTGAAACAACTACGACGTTTCGCCATCGGTACTTTGGCACTCATCGCTTCTGCTAAATGCTGACTAAGTAAATAAGGATTACACTGTAATGTGTACAAGTAGCTTTTCGTAAAGGACGAAACTCACAAGAGTTGTCGCAAAACACTCATGATACCGATGCCTCGCAGATTCGCATATTCATAGTCCATCTGGACTATACATATCCTAATAATAAATCAGTTTACCAGTAGTAAGAATGCGGTCTTGCTCCCCAAGCCAGACGACTCGGCTGTCTTTGATGTTCTGGTGACTGTTGGCCACAAGGGCAGATTCGCATTCATAGTCCATCTGGACTATACATATCCTAATAATAAATCAGTTTACCAGTAGTGAGAATGCGGTCCTGCTCCCCAAGCCAGACGACTCGGCTGTCTTTGATATTCTGGTGACTGTTCATAGTCCATCTGGACTATACATATCCTAATAATAAATCAGTTTACCAGTAGTGAGAATGCGGTCCTGCTCCCCAAGCCAGACGACTCGGCTGTCTTTGATGTTCTGATGACTGTTGATCGATCACTCGCACCAGAATAAATATAAGGGCAGACAGGTGAATAAATCAGTTTACCAGTAGTGAAGGTCCTGCTCCCCAAGCCAGACGACTCGGCTGTCTTTGATGTTCTGATGACTGTTGATCGATCACTCGCACCAGAATAAATATAAGGGCAGACAGGTGAATAAATCAGTTTACCAGTAGTGAAGGTCCTGCTCCCCAAGCCAGACGACTCGGCTGTCTTTGATGTTCTGATGACTGTTGATCGATCACTCGCACCAGAATAAATATAAGGGCAGACAGGTGAATAAATCAGTTTACCAGTAGTGAGAATGCGGTCCTGCTCCCCAAGCCAGACGACTCGGCTGTCTTTGATATTCTGGTGACTGTTCATAGTCCATCTGGACTATACATATCCTAATGATAAATCAGTTTACCAGTAGTGAGAATGCGGTCCTGCTCCCCAAGCCAGACGACTCGGCTGTCTTTGATGTTCTGGTGACTGTTGGCCACGCTGAGCACGGGAGACGGCGCGCGGGGGTCGAGCACTCGCACCTTCAATGTGGAAAGTCACGTCAATGGGCGTTTTTTGGAGAATCTAAACCTCAAGATGGCGTTGTACGCTGCCATAGACTAAAAGGGAATAAGTGTCAAAATTTGACAGCTAATCCCTTTATGTCTATGGAGCCGTACAACGCCATCTCGCGGATTAGGTTCTCCAAAAAACGCCCATTGGGGCACTCCACGAAAAGTCAAATTTGTTGATTACTTGACATGTACGGGAGCACCTACTTATAGATAAAGTTACGGGACTTACTGTTTTGAACGGGATTATTGCCGCGGTAAGATTTTTTTTATCTCAGGTAAACAAAAGCAACCGCGAATATTTAAAAAATATAAGTTACTGGAGTTGTAGAACCTAATGCATGGTGCAGTTACTTTTATTACTGTATCCAAAATATCCGTGTATCTCACACGGAAATATTAGAAATCAGAGTGTCACATACAGACATTTTCGTGGAATACCCCAATTTATTGTTTAGTACTTGTGGGGAAATAGGTATTAGGTACAGTCTCTCACGCTAACTCATGAACAATTCCATTTTTAAGGTTTCGATTTTCTTGTGATTTATACCCACAAGCCAAACAGAAACTATGTTGTACGATTCCATAAATGTTGCTGCATCTAGAAAAGTAACAACTATTGCTGTAAAATGTTACAGTCTGAAAAAAATTGAAACCTTACATTTTGGATTGGTCATGAGTGAGCGGGAGTGACTGTACATATTCACTTTATGATACAGAGCTTCCGCGAATAGCGGGCCCATTTGTCGGCATTTAGTATCCGATCCGATACCAGAGATGTTTGTAATTTTGTGAATTTGGGGTTTTCAGAGTGAAACCTTTGGAAGTCTGTAAAAAATAAGTACATATCTGGAAATAAGTTGTTTTTGCAGTCAGAATTCTACATTCCAAAACTGGTCTTAACCCATTGTGGGGAATTGGGAACAGGACCTCTTTTGCGCTAAAGCCAACATTTGGTCCATCATTTAAAAAAAAAATTGTAATAAACCCAATTATTTTTCATAACCATTTTGTACCTTCTTATCCTTGCATGATGTCACAAGTAAACGGCCATCCTTCTTCCAAGAAGTTGATTGGATAACTTCACCATGGTCACGGTTTACTGAAAATTATTGTTTGGTTAATCAAATATAATTAGTAATTCACAGAAAGTTATGATGTGCTATTTAAAACACCTAAACTACATTTTTAAGTCTTCACTTATCTAAATAAGAAAGATCCACACACAAAAATGTCTGAGTAATAACAAGCAGATGAAAACAAAAACCTGAATGTGGTAATTTTAAAGTTGAATTTTGTGATAAAAATCCGCCATCTTAATCTTTTCTAATATAGCCAGTATAACTTGCGCTGTTGATACGAATATTACAACACCTCAGATGTCAGAATCCGCCCATCAGTTTGAATGTAGTCGGATAACAATTGAGTCTCTACCACATACATATAACTTATTTTTTTAGGTGCTATAAAAACTCCTAAATCCTTACCGAATGCCTCCTTTTGCTTGGTCAAGTCCCACAATGCCAGTTCATGTCCGGACGCCACATGGATCAGTCCATCAGCTACGGGATGGAACCCTACATTCTCAACTCTCCGCTGCTTCTGTGAGAGTGTACACTCCGGCGTGGAAAGAGATTCCTTCAGACCTTCTTGAGGAATGTGCCATATCTTTACCTGTGTATGCAATAAAAGAAAAATTGAATAAGATGAATAGGGTGATAAAACATTTGCTGATAATTTGATTTGCTATCATTGATTGATTCTTATACCATGTTTTAGGCTTGTCTTTATCTTTATCTTATTGATTCAGTCCATGAAACTGAATAGGTAAGTGAACTGTCCAAAAGGAAAATAATTAGATCAAGTTTAGAAAATAATACAATAAATACAAAGTAACTCTGCCTCTTTTGTATGGGGATAGCCAAATTTCTTTTTTATAAATTAGACCTATGATATGATAGGATGGTTCAACTCTTGAAAAACTAGAAGCCATTTTTTATACAGAAAGTCGAAATAAATGAAGCAACATAATTACAAAAATTTCAAAACATTGACCCTGAAGCAATTACTTGGTGCAATCACGAAAGATGAGTTAAATTATGTACAAACACATTTGGAAAGTCCAAATCTAGATTCAACACAACATTGAGCAAGTGGGTCAATCTGTATCATGCAAGTGTAACTTATCCAAGAGAGGTACATACCAAAGAGTCCTGTGAGCCTGTCAGAAGCAGACCGTCGTGGAATGGAGAGAACTCCATATCTGTTATCGTGTCTGAGTGTGCATGGAGCAATGGCATGGTTTTACTCTTCCTGCCACAATCATCCAGCGGCAACACCGCCATACTTGACCCAACATGCTCCCAATTGAACGCCATAAAAGCGGCCGATGCACAAATGTTGTTCCCAAACGTCTGATACGAGCCAACGCAAATATCCCTGATGCATGCCTCCGGTTTGGGAATGATCGGAGCAGCATTTTTATACTTAGAGGCTTTAAAACGCCAAGCCATTGCTATTCACTTTATAAAAGATCAGTCTTTCGAATTTGGAATGTAGAAAACTTGTGCAGGAGAGTTTCCTGAAATATCATAATAAATTCATGTCAATAAAATACCTAATAAAAAATACCCTCAAGAAAAATTATGTGAGCTATTTGTACCCCTACAAACTAAACAGATTGTGTTTGTTATGTAAGCAGGAATACTGAGATAAATTATTATCAAATTATTCGACCCAAATTTATTAATATTTCAGGATGAAATACAAAAGAATTTCTTATTGGATCAACTACAAAGAAATACGAAAATGTGCCATTTCGTGCCCTTAAATACCTATGTAAATGTCTAGCATTGTTCAAATATTGATGATACCCATTTCTTTGAAGACATCATCACAGGAATTGATCGAAAACTGGGTTTTATTACAATAACATTTTTGTTTTGAATACGAAACCGGTTGCAAGGCCGGAAATGGGATTAACTTAGAAATATCCAAGCAAATACTGCTGAAATACTTGTTTAACACGGTTCACATGTTCTAATAAATACAAATCGGATAATTTACTCACCTTACAGCATATAAATCACAAAGTATTTCAATTTCCGCAAGACACTCCCCCTAAACGTCGGCCATTTCAACGCGACATTTGCGAGACAGACAGAGTAGGGAGCGAGACGATCGATAATATTTTAGTCAAGGTGCCATCAAACGGGATCAATCGATTGACAATCGTGATTGAATCGTTTTCTGAGCCTTTCCTCAAGACGTCTCAGCGGGTGATGTGCTGAGGCTGTGCTGAGCATGGGTGGGTGGGTACTGAGCTTATCAATAATGGGGTTGTTTTTGATGAAGAAACTGATAGGTATAACTATTATTCGATAGAGTAGAATCTGAATTTTGATAATTATATTTTTGTAGAATGGAAAGCATTGATTTTTTGGTTCATTTTCAGCAAAATAAGAGAAAGCGAGCAATGTGGTAACTTCACACCGGTGTAATTTATGGGTAATTTTATTTATTTCTCGGACATTTCACGTGACTGACATTCACTTGACGCTCCGCATACGCAAATGGCTCCATGTCGTGAACTCCTTTTAGAATTTCACGATCACGATACTATCATCCAATAAAGAGAAAAAAACACTAACAAGCGTAGAAAGAAACAATGGCAGACCAGACCATTGGCAGACACATTCCGACTGTGATACATCAATCGCACACCGATAATCGTCAATCGATTGAACACGTCTGGGTCACGGTAAAAAAAAACAACGTCAAGATGACGTATGCGCTACAAAAACACAACACAATTTTTGAGGATTCTTTGGCGGGAATTTGAATCAAGAGGGTGAAAATTTTTCAAAGAAAATTTTAAAATTGCTTTTTGCTGAATAAATTGATAATTTCTTAGTAAATTTAATTACTAGTAACTTATATTCTAATAGTGCAATAAAAAAGCAACACAGCTTTGCTGCCCAGCCATGGGTCGCAAAGGCAAACGTAAAAAGGGAAACGATGGCGGAGAGGTAAGCGAAGGAGAGGACCCCGCTATGAGCGATGATGCGGGCGACGACGATGTAGACAAATACAAACCATACAAAACAGAAAACTACATCCGTCAGTATCCGGAGGATGGCGGTGAGTTCGAATATATAGTAATTTACGAGAGCGCGGACGACAAGACGCCGATAGGTGAGAGGGACTTGATGGGCTTGGGAAGCGCATTGAAGCTTAGTAACAAAGGTATCAAGCAATTGAAAAGAATCAATCGTTACAAAATAGCGGTTATATTTGAGCGACCAGGGTTAGCAAATGCAGCTCTTAATAATGTCAAGTCTCAAAGAGAGCTAAAGTTGAGGCGACTATTCCAGCAAGATTAACGGAAGTGACAGGGGTAATAACAAACGTTCCAACATACATGAGCAACAAAAATATATGATGGAATTTCTAGTTGCAGAAATGTTGTATCTGTACGCCGATTCATGCGACGTTCCAAAGACGACGAAGGTAACTCCTGCTTGGTACCAACACAAGCGGTATCGATAACTTTCGCTAGTGCAGTACTTCCTGATTATGTGGATATTAACAGCTGGTATTTCGAAGTAAGGCCATACACGCCTCCTGTGAGCCAATGCCTGCGATGCCTGCGCTTTGGACACATTGGTAAATTCTGTAAAAACGCCCAGAGGTGCTCAATCTGCGGTGATTCCCACAATTATAAAGATTGCGTAAAACGGCCAGAAGAAGCAGTCTGTGTTCACTGCAAAGGAAAACATGTTGCAATTGCCAAATCATGCCCAGTGAAAATTCAAAAGCAGAGGAGATAAAAGTTCAGATGCGCAGGGCCTCGTATTCTGAAGTTTTTAATAACAAAACTTCCCCACTAAAAAGTAAAGTAGACCCAGTTCAACAATTGTTTAAATCGGAACAATTCATGAATCTTCTGATTTCTTCAATTATAAAAATTATTTCCGCTAGTAAAGATGCTGAAAATCCCATCCCAATCTCTACTCAAAGTATAAAAAGCGCTTTACTTGATTCATTCAGTATCAATAAAACCACAGACCATAAAACTAAGTAAATTCTAATTTATGGATCAGTTAAATATTGTTCAATGGAATGCTCAAAGTTTGTCTAGTAATTTACATGCTTTTACTTATTTTTATATAATAATAATATTCATGTAGCACTTATTTCTGAAACCTGGTTAAAACCAGGGAAAAAAATTAAAATTAAAGGTTTTAACATCGAAAGATTAGATATAGGTACTAAACACAATGGTGTTGCTATATTAATACAAAATAATTTGCGTTACAATTTGTTAAACACACATTCTGATAACTCATTACAAAATTTGGCAGTTCAGTTACATTTCAACAATGAAATTATTACAATAATTAGTTTCTATAGTCCCACGTTGGCTTCTCCTTCCAACTTTACTTATTCCCGTCTTGATAGTTTGATTAAATCTGTACCGGGGCCTCTTATTATGGCTGGGGATTTCAATGCACACAGTACTTCGTGGGGTTGCACGTCAACTGATGCGCGTGGTATAATTTTGCAAGATGTGATTGATGATAATAATTTATGCCTCCTTAATGACGGCCAAGCAACTACTGTGGGTTCACATGTGGGGAAACCAAATGCATTGGATCTTACTCTCGTTTCTTCCTCATTATCATTACGATGTAGCTGGTCAGTTCATGATGATCCAATGGGGAGTTATCATCTTCCCACTGTTACTAGTATCCTTGGTTCTGTAAATAGAATTAACAATTCCAATTTAAATCAAGGAAATTACATCCGTCCAAATTTTTCAAATGTCGATTGGAAAAATATCAAGAAATAGTTAGTGACAAATTAACTACTTTTAACTTTGACTTTGAACGACCCCAGGAATCCTATTCTAATCTCTGCTCTTTACTACTAAATTGTGCATTTGAGGCTAATCCCACAACCAGAAATAATTCAGTGCAGCCAAATTTAACACGTAGGAAAAGACCATGTTTGCCTTGGTGGAATAATGCCTGCACTTTAGCAGTAAATAATTCTAAAGCTGCTTACATTCAATTTAAAAATGACCCAACATTAGAAAATTATATCTATTTTAAAAACAACAAGCTATTAAAAACTTACCATTAAAAGGAAAGAGAAGCTTCATGGATGGCTTTGTGTGAAACATTTAACCGGCAAACACCTCTGTCTGTAATATGGAAAACAATGCGCATGTTTAATAAATCTTTTCTGAATGTAATGTGATACGGTCTTCTAACACAGATTGGATACCAGCATTTTTAAATAAGTACACAACCGTTTCTCCAAATATTGTCACTACTACTGTTAACTCTCCAGTCACTGGTGGTAATGATTATTTAATTACACCTTTACTTTAAATGAATTTATTAGTGCACTTAGCTCTAGAAGAGATACTGTTTTTGGTTTAGATCATATTCCATATAAGTTATTAAAAATCTTTCATTGTCAAGTAAAAATGATTTTGGACATATTTAACTTTCTTTGGTCTAATGACATAATTCCCACTGAATGGAAGGTTGATTGTTTAATTCCAGTTTTGAAACCTGGTAAAGATGCGGATAATTGTAATTCTTATCGACCTATAGCATTAACATCCTGTATAGGTAAAGTTTTTGAACAAATACTAAAACAAAGACTGGAATTTTTTATTGAATCTAATAAGTTATTACCTCCAAATCAGTTTGGTTTTAGACGTGGTCACTCTGCAATCGAAAGTTTGAATAATCTCTTTCTTGACATTCATCATTCCTTCTCATTTAATAAATTTGTTGTTTGTGTCTTCTTTGATATTGTTGGAGCCTTCAATAATGTTAATCACCATGTGCTTGCTGCGGAGTTACAGTTGTTAGGTTTACCTGGAAAATTAATTAGTTGGATATTCAATTTTTAAATGGTAGGCAAGTATATGTCAAGTTTAAAAATAATTTATATGGACCACAATCGTCATATTTAGGTGTTTGTCAAGGTGGAATTTTAAGTCCTTTGCTGTTCATCTTGTATATTAATAAATTAAATAGTATACTGGGTACCGAAGTAAGAAATTTACAATTTGCTGATGATTTAGCTATATATTGTATTGGGTCTAACATGCAAGCAACAGAAATCAAATTAAATTTAGCATTAGAAAGATTAAAAACATACTTTGATTATTTACATTTAAATGTTAGTCTAGAGAAAACTAAAATTGTGATCTTTAGTAGATCTAGACTTTTAATATCTCATATATATTATGATGGTAGCTTATTGCCAGTAGAAGATGAAGCAAAATTTCTTGGAGTAATTTTTACTAGAAATTTATCATGGAATAAGCATGTAAGTTATGTGTCAGATAGAGCTTCTCGAGCTTTTAATATTCTTAAATCCCTCGCTAGAACATCATGGGGGGCTGATCCTAAAGTTTTACTTATGTTATATAAGTCTGTGGTACGTTCCCACTTTGAATATAGTTTTCTTTGTTATGCTTCCAATCCTATTTTGGTTAAAAGTTAGAAACTTTACAGAATAAAAATTTACGTTTAATAACAGGTGCAATGAAAACAACACCTATTGTTTCTATGCAAGTTGAATGCAATATACCTCCATTGATGTTAAGATTTAAATATCTCAAATTTAGATTTCTACTGAAATTATTTTCTTTTACTCACCATTCCTTATTAGAGAAAATCGCTGAAAATCAAACTTTGGCCTCTGCATCTACTTCAATTAAATTCCCCTTTATTCTGCTTGATTATTCTGAAATAAAAGTTTATAATGAAAGGCATAACATTCACAAATCTGACAAGTTGGCATGTTACGAGGAGCTTTTGAAAGCAAATTTTGCAATATGAATATAGTTATAGATAACTCTATTAGAACTAGAGAAGAGCTATATGAGAAACTATCATTATGGCCACAATACCAGCATATTTACACTGATGGCTCAAAACTGATACTGGTGTCTCTCTTGCATACTATCACAGTGCCTTGAAGACAGGAAATGGATATAAACTACCAAAACCTGCAGTATATTTACGGCAGAAGCTGCAGCAATTCAAGCCGCTTTAGAATATATAAACAATTTAAATCACTCTTTCCTAAATGGCTTATTATTAGTGACAGTATGTCAGTTTTATCAGCTTTAAAGAATAACACTCTGAGTACAAATTATATTATTTATAAAATTAAACAGCTGTGGCAAACACTATACAACGCCAATGTTTCAATTGAATTTTTATGGTCTCCAGCACATAAAGGTGTGTCAGGTAATGAAACAGCTGACTACCTTGCCAGAACAATAAACAATAGCTTAATTGGACAACCCAGAAGAATGTCAGTTCCATGGAGAGATTTAATCCCATTGATTCAAGAGGAAATTAGACAAAGCTGGATAAATCAACATCAAATTATAATACAAGAAAAAGGTGCATGGTATGCTGCAATCAATAAGAATCTTGGAGAGAAACCCTGGTTCGCTAAGAATAATACCTTTATAAAAGAAGATTCTTCACACAAATATGCAGGTTACGATTTGGTCATTGTAAATTTAAAGCCCATCTACACCGCATGAAAATTATTAACTCACCTTTATGTACAGATTGCTCTCTAAATGAAAATCAAACGCTGGAACATATATTTTTCAACTGTCCCGCTTTAAATATTAACCGAATTTTATTAATTGACAAGCTGCAAGATATTTACAAAGACAGTATCCCGCCTTCGCTTCAAGAACTTCTATCGAACCCTGCCACTTTTAATCCAATATTTGACTTTATTATCTCCACGGTTGGAGAGCTTTGACATGGATTTAACCCGGACATGGAATTTTATGAACCTGAAAATTACACAAGAATATATAGAAGAAATGGCATTCTTGCCTTGTTTTTATTGGAAATAAGAAATGAACTATAGAAGAATTGGCATTTAATGCCTTATTTTTGAAATGATAACAGAAAGAACTAATAAAAGACTAGGCTGTATGGCTAGTACCATTGCCTATCCTGATGGATGAATTTTTAAAACAACAACAACAACACAATTTTTAGGTTATCTCATTATCTCTCCAACTTAGAAACTTTATTTCCTTCAATTATTAGTGTTGATTTCTGTTTACAAAAGTAAACCATAAATTTTCAAGGAGATTCAAAAAGAGTCCTGAATTGGTTAGAGGTGTAATAATGTCGAAGCAAACGAAAAGAAAGCATGTGATGAATGAGGCACTGTGGGACGATTACGAGCTTCCGAAAGAGAACCAGAGCATCGTGAAAGTCCTGAAGAGCAAGGGGAATAACTTACATGAGGTAAACATTTACTACAACCAATAAAATCTAAAAGAAACAATTACATTTTCGGTGTATGTACCAAACAACCTATGAGCTTATTATCACAAAATCGCGCGCCGTCAGGGCCGTCTTTCACCCATTAGAGGCCCTGGGCACATTAGCATGATGGGGCCCCAAGACCATAATATACCTACTCGTAGCACAATTTACACTTTACACTCGTAGACCGTATTTTGCGGCCGTTATCTCTGCTTCCCCGCAAGTGATAAAGGGGTGATGTGTGTGTGTGTGTGTGTGTGTGTGTGTGTGTGTGTGTGTGTGTGTGTGTGTGTGTGTGTGTGTGTGTGTGTGTGTGTGTGTAGCACTATTTTGTTACAATAAACAAAGAACATAAATAATATGCAAAGTTAGGGCTTTATTTTTATTCCTTCTTAACAGATAATAGTCACGATTAGGATTAATCCCTATATTTATATTTATGTTGATTCAAGAGGCATCCTTCTAGATTTTAATTGAGCAAAATCGTTAATCACATTTTTGGTTACAAAGTTAATACAAACGAAGCAAGCGGAAAAAATTCACGCCAAACAAATGAAACGTCACACAATGTCACAGATAAATACAGTGGAATTCCCGCCGCCGCCGATAGTCGAGTCGGGGAATTCCCGCCGCCGTTCGTGAAGTCGGGCAGTGTTGCCAATACCCCGGATCTCTTCGTTTAATTTTTTATAGAAAATTATTATTGCGATTAGCAATTGACATGAAAACATATTACTGGTCATATGTTATGTTATCTGTGGTTTGGTAATCGAGTAGGGGGCCCCAATCGATTGCGGGGCCCTGGGCACGTGCCCATTATGCCCAGTGGAGAAGAGGGGCCTGCGCTGCGCGCCGTATTAATAAACGTGTGTTATGTGTTATTATTATTAAGCCCATTTAGGCGGGTATTCATTGAGGATAAAAGCCCAGAACCTTTGTTTCTAATACAATGATCCCGAAAAATTTCCAATGAATATGCATTATAAACAATGTTTCTGGCAATTTCGTGGGAACATTTGCTGGGAACTTTGTGTGTTCTTTTACACAAGTTTCTTAGATTTTGTCCCCTTTGAATACCTGGCTTTAAAGTGATCTTATTTTATGCCTGTAACATGCAAGACCCTTAGGCCATGGTCTGAATTGGTCTGTCTTCATATTTGCTGATAACTTAGCCTAAGAAATATGGAGTGAAATAAGAAAACACCTTTGGACCACTCATACAAAACCTACATGTTTTTAATATGCAAAGTTTTTACTTTGCATACCCTGAAATTCTTATTAAATTATATATATTATTTTTTACAGGTAACAACTCCTAGTGGTGAAGAATACCTAGTTTCAATGCCTACAAAGTTCAGAAAAAACATTTGGGTGAAACGCGGTGACTACATTTTAGTTGAACCTATACTTGAAGGGGACAAAGTGAAAGGAGAAATAGTGAAAATAATGAACAAGGACTCCATAAAATATTACAAAGAAAACAATGTATGGCCTATAGAGTTTGAGGACAGTAAAAAAGATGTGAAACAAGATAATGATGATGATCTTTTTGTGAACACAAACAGGTATCACATGATACATAGTGATAGTGAAGTTAGTGATAGTGATAGTAGTGAATCTGATAGTGATACATAGAAATAAAAGTTTGTTTTACTACTTGATAATTTTTATTTTAGAGCCTTAACAAACTCGTCTTACAATTAAGTAGGTATATTTGTGGTAAATATTAAATTAATGGAATAATACTTATCTAATCAATCATTTGAATTATATTGAGATTTTTTGTAAATGAACTAATTAAGTAAGTAAAGTTATATCTATGTCACAAATAATTAAATTAGCTACTATTTAAATTAGTTAATACTTTATGGATTTTATCACATTATTTACTTTATATCAGCTTCAATTTCATCTGCCATGATGTATTCATAAATTCTCTTGATTAGTTCAACAGATTTTACTTTAGCCCACCCATCAGTCTTTGTTATAAGCTTTGCTTGTCCATCCTTAATAAATTCCAGGGTTAATTGTTTCAATGTATTTGCGGAATGCAAGTCTGCGAGTTGGAGAGTCTCTATAGCATTCTCAACCGTTAACTTCTTATGCAAGGCCTCCTCACACAAACTTTTTAGTCTACTGAGTTGGTAGTAATCTGCTGCAGCAAGGAGTTTTTCTGGAATCTCATCAACTCGAGGTGCTTTGTCGCTGTATATGAATGTTAGAACCTCACGGAGGACTTCGGACTCCAAAGGAGACTCTACAACGTTAGTATAACATTCAGTTGTGTTGTGCTCAAAATGTGCTTTCAATACTAGACTTCTGCTGGCCAAAACTGCCTTATGCACTTTGTACTCAATATTTTCTGCTGATTTCATTGTCACATCCGAAAAGAGGCCATTGTTTAATAAGTTCTCAAAGTCATTACTAAGCTGGGCTTCAGGTACATTTGTGCGGTCTACTTTGATGTCATTGGTCACCATAAATTGGAATTTTAATCGTAAACTCCCATCGCTTAGAAGGAATATGTCTCGACCATCATAACTGGCTATGTCTCTTTTAAATAGCGTGGCTAAGTACTGCCACTTATTAGCTTGCACTGTATGGTATTCCTTAATTACTATGGACCGTTCCTCGAAACGTTTCAAGCAGATAGTCAAAATCGATTTTAGGAACACTGGATTTGGCGACAGGTAGTAAATCTCAATGATATCATTATCTCTGCCCAAGAATTGCATTTTCAGTTGGAATCTCGAGTCGAGCACTTCGACGCCGTTCGAGTCTTTCGATTTCTCTGTGCGGAACTCCCTTGTCGTCTTGTTTTCCAGCAGATTTATGAAGTTTGGCACCGTCCATATTATCGTATTGATCTTGGTTTGTCCCTCGGTACGGGTTGTATAATTTATACTGGACATGTTTTGCGTCGTTATTAAATCACACAGGGCTTTCGCCTGCCTCAATTTTTATAATATTGATCAATAATAATTTTACAAAATGTTGGACTGGCACTGCGCTTATTATTATTATTGTACGTTTCGAACAACAATAACTTTGATAAAGAGAGAAAGCTGCTTTTTTTTTAACTTGTGGGTTCTCATTTCTTGTTTCATTTCGAATTTCTATCACACTCCGCAAACTGCAAAATAGTTGCACCATTGTGACAGAAATGCAAAGATTTACAAAGAGTGCCATTCGTATAATTTTTGGAAACTGCAATCTTGCTACAATCATGGCTACAATCGTTTATTCATACATTTTAGTCATTATATCTTACAATAAAATATAATTGTATGAAACAATGAAATGAAAATGCACAATGAAATGAAACATGGCTCGAATAATAAGTTTACTAACAATGTATTTAATGACAAACGTACATAACTTCCTCCACAAATGAAACTAATCACATTTCGATTTCGACGTCGATAGTGCGTTTCCCTTGCGAATTATTTTCTTTTATTAATTTGAGCTATATATCTCTCTGATAATGTTATCATGGATCACCTATCTAATCTAAAATGTGTATTTGATGGTATAGTAATCGTGTAGTAATCATATCTCTTGTAATGTGACATTTTACATTCGATTCATCAAAGCGTAACGAAGGTGCTAATAATTTATTGTTTTCCTCTTCAATTCGAAGTTTTTAAATGTGAATCAGCGTTTGAAATGGAGGATTATAAGTTTCTCTTCAAAGTAGTGTTGGTGGGTAACGCTGGAGTGGGTAAAACATGTTTGGTGAGAAGGTTTACTCAGGGTTTGTTTCCTCCTGGACAAGGTGCTACGATTGGTGTCGATTTCATGATCAAAACAGTTGAAGTAGACGGTGAGAAAGTGAAGGTACAGTTATTCACGGTGTATTATTGTTTAGCGCTGGTTGTTGCGTCATTTTAACTTATTAAATCATTTTCAGTAGTGTATTTCTGAAACATATGTTTTGTTCCTTTGTCTGGTTACTTTTTGTTTTAATGTATTTACGCTAACGTATTCAGCGCGATTATAGCATAACTATCAATTTCATGGCACGCAAAAATTATTCTATTTGAATCATACATAACATAGCATCAAGGTCCTACTTTATTAACTTTGTTACTATGATAATATTTCATACAAATAGATGTGTTAACAATAAAGAAGTAACCTACTTGAAATTGTTTAAATTTCTATGATTGGAAAGACATTTAAATTAAAAAAAAACTTGTTGGGTATTCAGGGAAATCAATGTATTTAAGAAATTAAATTACACTTTTTATGTTTACATATAATATAAAAAAATATTAATACTGTAAGTTTTTTTTTATGAATTTCGTAAATATTATTTTGTTTATTTACACTTCTTTTGTAACTACAAAAGTTAACTCATAAATTCTGAAAAAAAAGCTATTTTGGTCACAAATCAAGGATAAAGAGGGAGACGCAAACAGGGGGAGTGCTTAAATATTGTTAAATAATTATCATACTTGTACATTTGTCATACAAGCAAATAAAAGCATTATTTAATTTCTATAAAGAGCCGTCATACATTGATATCCAAGCATTCCATATAACTTGTGAAAATAATAAATGGATCCTGAATTTGCAACATTGGTGTTTGCCTCTCTCATCAGTTTCCTGCCCTGGTACCAATCAGTTGTTAGAAAACAAAATTATGTCCCAACAACATTTGGCATGAACAAAGGCTCCAACACGTCAAAATCAGCCAATCACGCGCACTTCCGGACGAGCGCCAAATTTGAATCTGACGTTTGACAGCGACCAGTGATGCCATTCAGAAGAAAAATGTAAGAAATGGCAGAAACTTCTGCAGAAATGGATATGAAATTTTTGTTGACTCAGTTCGACGAGAAATTGAAACTCCAAACTGAACAAATCACCAACAATGTAAAACAAAGTGTTCTCGAAGCTATAGACGAGAAAATGAACCACTTACGGGAAGAAAACTCAGCTTTGAAAACTCAAATAGAGGAAATGGGAGGGAAAATAAAATACCTCGAACAGAAAAACAGATCTAGAAACGTCATTCGTTTTGGAATAGAAGAGAAGGAAAAGAGACAGTGCGACTTAGTACAAGAACTGAAAGATATAATAATAGAAACCGGAGTAAATTTGGACTGTCAGGAGATAGTAACAGCTTATAGGTTAGGGAAGAAAACAGACAAGACAAGACCAGTGCTAATGCAACTTACTACTAATTGGAAGAAGCAGCTACTGTTTATGAACAAAAAGCACTTACCTGAAGGGATAAGTATCAAAGATGATCTTTCTAAAGAAACCTTAGAAAAACGCAAATTATTACAACCAAGATTGCAAGAGGAAAGAAAAAAAGGGAACACAGTTTACATCAAGTATGATAAGCTGGTAATAAAACAGAAAACCACAAACGAGAAAAGAAAAAGAGAAGAATCCATTACACCAGACGGTCAGCCCAAAAAACAACAATCAATCAAATACCCAGGCAGAGAAAGGCAGCAGAGCTTATTTGAGACAATGCAGCCAATTCGAACCCCACAGTCTAAAAACCCTCCGCAAGACGAAGAATAGCAACCAGAACACCAAAACTCAACGAAAACAACACTAAAAAAACATTACGAACCGGAAGTACCTCAACAAACAAACCCTAAAAACTCGAACCAAAAACAAACATCACCTCCCCCAAGCCGGCTGGTCACCGTGGGGGCAGTAGACCAACACCCTCCAAATAAAAATAATAAGAATATTTCAAACATAAACACAAACTACATAAGCCAAGAACACAATAAAGAAAAACAGAAAAAACATAAAATACCAGAGATGAAAGATATCTACATCGCTAACTTAAACGTGAGAACATTAAAAGCTGACGAGAGAGTACAGGAATTACGAATTGCCTTAGAAAACATAAAGTGGGATATACTGGGAATGTGTGAGACAAGACGACCAAACGAAACTATAGAAGAACATGAAGACTTTATAATGTATCATACAGCAACGAGCTCAGGAAAGAATGGAGTAGGATTCCTAGTCAAAAAGTACCTAAAAAAGAACATAGTGGCATTCAAAGAGTTTTCAGACAGAGTAGCTACTCTAGAAATCAAATTTGAGGATCAGGGACCAATATGGTCAATAATTCAGATTTATTCCCCTACTGAAGACTACAACGATAGTGATATGGAAGCCTTTTACCAAACATTAGTAACAGCTATAGAATCACTGAATGGAAAAAATTGGATCCTGATGGGTGACCTCAACGCACAGATAGGAGAAAAACGTGTAGGAGAAGATAAAGTATTTGGAAAGTTCTCATATGGAAAGAGAAGTAAAAACGGACAACGACTAGTAGAATTCCTGCTTGAAAATAATCTAAAAGTAGTAAACAGTATATACAAAAGAAAGGTACATAAGAAATGGACTTGGAGTTCACCTGGCGATAAATACCACAACGAAATAGACTACATTATAACAAATAAACCAGAAAAAATAACAGGCTTCGACATAATAAACCAATTTAACTTTAACACAGACCATAGAATAACAAGATGCAAAATTAGGTTAGGCCAGAAGAAGAAAAGGAACATCAGTAAAGCAAATGCAAAAGAAACAAGAAAATTAGGTACCTAAGCTAGCAGGAGAGGATGCTAGGAAAATCAGAAATAGAATGGTAGAAGCAATCGAAAAAACAGACAATTTACAAAAGAAATATGATAGTCTACAGAAAGAGCTAAAACAATTTATAGAACAATTGCCAAACAAAAAGCCCCTTACCTACAAATCAGAATCTTTAAATACGAGATTACTACTAGATAAAAGAAAACAATTATATAAAGAAAAGAGAACAAAGGAAAACAGAGATAAGATAACCAAAGTAAGTAAGGAAATAAACAGAAGCTTAAAGAAAGACAAAAAAGATCAGAGAGAGAAAGTATTTACTAGTATAATAGAGAAAACAGGAGGCATAAAGAAAGCATTCAAGGAACTGGATAGAAAGAAAGAATGGGCTGTGAGTATGAAAGACAGAGCGGGAAAGCTATTAAATAAAAGGCCCGATATAATCAACGAAGCTACACTTTTTTACAGAAACCTATACTCATCAAAAGACACATCTTCGATAGACCTACCACAGTTACCAGGCGACGACTCCAGTCCAACAACAGACTTAGAATTTCTAACTTCAGAAATAGAAACAGCAATAAAATCATTAAAAATGGACAAAACACCGGGCGAGGATAAAGTCACCAACGAAATTCTTAAATGCCTAATGGAAGCTATAGTAACACCACTTAAATTACTCTTCGATGAAATACTAGAAAAGGGATATGCACCTGATCAGTGGTCTAAATCTACAATTACCCTTCTATACAAGAAAGGAGATCGAAATGACTTGGGAACTACAGACCTATCAGTCTTATGACTAACATATACAAAACGTTCTCCAAAACACTAACAAATAGAATTACAAAAATCCTAGATGAAAACCAACCGAGAGAGCAGGCGGGATTCAGAAAGAAATACTCAACTCTAGATCACATTCAAGTAGTAGCACAACTGGTGGAAAAATGCAAGGAATATACAAGGTGTTCCAATGTAAATACATTAAATTGGAGACGTTGTGTAGGCCATCGAACCGAACAATTTTCATTATGGGGCCAAGTTATGAAAACTCCTCGTTTAGAAGTAATCAGCAACTTAAATTTGTTAAATTTCATTGAGTGCCACATTATGAACGGAGCTTTATTGATTATGACCTTTATTTATGTCATGTTGCCGTCTTGGAAAAACTTTTGAAATTACCGCCACAACTGTTACCAAGGCAACGGTTTTGGCGGTAGTTTAGTTGCCAAGGCAACGGTTGTGGCGAAGACCAAGGTCAAATGTCATGTTCGTCAAAAACTGACACAACTGATACTACAGACTCTACTGGGTTCTCTGATTGGCCCTTTGTCTTTGCTTCTCTATGGGTGCTCTAAGTCAAAAGAAGTTTTTAGTTTGAGGCGACAATAAAATAAAATTGACACCAAGAAAGAGATCTTTTATCTTAAGTTTTCGTTTAAATTTAAGACATAGACAACTAAGTTCCAAACTTTTTCAAAGATTCAAATCCAACAAGTTAAAATTGAAAGGTTGCAATTTTGGATAAGGGGTAATACATAATGGTTGTAGTAAATGTAGGCATTTACTTTGTATGAAAATTTTAACTTCTTAATTGTTAAGAATTCAAACTTGGTGCCATAATGGAAATTGTTCAGTACAATGGTCTACACAACGTCTCCAATTTAATGTATTTCCTTTGGAACACCTTGTAGAAAGACAATATACATCTGCTTTATAGACTTCACAAAAGCCTTTGATTCACTAGAACATAAAGCCATATGGAAGGCACTCAGCCAGCAAGGTGTTCAACCAGAACTGATCAAAGTGATACACAACATATATACAAAGTGTTCGGCAAAAGTTAAAATGGAAACTGAAGGCAAAGAGTTCCCTATGCAAAAAGGTGTGAGACAAGGAGATCCAATCTCACCTAAAGTGTTTACTGCGGTATTGGAAATGATATTCAGAGAACTAAATTGGGAAGATAAAGGAATAAAGATTGATGGAGAATATTTGAATCATCTTCGCTTTGCAGATGACATAGCAGTTTTTGCCGAAAGTTATAGTTCTTTAGAAAATATGGTACAAGATCTAGCTCACGAAAGTAAAAAAGTAGGTCTTTATATGAACGCTTCTAAAACTAAAATAATTACAAATGGAGAAATAGGAAAAGTAGAGGTTGAAGGAGAAAACATAGAATTTGTAAAAGAATATATATATTTAGGACAGCAAATATCATTTGAAGACCAGACCGAAAATGAAATAAATAGAAGAATAGCAATAGCGTGGAGAAGATTTTGGCAATTAAAGGAAATCATGAAAAGCAAAAAATTGGCCTACACATAAAGAAAAGGACATATGAGTCATCTATACTACCATGCCTTATTTACGGCTGCCAGATATGGGCACTGAGGAAAAAGGACGAACTTAAATTGGCAACATGCCAAAGAAAAATGGAAAGGAGTATGATAGGAATAAGACAAATTGACAAAATCAAAAACATAGATATCAGAAGGAAGACAAAACTAAAAGACATTATAGAAAGGATCAGGGAGTTGAAATGGAATTGGGCAGGACATGTGAGTAGGATGAGTAATGATAGATGGACAAAAAGGGTCACAGAATGGACACCTAGAGAATGCAAGAGGAGTAGAGGAAGGCCAAGGAGAAGGTGGATGGATGTGTTTGTAGAAAGAGCAGGAACAAATTGGATGCAGAAGGCAAGAGACAGAAAACTGTGGAAGACTTTGGGGGAGGCCTACGCCGAAGAGGCGACTACCATAATAGAGGAAGAAAACTAAAGAATGTGAAAAATACTTAAGTGTTTTATTTATAAATTAGATTTAAGTTAAAATGTGAAAACAAGTTGGTAGAAATAAAGGCTTTTTTATTTTATTTTATTTTAACATTTGGCAATGTTTTATGACTGGCCTGCCTGACATCAACACTCTTTGTAAATGCAATTGTTGGCGGTATCACTGCCACCTTGCAGTTGACCATATCATTTATTTTATTAAAAACTTACATTAACAGTTAAAACCAAACATGTAAGCCTTAGGTCTAAGTTAAATCACAAACATATTCTTATAGTCTAAGCGAAAATAAGAAAAAAATAAAGATAAAATTGCTAATGATACTATTGCTAATTGCCATAGTCGACAGATATTCAGCACAGGTCAAAAACTATGTCACTGAGTGGACTAGGAATGTTGTTTGCCAGCTCTATTACAGTGTAAAAAATCAACTGCAAATATTTTAAGAGGTGAACCAGCCCGTGAAACTGAACAACTTTCCCCAAGGAACATAGGACGAAATATGAAAAAAAATTTGGTTCTCCCATACAAAATGTACCAGCCGACCAAGACAATTTGTACGGGAGGTCCAAAATTTTTTTTCATAGTTGTCCTATGTTCCTTGGGGAAAGTTCTTCAGTTTCATGGGCTGGTTCACCCCTTAAAATATTTGCAGTTGATTTTTTTACACCTTATATATGTATTCTATCACATATGAGCAGGATGTCAACAACAATGTTGCCAATTCGAAATTCATTCTTTATTTTCGCATATTATACTAATTTATCAATGTTGACATAATGTATTAAACATTACAGTTACAAATATGGGACACAGCCGGCCAAGAGAGGTTCCGTTCAATAACACAAAGTTACTACCGATCAGCGCATGCTCTTATACTGGTGTATGACATATCTTGCCAACCCACATTCGACTGCCTGCCTGACTGGCTGAGGGAAATTGAGGAATACGCTAACAATAAGGTGCTGAGAATATTAGTTGGTGAGTATAATTATAATAATAAAAGGCTTATTTTATTTTTATTTTATTATAATTATAATATCAGTTGAAAAGTATAAGGTGTACCGAAAACTTTGCAGGCATGATCAGACCATCAAACTGAACAACTTTTACTATGGAGCCAATGGTGGGAAACGAAAAAAAAACGACCTCCCATACAAAATTCACGATCAGCTGACTAAATTTGTATGGGAGGTTGGAATTATAATACCCCATATAAGTATTATACAAGTTGTCTAGTTCCCATAGTACAAACAAGCTTTGCTTAGTTTGGGGCTAGATGGCGCTGCTGTGTGTCTTGTCCACAGATATAATTATAATGAACGATATCATGTTCAAAACATATGTACCTACCATTCTTATCCGAAAAATGAACAGGCATACATTTTAATTTTCAATCGTTTTGTAATAAAACAGCAGCATTATTATTTTTTATTACAAGAGATGTACGAAATCATAAAATCTTGTAGGTGTTTCCCTTGTGTTTCCAAATTGACCAGTTAATATGCTGTGAGGTTAAACTAGCTTATACCCTATGAGATTTAGTTTATTATAAAAAATCTTTCAAATGAACAAGTAACGTAAATATATATTAATACATTGTCTTCCAACTTGTGTCCTAGTTTAACTAAATATGATTATGTATTTATCTTAATTACAATACTTTAAACATATATTTTTGTTTTTTACCTAGGTAACAAAACAGACCGGGAAGACAGGGAGATCCCTCGGCATATAGGGGAAGACTTTGCCCAGCGGCACGGCATGTACTTCCTCGAAACATCGGCCAAAGAAGCTGAAAATGTTGAGAGGCTGTTCATGGAAATCGCTGTGGAACTTATGGAGGTGAGCTTGTAAATATATTATACAATAAGCCATATAATTATACAGTAAGGTATTACACAAATATATTATACAATAAGGTATTCCATAACCAACCAACCATAACAGCCACAACAGTCCACTGCTGGACATGGGCCTCCCCCTTTGGAGGGTATTGCCATACTCACCACATTTGGCAGGAGGATTGGCGAGCGCAGTGCAATATGTTTAATTCACAGGAAACGCTGCTGCCTATTCCCTGGATAATTATCCCTTAGTCGCTTTTTACGTCACCCACGGGTAGAATTGGGGTGATGCTATTCTAAGCCGGCACCACACGGTATTCATTGGGGACAAAATCCCTTGTATAATAGACAATGTATATGGACAATGTCCCCAATGTGTACGCTTTTTTTCGGGAACTTTGTTCGCGAACATTGTTCAAAATACGTCCACATTGGGAACATTCTCCAGATACTTTGTGTCATATGCAAAGTTCCTGGGATTTTGTCCCCAATGAATACCCTCCTTTACTCACTATTATCCCTTGTACGGTAAGCAGAACTTTAATGGCAACCCGGAGAGTAAAAAGCATATAAATTTTATTGTGATTAAAATAAATCAATCATGAGGTGCCGGCTTAGAATAGCATCACCCTATTTCTTTCCCGTCGTAAAAGGCACTGAGGGATTTGGGCTTCATGTGTATCACATTCTTAGGCAATAGGCTCACAAATTGTCACTGTAGTTATACACGGTTTTCTAAAACGGCCATAAAGTATCTGCGTAACATGGCGAAAACGACCATTTTTTACGGCCCCTAACGATCTGCCTAGCCTACCCCACAAGGGAATAAGGCCTGATGGTGTGCGTTACGCCAGCCAGAAATTGTCGAAAAAAATTTTTTTTTCTCAGCCAATAATTAGTTCTCCTGCTTCTTCAATTGTTCTGCTGATTTTTAAATTTGTATCTCTTAAGGGGGATCGTTACGTCATACAAACTAAAATCTGAACTTCAACCGAGTTACACATGAGCTAAACAATAATTTTATCAAAAAATCTTTATATGAGATGAGGAAGGCACACGTAAATATGTCGCAAAACTGCTTAACGTAAAAAAATATCTAGTAAATTCTCCACAAAAAAATTAAACGTGTTTATTGCAGCAGTAGCTCCATCTATGTTCATTAAGTGGCGACACGGTTTTTACAGAGAAATCTGATGGTTAAAAAATTATTTGTTTTATTTTGCGAAAATGTTATAAAAGCACGAGACTTCCCATCAAGTTTTTTAATCATAATTTTGTCTCATTTAAAGACGTAACTCCATTTAAATTTTGTATGGAAAGCGATCCACCTTAAGGTTTTTTAGTTATTTGACAAAAACAGATTCGGCTGGCGTAACGTTACCCCAGCCAGATGTTTTGATAATTAAAGGGTTTATTGAAATAAATTTTAGGTAGATAATTAGTTCTCTATTAGTACTAAATGTTGCCGCAAAAATTGAATTTGTATCGTTTATGGTTCCGAAGATATTCAGGATCCCGCTGGGGTAACGTTTACGTGTTTGCTGTATCTCCGAAACGGTTTACCGTATATCTATATATTTTTGTACACAACTGCTATGAATTAGTTGTAATTTGTTTGCTAATAAATGAAATCAAAATAATTAACCGTTAAGAAGTATTTTAATAATTTAAAAAAACACCAAAATGGGTCCTAGCTCTTTTAATATGAGCTCTAAAGAGTTAGTTGAAACGTCATTTTGTAGCTTATAACTGCCTTTAAATGTATATAAAGTTTCACTAAAATCCTGTAAGTATTTATTCAGTTATAATGGTTTTTAATTTAGTTCTTGCAACGATGCGCTCCGGAGATTTTTAGTCACCATTTTACCGAGCTTCTTGTGGTTTTCATAATAAAATATGATATCAAAGATTAGTATTGTAGTTCAATATTCCACATGTAAAATTTCAGCGTAATATATTAAGTAATTACAGAAATAATTAAAAAAACACATTATTGAGTGCACGACTATGGCAACCCGACCAAGTATAGATGGTAACAAAAAAGCGGCCACGTAGTACATTAACCGTACCTTTTGTATTTAATAGGATATTTTCAAACGTAAAGTACAGTGACGTACAGAAATGAAAAAAAAAACAATATCATGTCAATTTGTAATTTTTTATCTAGAGGTTCTCAAGGTATCAAGTCTTATAATCTTACAAAGAAAAATCGGCCAAGTGCGAGTCAAACATTTAATTAAGGTAAGTACTTAAACATTTTTCTTATAGCAACATTCGCGCAACTATTGACTGTCGTTATAAGAGCGCTGACATAAAAGTGTACTGGGGTACATTTCTACTGGGTGTAGAAATGTACCCCAGTACACTTTTCGTAGGTACCTACTTTCATCTAAATCTCGAAATTTGCATCCCTTTGCAATGAATAGGCTAATATAAAAGTAGGCATCCAAAGCCGGCGCGAGGGAAATTGTACTTTATTATCGCGCGTAAAGGTTTATATTTGTTGAATTGCTATGGCGGAGTGCGTCTTCTGTACCTGTACTATTATGTATTCTGTGGCAGAGTGCAGAACACCAACACAAATGCAGCGCGAAGTAAGTAAGTACCGTACCGAGTCTTCCATCTCTATCTAAATTACTTCAAAACTGCAACGGGATCGTGTTTGTATTATGTAACTAAATGTTTTAAATGTCAAAGGCAAATTACTTACGGCAATATATTTCAAATAAATGTTAATGTACTTACGTTTTGGACCTAATCAGTTAATCACACCAGCTAAAATAAGAAAGGTAATGAATTAAACAGTTTTGGAAAACATAACTTAATCCATTCAATGATAATTAATATACTATACGAAAGGCTCAAAAGTTCAATTTTGTACGCGACTGTATCGAACAAGTAGCATTATTATGCTACACATTTTAAAGGGTAAGCATAATGTATTACGCGGCCGCTTTTTTGTTACCATCCATACTTGGTCGGTTTGCCGTGGTCGTGCACTCATTAATGTGTTTTTTTTTATTATCTCTGTAATTACTAAATGTATTACGCTGAAATTTTACAGGTGGAATATTGAACTACAATACTAATTGTTGATATCATATTTTATGATGAAAACCACAAGAAGCTCGGTAAAATGGTGAATAAAAATCTCCGGAGCGCATCGTTGCAAGAACTGAATTAAAAACCATCATAACTGAATAAATACTAACAGGATTTTAGTGAAACTTTATATATGTTACCGGCCAAACCCGATTTTAGGATAAACTAGTTTTTCCTAGGCCAGGGATGGGGAAATAAATTTTGGAACGGGCCATATCAAAGAATTACAACTTGTAAGCGGGCCAAATAAGTTTATTAATGACTAAAAAAAATGTACCAGAAATTAAGTTAGTTTTGATGTGTTTGTTCAATGAGATTAATGAAATTTGACTGTTCAAGTACAAGCACGTCCAAATTTGGCTTCAAATTACTTTACGTAACTTTTAAAATACACTCAAGATGTTCATCAGCCAATTTGTTCCTCAGTTTGTTCTTACGCAGCTTCATTGTGGAAAACACTTGCTCACAGATATTATGACGATCCAAACATAGACATGATTTTCGGAGCATGTTTTCTTAAATTAGGAAACTTACATTTTGACAATGACTTGTAAAATTTAATTTTTGTTGAATTGTTGTACATTTGTTTCAACGTGTCATCACACTGAAGCTCAATGAGCGCTGCGCTCGCGGATTTTCTGATCGGGTGATAGGTGACGCACGACACTACGGACGAGGGGTAGGTCGCTCGCGCCAGTAAACACCTACTACCTTCACCAAATAAGTACCTACTTATTAACGTGATTAATTGAACTTGAGGGCCAAACTTAATAAAAATCAGTCAGTGACCGCGGGCCGGATAAAATCACTCCGCGGGCCGGATTTGGCCCGCGGGCCGCCATTTCCCCATCCCTGTCCTAGGCCAAAGTAGTTTATCCTACATGCGGTTGGATAAACCGGTATAGACTAGGCTGAACCGGTCCGTCCGATGGCCGATAGGAGAAACTAGTTAATCCTAGGCTGAACTAGTTGAGCCTAAAATTAATAAGTAAACTTCAGGATAAACTGGTTTCGCTTAGTTAAAAATGGTTAAGGCTACAGCGACGTAGGTCTAGAGGGTAAAGGGTAACGTCGGACGTCCAGGAGACATGGGACACCCAGAAGACTCGAATACCATAGAGGGTGGCGTATAGCATTGGACACCATGAAGGCTCGGACGCCCTGGAAGTACGCCCTATCTATAGTGAGGCACTACGTACACCCTGGAGGCATCAAACACCTGTAAGGCCCGAACACCCTGGAGGATGCGGGGTAGCGTCGGACACCCTAAAAGCTCAGGCGCTGCCTGCCGTGGGTTGGGCTCCCACAGACCAGCGACACCTGTTATGTGACAGCTCGTGAGAGCTATTGCCGACAGCGACGTTGCAAGTGCTCGCATCAGGGCCTACAAGGTGTCGGAGCCTTTAGGGTGTTCGACGCTACCCCGCACCCTCCAGGGCAATCGAGCCTCACAGGTGTTTGATGCCTCCATGGTGTGCAATTATACCATTTACGCTCTATCTAGAGCTACATCACTATAGGGCGTCCGAGCCTTCAGGATGTCCAATGCTACATCCCACCCTTTAGGGTGCCGGTGCCTCCAGGATGTCCGACGTTACCCTCTACCCTCTAGAGCTCCGTCACTGTAGCCTTAATCATTTTTAACTAAGCCAGACCAGTTTATCCTGAAGCGTATTTATAAATTTTAGGCTTAACTAGTTCATCCTAGGATTAACTAGTTTCTCCTATCTGCCATCGGACGGACCGGTTCAGCCTAGTCTATACCGGTTTATCCAATCGCATGTAGGATAAATTACTTTGGCCTAGGAAAAACTAGTTAATCCTAAAATCGGGTTTGGCCGGTAACATATACATTTAAAGGCAGTTATAAGCTACAAAATAACGTTTCAAGTAACTCTTTAGAGCTCATATTGAAAGAGCTAGGACCCATTTTAGTGTATTTTTAAATTAATAAAATACATCTTAACGGTTAATTATTTTGATTTCATTTATTGGCAAACAAATTACAACTAATTCATAGCAGTTGTGTACAAAAATATATAGATATACGCTAAACCGTTTCGGAGATACAGCAAACACGTAAACGTTACCCCGGCGGGATCCTGAATATCTTCGGATACAAATTCAATTTTTGCGGCAACATTTAGTACTAATAGAGAACTAATTATCTACCTAAAATTTATTTCAATAAACCCTTTAATCATCAAAACATCTGGCTGGGGTAACGTTACGCCAGCCGAATCTGTTTTTGTCAAATAACTAAAAAACCTTAAGAGCGCATTCAATTTTTTCTATCAAATTTGCAAATATTGGCTTTATAAACATGCGAGTTTCTCGAAAACCGTAATGTAAAAATAATATGTTACTTGAACATTTAATCAAGCATATCTTCATCTAAAAAATGTACAATGTAAATATTAACATTTTAGTTTTAAACCTGTTACAAACAGCGATATCTAAAGCGACAAAACCAAAATTCAGGAAAAGACCTCAAATCAAGCGTGAGTTTTAGAGTTTTGGTTCACTGTAAAAAAATATCAATTATACAAAAAAATAGAGTATATATTTGAGAACAAAGTCTACAGTGAACATTTTACAATTTTATTCAGAAATATAGAATAATACCACGTTTTTAAATACGATTTTTTGCAAAATAATGCGCCATTCTAACGGCTTCTGTATGAAAAAATAACAGTAGTAAAGATTTAAAAAAAATATATGTTATTTAAGAAGATGTACTTAATCTAATTGCAGAAAAAGTTAATTATTTTTATTCATAATATCACTGTAAAAAATATTCAAACATCCCCATGTTTTTCGCAAAATGACGCTCCGAGAGGTCTCGCAGGGAAAATTGTATGGGCTTCGTGAAAAGCTCTATAGCGGCCTTAAGAGATACAAATTTAAAAATCAGTAGAACAATTGAAGAAGCAGGAGAACTAATTATTGGCTGAGAAAAAAAAAATTTTTTCGACAATTTCTGGCTGGCGTAACGCACACGGCCTGATGTATGTATGTAATCAACACATAGTATAAAATGAAGTCCCTTTTTGCTGTCTGTCTGCCGGGAAATTCGCTAACTTGTCCTAAACTACGCAACCGATTTTGATGCGGTTTATTGCAACAGAAAGAGTGATGCAAGAGGAGTATGACAAATGCCGGAAAAAATGCCATTTTCTCGCGGGAAAAAGAGTTTCAGCAGGTTAAGGCTAAACGTCAGACTAGTGGCGCCCCCAAACAGGAAAAAAAACCCTGACTGAACACGCTGGTCATCTGGAGGCCAATGTATGAATAACTGACAATAAATAACCACAAAGAATATTTAAATCTAATAAAATAGATAAAAATTGGTATCCATGAGTTATGTATGTCAAAATTGCTAAAAGTGGCTACATAACTAAAGCTCACAGTTTTCCCAAGGTTATACTGATTGTAAAAATTCTTTGTTCTTAGTTATTATCGTTAATTCACAATGTGGTTTCCCAATCAATTGCGTATTCATTCGGTGTTTTTTTTTTCACTGAGCGGCGCTAGTGTCGGTAACGTTGAGCCTTAAACCGCTAACGGGCCGCAAATTATTTATAAATCAATGAAATTATTACGAAATTGCTACTTTTATTTCCAGCAAGCGAAATGCAAAGAGCTGCCAAAATACGATGGAAGCTTAGGACCAATCAACGGAAAGACTACATCCGTAGGCGACACTTCTTGCTGTTCTCGATCGTAATTGACACCTATCTCGTTTGGTTTATATTAGTATAGGGGTGAGTCTTAACGTGAAACTGCACCACGAATGCACTGCAGCAGAACTCAGACCATGAAATTGAACAACTTGCCATAGAAATAAATTTCAGGAAACGAAAAAAAATTTCGACTTCCCATACAAAATCACGATCAACTGATTGCATTTACTATGGGAAGTCAATTTAGTTTCATAGTCAAAAGTTTAGTTTCATGGTCTGAATGCACCCTTTTAGTATTCAGAGGGCTGTCACTTACACCCTGTATAATAGAGGGTGGACCATAGAGTGACGTCAATAAAAAGAAATTAGATTCCTCACATCTTGGGGTAATCTAAAACACCCCATGTATGTTCCGCGATTATTTTTTGTTTCCGAGTTATTCAACTTTTAAAGTTGTAGGTATGGGAAAATCTCGACTGGCAGTAATTTTTCGTTTCCTTTTTTTACTTTCGTATAAGGGCTTTTCGCGCGGTTGATTTCATAGCACAATCTTTATGATTTGTAGTTTTTAGCGTAAAAAAAGAAAAATTGTCTGCCATTCGAGTTTTTCCTATACAACTTTAAAGTTGAATAACTTAGAGACTAAAAATAATCGCGGAACATACATTTCCAAGATGTGAGAAATCTAATTTCTTTTTTTGACGTCACTCTATGGTCCACCCTGTATAATATTACACTAGAGGCAACGTTTGCTTCTCCGCTGCATTTCTGTTGCAGTTCCGCCGCAGTATAGTCGTGCGGTTTCATCTTTTTTTATGTGAAACAAATATTGTTCAAAGAATAACGTGCTTCGCGAAAAAGTGCAACAAGTACTGAACGAAATACATTATGTTCCTCCAATGAGGAGAGAAGCTGAAAACAGGTGCGGCCAGACGCGACTGTGCATATAGGAGGAAATAGGAAGCCAAAAAACTGTGACTTTGACAAAACCTATCACAGGACGAATGGCCATCCGACAGTGCTAGGCAGCTATAGTCCGACAAGTTCGTGCGCGACCTCCCTAGGGGTGATAGACGTTGGGGGGGGGGAGATGTCAGCGGGTAGCGGGAGGTGTAGCGGGGAAAGTAGACGCGCGCATCCGCGCCGCACGTCATATTAAAATGACGTGTTTCCTCGCCCCCCCACCGTCTGTATCTTGCAGGAAGGTCGCGCACGAAGTTGTCGAACTATAGACGCGACAACATATTTGACAGCTGTCAAACCCATACTAGAACATGTCAACAATGAAAAACAGACCTTATGTCATAGCATTATCATATTTTTGACAGCTGTCAAATACGGCCTATTTGACCGACCGTACTGTAGTTCCTAGTTTATCTCCTCATAGTGCGTAAGCACATTGCGTGTTACGATTTCTCGTATTTTTACTTTCGAACAATATTTGTACTGTAGATGGATGGACTGCTTGAAAGGAATTCCGGTAGGTCATACATAATAATAATGATATGATACTATTAATATTTATGTCGTAATTTTCAGTCTTATTCTGCTCGTACAAAACCAGGTACTCAATCAGGTACATTCCGTTTTGCTTTTAAATACATGTTTTCATAACGTAATAAATTATTATTATCTTCAAAATATTCATATCTGGCATTGAACTATTGAGTTAATAAAACACTTGGATTAAATAATGACATAATGCAGGTAAAATTTAAATTTAGAAATATATACAGTCCAGCAAAAAAGAGCAGACAAAAAATGAGGGCGCCACTTTGTATGAAATTTCAATATTAAATGGCAACATTGACTATGAATGGCAACAATTTAGTATGAAAAAAAATTTGTTACATTTTATTTAATGTCTACTCTTTTTTGCTGGACTGTATAATAATGTTGTTTTAAAATTGGTTTTGGTATCTTTACTGTTGGTACCTACAGTTAATAATTCTTTATTAATTGAGGATGGTTGGTCATACATTTTTCTAGACATTAACTATTCTTCTATTTTTTCCCTAGTACTAACTACCCTCTTAATTACTGATCTTAAAAATAGGTAGTCTGCATATCAGTGATATGATATCAATTTGTAGAGTTACTTTTCAAGTAAGATATTTATTAAATGTAGATTACATCAAGAAATGGAATTGACTCTATGCTAGCTTTATAATAAAAAAGGGAGTAATGATTTTCATTTAAATAATAAATAATATTTAGATCGCGGATTTTCAGGAAATAGATGGATTAAAGTAATAACTTTTATTTATTTCTTTAATAAACATTTCTAATAATAATAATGTTACCAACTCGAAACAGGTTTTTATCTATTCTGTCTTTGGTGGCTATACAGGATGTAAAATGCAGTTCATTTTATTATAAGTATAGCTACTTAGATAGGTCTTGCTTTAAATCTGTAGCTGTGTTTCAATTGCATTGTCTTGATCATGATGATGACTGTTGCTGTTCTGTTTTCACTTTTTATTGTTGCTATAGAATGCAGATGCTGCATTTATTGTTGAAAGATTTGTGTAAAGTCGTCTCTATTTATGATAATAATTTACCTACTTATTATATTATAAGTTATTTCTCACGCAGATACAGAAGAATCTCAAGAATTTTGACAGTTAAATTAAGACGCTACCAGTGTCTATTAAAATTATCTACTTTATTAGATATCGACACAAATATGCTGCTCCATAGAGACTTGAAAAACTCTTAATATCCATGTATAGAAGTGCGCAAGAGCAGTTTTTTTTCTTGATATGTAAATGAAATGATAGCTCCATTATAAGCTGCTTAAAATTATGAGTAGAATCATCCTGCAATATTTTTGTACTGACTAAAAAAAATATTCTGTATAACTACAAAACATTGAGTTATATACAAAACGGATTTTCTATAGTTTATTGCCTGCCTTCATTTTATTCTAATGTGCATTATTTGTCCTCAGTATTGTGGATTGATAAGTGTTATTGTTTAATTAAAATTAGCAGTTATGCGATAAGACATCGAAGTTTCTTCGTGATCAAGTTAAAATGTTATAAAAATAGGAACTAAGTATCAAAACAAGTAATATTTGTTAGACAAACACAACACAGCTTATTTTATATGTTAATAAAGATATCTTAGCCTTGCTAGCGTTATTTCGCTTATAGTTATAAACCCAGTTATAGGTAATTGTTAAATTTAGCGTTAAATTGTATTTATTATATTCATGTTTAAGGTGACTATTTTGAATTTTATATTTCTTTTTTAATTTTACTTGACATCACATTTTTATTGTTAAGAAATGCACTCAACTATGAGGTTGTATCTAAAGCATGAACGCATATGAGCGAAAAGGTCCGTCCGTCCACACCAATTGAGGCTGCTCGCTGCCTCACTGCCCGCGCGCTTTCGCCCGAGCACGAGCATGCGTTGTCTCGGGTGAGTGAGGCACGTAATTTTTTGGTCGTTTGCCGCGCGAGGCAGCGACCAGCCTCGCTTGGTGTGGACGCGCCTAAAGGTGAACGTACACTTGTCAGAGCCATACGCGCCGCATCGCCAGAATGCAAATGGTTTTATAACTTGCGCAGATAAAGAATGGATCCCGAATTGGCAACATTATTGTTTGCCTCTATAATATCATTATGACATGTGAGCAGGATGTGAACCATACTGCCGGCAATTTGGGATCCGTTTTTTATATGCGTAATGTAAATCATTCTTAGCATTTTTTTATATTACTGAACTTAGCAGATTTAAAACAAAATTATTGTGATTCTGGTAGATTTTTTAATGCAGGTTTCTAATTGTTAAAATCTGCCAGTGATTATTTATTTAGTTTTTCAGCTTGCTATAGTTTTGTAATTAAAAAGAGACATTGCCAAATATTATAATCAGATCACACACAACATCCTCATTACATGCGACGCGTATGGTTCTGACAAGTAAATGTTCACCATTATTCCTTGACACCCGATATTCCATACATATATCACGCCTATATCCCTTGCGGGGTAGGCAGAGTGTAAACGGCTATTTACGCCACGTCCGACAAAAGTTTGACAGTCATTTAGAAGACTATGTATCACTATAGTGACAGGTAGTAAGCCTGTCGTTTAAAATTGCAATAGGTAGGGGACGGACGGGCAAGATGAATAGGGCGGGCAGAAAGAATAATTTGATTAATTTCCAAACTAATTGCTAGAAAGATACAAAAATAGTGTCAAACGATCCGCCAGTAAGGAGGTCACGTGATTAATGCCACGAAAGCACAGAGATGTCAAAACTGTGGGAGCACCTGCTAATTTTTTGTTTCTCAAAAGAAAAAATCTATTTTCATAGGCAATTACATTGCTAATTACTCTTTATCCTTAAAAAAACTATCGTTGGTGTTGTAATATTCAGACTGTGTGAAGATTTTAGAAGAATTTTCCGTAATAAGTACTTAATATTGTCAAATGTTTTTGTTGTTTTAACAGTCAGTTTTTCGCAAATAGTCCTAGTGGGCAAAATGAAACCGGGCAAAACGGATATAAGGTTGGACAGCCTTCTAAGGCTGGACACTTCTCAAAAGCTGGGCCCTATTCTAAGGCTGGACCATCTGGAATAAAAACAGGATTTGCACTCAAAAAAGCATCTAATGAAAATACCAAAGAGTACAGATGCACGTTCTGCAAAGAGCTCTGTGTCCACCCTCCAATTGATGACGGATTCAGTGCTCCTCATGCCAAGAGTGGACACATGAGTCCTCCTCTTCATATATGGAGTTTGGGTAGTTTTTCTGTAAAGATTGTTTTGATTCATGTCGTGTTGATGTTATACTCCGTTTTGCCCGACTGTGGAATTCGTTTTGCCCACCCAGGGAGGGCAAAAAGGATAATTGCCATTTTTTAAAAAAAAGCTCTTAACATGTACTTATCGGCATAATGTCCCTGATTTTCTTTCATTAATCATAAGTTTAATTATTTAAGTTCCTAATAAACATAAAACTGATTATAAAATTTGATTGTTATAATGTTTTTCTTGTATTTAAAGTTAGCTTATTCATATTGCCCGCCCGTCCCCTACACATCAACTCTCAAATCCTTTATACCTTAGTACTGGCAACTCGGATATAAGCATGTACTAGGCAAATTTTTAAAGAAATCTACACGCTAGTTTTCGAAAAAATTGCATTTGACTAAAAAAAAAAACAAATCGGAAAAAGTGCACCCTGTTTGTCCTAGAAACACACCACTAAATGCGTTTAATTTACGCGCCAAAATAAGGTGCTGTGATTGCTTGGTTGTTAGTGTGCGTGCCGTGTAAGTGAATCCTGGCTACGTGGCGGAACGTCAGTCGGGTCAGTCAAAGGATGTTCACGTAATTAATTAAAAAGTTTGTTTGAAAATGAAAAAAGAAAATTAGCGTGTCGATTTTTTTTAAATGCCTTAGATGTTTTTCTTTTAAATATATACGCATGCCCTTAAAATATTTGCAGTGAATTTAATAGGACCTTATCTAGGGTTACTAATTAAGTATAAATCTCTTGAGGGCGTGGTCTACTCACGAAACTGAACAACTTTTGTTTAAAAGTTTTTTTGGAAATATGAAAAAAAAATTGGACCTCCCATACTAAGTGACACACTTTCAACATTTTTGTAGGTCCAAATTACTCTTTCATTTTTCGAAGAAAAGTTTTTAACAAAAGTTGTTCAGTTTTGTGAGTAGACCTCACCCTCAAGAGATTTGTACTTAATTAAATGTAACCCTATATACTCTTGCGAAAAAAATAAGTACGTATCAAGTTAAGTACTGCAAACCTAGGCCCTAAGTCTGCTATTTTTTGCCATTGTTATTGCCAGCGACACTCAACTGGCATTTTAATGCCACTGTGATTTACTATACTAAAAACTGGTATAGTTGAGACGGCCAGTGGCACTTGGCCACTTGAATTTACCACTAAGTGGAAAAGGGAGCGCCATACAACTGTAATATGGCGGCGAATGCGGCGAGTGGCCGTCTCAATTTAAGCAGACTATGAAACTACTAATACTAAAACTATTCAACTGGCATGCCATCGACACACAACTGAAACGATTTCCATTTAGCAGACTTCGGCCCCTATACCATACAAGAAAGTTAAAGCAAATTGTCAACTTACGGTTCCTCAAAAACCTAAAACTGCGGATCTGATAATATTTTCTTATTTATTTCTAATAGATTATGTTGATATAAATCATATATTGAGTACTATCGGAGTTAAATATCACCAAAGAAACGGAATTATTGTAAATGTAATACTCGCAATTATATAAATGACCATTTGGAATAGAATTGTTGTTTAATTTTGACCTTTAATTTAATGACTAGCGTAGATAAAGAATAAATAAATCCCCGCATTGGCAACACTATTGTTTTCATCCTGCTCGTATGTCATTTATTATGATAGAATGGAAAACAATAATGTTGCCAATTTGGGACATGTTCTTTAACTGCAAGTGCAAAGTTATATATACCTAGCTTGTTATTTTTTATGATGGGACGGGACACCAAAGCCATGAACGACCCGACGAAAATGTGGCAGAATGTGCCCGTGACGTGGTTGTGTAACCGATAAATATAGACGGCCAACCTTCTATTCTATCTAATCAATCAAGGGATTAAGGAGGGCAAGACATGCTCCCTGTGCGCCGATTCCCTAAGAGGATTTGTGGCAGGACGGACGGCTATTACGAAGCACGGAGCAAATTTGAGAAAGAATCGCAGTTTTTTTGTTTTATACGTACCCAACAAACCCAATAATTTTTACCCCTCTACAGTGGAGAAACAAGTTTTTTTAGTTTACTTATAAAAAATGTTATATACCATATAGACAAACAAGTAGATGTGTTTAAAAACAAAAACCCGACTGCGGTAATTTTAAAGTACCTACCTAGTATTTTGCTGTAAAAATCCACCATCTTGAATCTATATTTTTTTAATATAGCCAGTGTCACTTGCGCTGCTGAGATTCGTCTCGTCTCTAACGATACCTCATATGTCAAAATCCAATTATCCGTTTGGGCTGTAGCCCGTGAAATAGTACATTACGTCACAGGCCGAGTATATAGCAATTTCTGGTCGAGTGGCATTGGAAGGCCGAGACGAAGTCGAGGCCTTCTAAAGTAAACGAGACCAGAAATTGTTATTTCGGCCGCGGATTGTATAGTGCTTTTCTCCAATTTGCAAGGAAACATAAATAATAAACATTTTATTCGTGACAAAATTGACACTTCACAACTTCTAAAGTTCGCAAAGGGCATGCGCTGGTCTTGCTTACGTCACAAAGTAAGTATTGGCTAGCGCAATCCAGAGAGTCGGCTTCGAGCAAAGGCGGCTAAACTCACTCAGACATCCACACGCGTCGTTTACGGGCTCTGTGGAACCGTGTCGAACCGGTAATGGTTGAGTGTGAACGGCGCGTTCGGTGCGGGCGGACGGAATGGCGAGTAAAGAAAAATATTTATGTGACTTGTTTTGGTGTTATAAATAACACCACAGATTGAGCATTGTAATTTTTCAGTTTCCCACGCAATAATGAAAAGTAAGTAGAACTCTTTTATTAAATAAATAAATAGAAACCTACCTACTTCAAAACACTAGAAATGGAGGGATTTCTTTTTAAAAATCTTATTTTTCGTTCGTAATAGGTACCTATGTGCTTTAGCGTTTTAGGTACGTTAGAAGAAGTAGGTAGGTTGCGCTTTAGTTTGATTTGGTAGGTTAAATGGGTTTAGGTAGGTACATACCCTACCCACAGTAGATAGATATCTACGTAGTCGGCATTTGAGGTGAAGCGATGAGTACCGAAATGCCGATAGCAAAAGGTCCAGGTTATGTCATCTTCATTTCCGATCATCAGGTAGGTAGGTACCTACCTATGGTACCTAGTTCAAATGGACTATTACGATCCTGTTTTTTTTTTTCATTTTTTCGTCATGGCCGCTGGTGACCTTGGAAACTCTAGTAGATAAATATGTATACTTCGAAACTAAGGTAGGTACCTACCTACCTACCAACTTACAGCTACAGATACAGCTTCCATGCCCGACACCAACCTACCTAACTACCGTTCCCAGCGCGTATCGCCCGCCCGCCAATACATTGGTAGGTAGGTTATCGGTGTGCGACTGACTAGTGACAGTACGTGTGACTTTCATGATGGCTTGAGTCCCTGTTCAAAAATACCTACCTTCCAACCATAGGTAGGTACCTAAACTATTAAAGTTCGTGACGGCAAGATAGGTATTTTTTAGGCCTTTCTTTCAGATACACTTCTTTCTCGTGGGTAACACCGACGAACGGCGTGAGAAACCCTTTGTGATGCATGTCGGTCATCGCTGTCGGCCGGTCCTCTACCTACCTACTACCTACTTACCTACCTGCCTACCTATGGGTCGCTTCGCTTACCACCTAGTCTCGTGACCCAAACCTATTGCCTATCTACCGATTTAGGTGGGGACCTACTTATTCCCTATTAGAAATATGACTTTCTACTCAGGTAGGTACTTACCTACTTCTATATGGTAAAAAATATTTCATATCGGCCAGGTAATTTAGGAGTTTATCAATTTGCATATACCTAATTCATACTTACAAAGGATAGGTAACTTCATAAAAAAAATCACAATGTAAAAGTAGCAACCCTAAAGAGTAGGCATAAGTGATCGAAAGAAGGGGCGAGCTGGCCTTCTGTAAATTCTCTATTTTGTGCTTACGTTCCGTTTCGTAAAAAATGCGCGGGAAATTCACATTCAGCCTTCAAACTTCAAACAAATTGTGTTCTATAAAACACCTAATCACGAAAGTGTGAAGTTTAAGAACCCTTTTATTACCGGCCTAGTCCGGCAATTTCTATTACAGTCCTCTGCGCCTTGACTACGTAAATGAGCCTATTGACGTATTCTTTTTTTAAAGTAATGAAGCCATTTCCGAGCAAATTAGAGAAAAATAATTTTCTTGTCCACTTACATATTACATACACTCGAAAAACATAACCCTCCTTCTGAGGCAGTCGGATAAAAATATAACCTTCCTTCTGAGGCAGTCGGGTAACAAACACAAGAATGCCGTATTCAAAATGAGAATTTCGAATTTGCCGCAATTTTTGCGGGGAAATCCCATAATAGTGTAAAAGAGAAGGATTTACCTCCGTTTTCTTAGAATAGAGTGAAACAAAAGCACAATTTCTCAATTTCTGAACGAAATTGGAGCTGTCAAATCGAATTTAAAAAAAAAGACGCCGGTTCGTCCGTTCCAAGTCCGTTCGTTTGTTGCGGAGATAAGATATGAATAATTTGACACTTGAAGAGATAAGATATGAATAATTGGGCATGTAAAGCTTAACTCGAAGACGTAAAATAAGAAATCCATTTGGAGATATTTTGGTCTTTTATAGTATTTTCATGTTTTTAGTTCTAAAAAGTTAAAGATCACTTTTATTTTTGCAAAAATCTAAATAACCTTAATTTGACCTTTGTGATATGCATACTGTGCAAAAAATTAAATGAAACTCTTTCGAGACGCCTATAACGAACTTCCTCCCCAATAAAAGTTACCTACTCTTTGCTTCACCCTTGCTTGCTTCTGTCATGTCAGTTGGACGTTTGATGTAGTGTTGCAAAACTATCGATAGTACCTACTACTATCGATAACACTGAATTTGCCAAAGACATTACAAACCTATGGACTGGCTGTACCCTCTGAATGTGCGTGAATACCTAAACAATGTTGGACTCACAAAATGGCGGATTTTGTAGGGTTGTAATCATTTTGGACCCAAAAATCGATATCGATAGTCGCTAACTGTCTACTGCCTAGTTGGGATAAGGGTAGGAAGATGATGATGGTTTTGACGGGCATTATGCCTACGCTGTTGATATTTTTTGTATAGGTTACCTTACTACTGTATTATGCTTATGTTGTTGTGAATTTTCATAATACTTAACTGCTTTTTGTGTGTAGTAAATGAATTGTTAAAAAGAAAAACAAGTTGTAGGGGTAAAATTTATAATAATAATAATCAAACAAAAGCCAAAATAATAATTTATCATAACTATTCATAACAAAATTTCTTGTGCTATTCCAGAAATTTTCCTTTTCCTTCCACTTTGTTCCTGTTGCTGTTCAGTCAAAACAGATCTATCATTTTCCTTAGGTTTTACCAAAAAGGGGTTGGCAAGGCAAGGCTTCTTCACGTTGGCATAACTTATCCAGAGTTCTGTTATAATAACACTCGACACCAAAATACAGGGAGCAATGTCAATATTTGTCCATGACGCGGATTTATATTTTCGGTGCCAATAATATCAAGTCATTTCCTTCTTTTAACTTCATTTTTTGGTTACCTGTAAAAAAAATACTTAAATTATTAAACAGGTATATACAAAAATAACTTGGTAACTTTGGCACATTACCTATAACTTTCTGAATTGAACTCTCAAGATTCATTATTTCCTACCATTCTTACGAATTCTGGCAAAATATATCGATACCGTGACTATGTACTACCCCAACCCTAGCCGACGATCAGTTTGTATGAAATCGGCAGAAATAAAGAAATTAATGATATATTGGAAAAAAAAACGTTTATAGTTTGCTGCTTTATAGCGAAAAATAGCTGCTCGTGGCTTTTTATTACATATTATCTTATAAAGTTCAAGTAAAATATCAGATTTGTGTACTTACGTGTGCAAACTAATTTCAGGGCGATTTTTAATAAGACGCACGCCGCACTGTATTAAGGAACAGCCAGCACAGCAGCCAGGCATGATGTCATTTCCTTAATTTAGTCTTTTATCACAAAAAAATGCACTGCTAAAATAATATTTCAAGAAAAAAACTGATAAATCGCACTTTGTTTACAAGACTTTGACACTTGACGTACCATAAATTGTTGACACTATAAAATGGCGAAACAGTCGCGTTCGAAAATTAAAGGGATTTGACAGACAATATTTTATCTCAATCTCCTTACAGAAAACCGTTTGAGAGAAAAGGAAATAACTTTATTTTTCCGCATTCTACATTGACAGAACAGATCCAGGAATTTGCAATAAAATTTGCATGGTGGTTGTTCGCAAAGAGTAAGTATGTAAATAAAGTTGTTTGTTTCATTAGTTGCCCAGTAATGACGTCATCAATGAAAAACTTTTAAACAATTATAAAAAAATAAGGGATAATCAAATAATCAAAAGAACCAAATTAGTTTCGTAAAATTGCATAAAGTTTTAGAAAAAAATATTAAACCTATACATTTTACATACCCAATTTGCGATAATTTGTGTTCCTATTTTATCAGCGCCGGCGCTTTCAATATTTTTCCTTTGTCTTCTTCTGTCTGCTGCAATCAGTACGCGGCTCAGTGATTTGGTTATATACACACGTGGTCTGTGGTTTTGTGGACAAAACAAAAGCTTGCGCACGATCACGATGGCACCTCGCGAACCTGAATCCACGGACTGGCAAGTCAATTACCCCGAGATAAAGATGCGTTCGGCGCACTTGCTGCGGTCTGGAGAATGGGCGGACTGTAGTTTCCAGTTCGAGTCGGGCGCGGGCGAAGCAGCCCCGAGTCTCGCAGCGCACCGGCTGATTCTCGCCATGGCGTCGCCGGTCTTTGCGGCCATGTTCTACGGACGTGTTGGCGACAAGGAGGAGCCTATTCATATCAGCGACATCGACCACGCTGTGTTTTCTAGCATGTTGGAGTAAGTTAACTTTTCGATAATTTTTAGCTCTGTTACAATTATAATGCAGGTAGGTTGGATAGAACTCCAAAAAGAAACTCCATCTACCTCTAATTTATGGTTTTGTACCTACCGCTAAAATTATCTTGTTACCCTGACAAACCCTGATGAAGCTATGAATGGTATATTTTATGTTTTTAGTTTCATTTTTTTTTTTCATTTTGAACTGTTGAACAACAAAGAACCAGAATAAAGACTACCTGGCTCAATAAAGAATGGGAATATGAATAGCGGTGGTTCCGTAAGTTAGAGGGGGAAAGCATGAATGCCTGGTGTATGTATGAGCCTTAGTGCAAGTGAGAAAGCATGACCTTCGGCTGCCATATATAATCCCATTCTTTATTTAACCATGTGTAATATATTCTATAAATAACTAACAGAAATTCCGTTTAAAATATCATTAACTTACTTGTAGGAACCTTATTCAACTGTGTTGTTTCATTCTTGGTTTAGTAAAATCTTTATTTTGTTTTATTTTCAGTTACATTTATACCGATGAAGTTGAAATTACTGGCTTAGAAATGGCTAGCGAACTGTTTAGAGCAGCCAATAAGTATATTCTTGTGCATTTGGAGAGGAAGTGTATTAATTATCTCCTCGAAAACCTTAGTCCGCAGAAAGCTTGTTATATTTATGAATTATCTTGCATGTATAATGAAGAGGAGCTCAAGACAAAATGTGTTGAGGTATATTTAAATTGAATATTGTAATAATTAATACCAGTGGCAGGTCAGCCACTTATAAAAAGTATGTGGGCATGAATGTTAAAAACTAAATTCTTTTTCTTAATCTACACCTTAAATGGCTTGATGTTTGTCCACATATGATAGTCAGTCAAAGTCAGTAGATTCATCTCAGTGGTGTGAGTGACACTGGTTGTATTAAAAATTCAAAATGGCAGATTTTAAACATGACATATATTATGATCTTAAAATCACTGCAGTCAGGTTTTTGATTTTTAATGTTGAGGCTTGTCTAAATGACTTAGGTATATGCTACTGGATGACTGTGTGAAATAAATCAGGTACCTACTTAAATACCCTGACCTTCCTTATTTTAATTTGCCTTTTATTATTTTTATTATTATTTATAGGACAAGCAGCAATATATGCTGATAGGTCCTTGCAGTGTTGGTTATATTATTTATTAATTGAAATTGTTTTTTTTTATTATATTTAGTTACACACGCGAATATTTTTACACAGTTTTTTTTTTCACAGTTCTTTCGTACAAATACTCTCGATGTTATCAAAGCGAACACTTTCAAGGATGCTCAGCTCGAGACTTTGAAGACCATTTACTCGCTGGACACCCTAAGCATTGACAGCGAACTAGACCTGTTTGAAGCACTTGTAGAATACACCAAATATAATAAAGAAATTCAATCTCTTGAGGTAAGATTTCTTTTTTGTAATGTGATATATGAATAAAATAAAATAATAAAAAGCCTTTATTCTACCAACTTGTTTTTAAGTTTAACATTTTTACTTAAATCTAATTTATAAATTAAAACACTTAAGTATTTTCATATTATTTTAGTTTTCATCCTCTATTAAGGTAGTCGCCTCTTCGGCATAGGCCTCCCCCAAAGTCTTCCACAGTTTTCCGTCTCTTGCCTTCTGCATCCTGTGATATTTATAATTTAATATATAATTTATAATTTAATAAATCAGTAGAGGTAGCACTATGTTTAAGACAAATAAATGTAACTAAACGCAGAAACAGTCAAGTTAGTTGGTAAAAGAAAAAGCATATTGTAGTGATAATTCTAGCAATGACATATTTTCGAAAATTTTCGTCACCTTTTTAGTAAGGGGTCGTCCATTAATCACGTGGCCCAAAAGGGGGGGGGGGGGTCCGTCAAAAATCACGAAACATCACGAGGGGGGGGGGGGGGTGTAGCTATCATATCACGTGTATTAGGTAATTTTCGTATGCTCACACTTCTTTTGATATTTTCATGTCAGTAGGTATAAACAACCTGCAATCTCTGTCTACCTCTAGACGTTATTTTACTAGTTAATAATTTTCATAAATAAATTAAAGAATACTAATTGTAATTTTATTCATATTTTTTTTTTAAGTATTAAAAAACTTACTTAAAAATATACGCGATTTAAGAAAGGGCAGGAGGGGTTAGTTCAAAACATCACCATGTATCACCAAGGGGGATGGGGGGTCCAAAAATGGCAAAAAAAACCATCACATGATTAATGGATGACCCCTAAGCTGTAATCACTTGGCTCGCCTGCGCAAGAGCGAATGCCTCGCGAGGCAGTGAGGCAGCGGGTAGCCTCGGGCAGTGTGGACGCACCTATTCATAATTGTGACAATATAGGTAATAATTTATAATTTTTTTTAAGGATAATACAATGCAAGCAAATGGAGAAAGCCAACAAGTAAAGAATGAAACTGACACAAACAATGAATCCACTGATGCAGGACACCTTATTAAAAAAGACGAGAAGAAACGTAAGTTTAAACAACATGAATGCCCTATTTAAATAAGAGTGTTTTAGGGCAGACGCTACGTCGCGCCGAAACTCTGTTCACTTTGTTTCGAGTCCCTACAATGTACAACATAGTATTGTACAGCATAATATTGGCCATCAGAGGAATGTACGACGTGATGGAGCACGACATGGTGGATGGAATCAAAACAATGTCGCCATCCATCACCCCGTACCGAAAGTGCACGGGGGTGGATTGCACGACGTGATGGATGGAGACATCACGTGTTGTGGTAGAATAGTGATGTGACTAGATCGATAATATTATATGCATTTCTAACTTAATCGATATTGTTTTTATATTAAATATACCTATTCTTTAGTAAGCTTGGTCGCTCACTTCGTTCGCTCCAGGGGGTCACTGTTCTAACCTAACTTAACCTACTGTGTCGGATTTGTGTTAAATATATTTTTTTTTCTGCGGGGGGCTGCGCCCCCCAAACCCCCCTCCGTGGGTTGCCTTGCATGTCATGTTCGAATAATGAATCGATAAGTCGATCAAAGTCAACACTGCCACATCACTACATCCGCTGTGACGTCATTTGTTTTGATTCCATTTCCACCCCTGTACATTATCGGTCCGGGCCCGTATTTCAAGACCATCCATCCATCACGTTGTACAATGATCTGCTGTACAATACGCTGCCGTGCATTTATTTACCTGCTGTACATTGAGTATGTCGTGCATTGTGGTACCCCTTTGTTTCAAGCGGTGCTGCACCAGACAACAGAGTTTTCGGAGTCGCGGACATCTGCAGCAGATGTCCGCGCGGCCAATCCGCACGTCGCAGCGTTCGCCTTTAGCGGCTATTATGCTACCCTGCCGACGACAGGGCCTTTTTTGGCATAATTACATTAGTGTTAGTTATATGTCCAATATTACAATAGACTAGAGATAACACAGCGTCGCATATCTACGATATCGGGAAGCCGGTAAGTAAAACTTTTCTATCAATAGGTACTATAAAATGAAGTCGCTTTTTGCAATTCTCTGTCTGTCTGTCGTGGAATTTGCTAACTCCTCCTAAACCACACAACGGATTGTGATGCGGTTTTTTGTAATAGGATTCTTGAGAGATTCAACGGGAAGGTTTATATGAATAACTTGAAAATGAGTTGCAGCGGGTGAAACTGCTAACGGGCCTCTAGTCTATTATAGGTAGAAGCTACTTAACAGATAGAATTGATCAAGTGATGATAAACGTAAGCTAAGAACGGCGATTTTTACCTAATGAAATCTATACCTAGTTGTGCGAGATTCCAAGATTAATAGGTTTTTATCCATGGCGTTGTTAGTTTACTAAAAACACGCAAAGAAGGGGTGAAGAAACGATTTTTGAAAAATGATACCTATCTTGATTGATTTATCGCCAATTTCCGCGGAAATCGTTGGATCCGTTTCCGAGATCTCGAATACAACGTGTTACAAAACAACAAATGAAGTCGAAAGCAGGTCAAGGTACTCATGAAATTGAACAACTTCCCCCATGCAACTTGGGTATAAATATGAAAAAAAATTGTACCTCCCATAGTAACTCAATTCTCAAGCTGATCGGCAATTATGTACGGGAGTCCAACCCATGTTCCATGGAGAAAGTTGTTCAGTTTCATGCATGAGTGCCTTGACCTCCTTTCGGCTTTATTTGTTATTTTGTAACACCCAGTATAGAAACATTGGTGGTTTTATTTATGTTATGACCACTGACCATTTAGGCGCAAACTCCACCAAAAAGACGAAGGGCATAGGACGTAAGAATGACAGTTGACAGACAAGTGATCGTCAATAGTTTTTGAAGCTAGCTGTCATAGATGCGACGCTTCGGCGACGCTTGTGTGTGCCTTTGTCAATACTTTTTCGTATATTTTGTATGAAAACATCGCGATGTCAAACGTCAAGCGTCATGCCCTACGTCCTATGTCCTCTCTGTGGAGTTTGGGGCTTAGAAGTTTCTTTTAACCGTTACTAAAAACCATATTATTGTCAAAAGGAAAAATTATTAAATATTCGTATTCTTATTCTCTATGGAAAACAGTAGCTTAGGTACGGGCACGGATAATTATTTTTTTCTTTAACAGTTTTTTATGGTTTAATTTTTGCTACCAAAGATGGAATTCAATTTGGCAGATGGATCCTAAATAAAAAGAAGGTAAAAATTATTTTTCTCTTTTTAATCAAATAGAGCGCTACGTACTTCCTACTTATTTTCCCTAGCTTCGTCGCTTTATTCCTTTTTACGGCGTTGGTAGGCTTGCGGGCACATGAGGCCTTTTATGACAGCTACTAAAAATAAAAATGGGTAGTATTTAAACGCAAATCAAAAAATATCCTTTTTCTATGCAATAATATTCCAAATTCCCATCAAAATTACTGATTGCACAGCATAATATTCAACTCAAAATATCACTAAACACACTACAATTAATTTTCGCAGCGTACAGCGATTTTTCCTAAAGCAAAAGCTTTTTCATCAATGCACAGCTAATAACCTTAATGCACATTATACCTCTTAACTCTTTTTCTTTAAATATAGCTTCTATTTTTATATTATTTACAGCAGTTTTCATTAGAGATGAATCATCATCGTTAATCATACACATCGATAATCATATTTTAAATTGATGACGCGCATAGCGTGTCGTTTCTGGCACATCGCCGGCCGCTGCCGCGGCACGCTCGCTCCGCTCGCTCGGCTCGTGCGTTGTGGTCAAAGTTCTAACCTAACCTAACCTAACCTGGCGCTTTCCGCGCCAGGTTCGCTTAGGCTATAGCTAACGGACCTATAAACCTATGTTTACTGGTTTATATGCGACTGGGATAGTTATTTTGCTATGAAATATGGAAAATTTGCTGTGCAGTCAGTATTCATGCTATGTATGAAGTATTTTTGTACAAAAATTAATTTATCTGTATTGCATTATGAGGAAAAAAGTTATGTCATATTGATGTAAAATTTCGAATTATCTGCAGTTTATGTTTTGTTAAACATTTAGTTTATTTGTAGTGAAGTAAGATATTTGATGTAAAAAAAAATATAAATGATGAATATGTATTGATAGGCGATTATTTATTTGATATGCAATTTATAATATCCCAATAAAAATTGTACTTAGTTTTTCGTATAAACGTCGATAGATGGCGCTGAACGAGACACAGGTATTTATAGCAAAGATTGTTTATTAGTTCATGTATGACAATGGTTAGCAAGTTTCCCTGCGTAAGTTGCATTATAAAAAGCGGCCAAGAGCGTGTCAGACACGCTCACAAATAGGGTTTCGTAGTCAACGTTTAAATATCAGGTCTTTCAGCAATACAAAGTTAATTTTGTTGCTGGTTTGTTTGCAGCTGTATGGTTACCAACCGCAAATTGAAAAGCTTTAACATTTCCTTAATCTTTAGTGGTACAGTATCCGTTATAGTTTTCATGGTAACTTCATATTACGAACTATATTCCATATTTTTAATTTTTTTTTAAAGCATGTGTACTTTAGAATTTCCAGCTGGAACAAATTATGGCTAAAAACGCCCCTTTTAAAAGCAAATATCTCAAGACACAAACATTTTAGAGACTTTGTTTAAAAGAAACCTCCCCTTAGTTTTAAAAGACCTATCCAACGATACCCTACTCAATATTACAGGAGAAAAAAAAATTTTCGCCTCACTTTCACATGTATGGGAAGGGGGTCCAAAAAACAATTAAAATATTTTTTTCTTAACATTTCTAAATTTGGGTCAACATGATCTATCTTCACACTAAATTTGATGTCGATAGGTCCAAAACTGACAAAGTTATGAGGGCGCGGCATACAGACAGACAGACAGACAGACTTACCGAAATGATAAGGGTTTCTAGTAGACTACGAAACCCTAAAAATGAGTATACCACCTACAATGTACCCGAACCCTAATTTTGTTATCGGCCTCGCGTGCCTTTCGTTTAACGCCATTTATAGGCGTAATCTTTTAAAAAGACCTCATTGGAATGTTTATTCAGCTTTGCATTTCTCGATGACTGCTTCTGTTGGTGCTTGCTTCTTTGCTTAAAGTTTGGGACTTACAGACATACATATTTCGTACAGGCATTACAGTTATTAAAATGGGTATTGAAGGAAGACCATGGTGCTATTAAAGAATACATAAACACTGGAGTCGTTTGGACCGCAGGTTTCAACACATTTCGGATGAAACTAACTAGGTACGAAGACACGGGCAATACAATTGTAGGTACTCAAAATGCACTTACAATGATGCTTCAAAATAAGTAATAGTAATACAAAATATACAGGGTCGACCATACATACACGTCAAAAACCAAAATTTCTGAGAGGTATCCGAATCAATCCCATTAAAAAAATATATCTGCAGGTAGGTATATCGGATGACAATCCATATGTCGCAGCCAACTGGTTAAAAACGCTGTGTAATAAAACAACTAGTTGTTTAATCAAACGTCGTCATCTAGCCAAACAACTAAACATTCATCAGCTAAGTGGTTGAAGATAACGTTCTACACTACAGCTGTATGACGGTTAGCCAACTGGCTAATTGCTGTAGTAATTTGCTAGGGTAGCCATGTGTGTTAGGGCATATTCACACATACGCGGGCTTCACGCGCGTTATTATAATGTCACACGCACGGCTTACGCGTTGCGAGTCGTAAACGCAAGGGCAACGCGTGATTTGCCAAGTGGGTGCGTACCAAACTGCCAACACGCGCAGAGCCCGCGTATGTCTGATTCTATGATCTGAAAGTAAGCCTATTCAAACTATAGCAGAATCCGGGTGGATAAGTACGTGAGTACCGGAAGTCCGGAACTCAATTACTTGATATTGTACTCGTCAGATTATGCGTACCCACGTGGTACCCACGTTCCACAACGGTTTTCATAGGGCTTTACTAAATTATTCTTAACTACAGCGGAATCTGGATGGGTATATGGGTAGCGGAACTGAATCTTTTGATAATTAATTGTACTAGCCAGAATACCGCGTATCCACGTACAGAGCCGGTTCCGCTCCGGTTTGCATAGCTCATGCTCAGGGCTCTGTACGTGGGTACGCGGTATTGTGACTGGTACATATTGTCAAGCGATTGAGTTCCACTACGCTACCCAAGTACCCATCCGAATCCCGCTGCAGTTTGCATAGGGCTTTATACTTTGTAAGTACCTACGTTCACATCACTCTATTTTCATCAAAAATTAGTAGATATTGCAAATTGAATGATTACATAACGAATAACCCATGTTTTATTAGATTTGTGACTGTTTAATAAACATTTAATGGCTCAATATTCGTGTAATAACAACAAAAATACCTTGATGTCGGATTTCATAATTTCGCAGAGTTTCTTCAAACAACTGTTTGAATTTTTGTTCAACAGTTCCCCCATAGGCGCCTCCATCACTTATAATAACCATGAAACAGCACTGGTGACGCTAATTACTGATTATTTAACATAAAATAACAAAATACGGTCTTGATTTTTGTGCCGCTGACGCCATCTTGTAAACAAACCGACTCTAGCGCCACAGTGGCGAAAAAACGTACTTATTCAATTAAACAGCGGGTTTTCGGTCCGCTGCTGTGTTGAACGTTTGGAATGCTTCAAAATTCAGCCAGAGAACTAGTTGTTTGGTTAGATGGCGGCGTTTGATTAAAGAACTAGTTGTTTAATTACACAGCGTTTTTAACCAGTTGGCTGCGACACATGTCAGATGACGATTATGACCTTCTAAACATTATAATTATATCGTTAAATATATTATTTATACTTCCTATCGGTAGCCTTATGAGGTGAGACTTGTCAATGGGAGTTTACTTCTACTTTTACGTTCAGCAATTTTTGTATTTCCAGAGTTTTTAAAAGTACCTACTTAGTATGGCTTTTTTTTATTATTTTTACATATCATTTGTACGATAAAAAGTACAAATCATTAAAATTATTCTACACAAACAACCGCTCGAAAACTGATATGAAAGAAGTAATAAAATATCCTGCCGGTTGAAGTTTTCCCATACAACTATAAAAATTGAATAATTCGGAAACTACAAAAATCGCGGAACATACTTGGGGTTGATTCAGATACCCCTCAGTTCAAGGAATTTAAATTAAGTCTGTTAACGTCACTGTCTGGTCCATCCTGCATTTTAGTTTGCCTTGCAGGTTCACCTACCTTTTTTATTTTCAGATATGCCACCGGGAAGAAAAATTATTCCTGGTTTGGTTGAAAAAGTTAGGTTTCTCACACTAACTGTATTGGAGCTAACTGAATGCAAGAATCTGGCTTCGCTTCTTACTGAGTCAGAAATTCTAGCGTTAATGTTTAAAATATCATCTCCTCGGTATTCGCATAAAATTCCAGAGGGATTTTCCAAGTCTACAATATCAAGATCTATGGTAGGAGCTGCGTATATTAACTTGTTATTATAAAAAAGATACTCTTGGCCCTTGGCAGTACGGTAAAATATATTTCGTTATCTTTTTTTCATACAGGTCGATAAACATCGTCTAAGTGCCAGCATACTTGTGAAAATTGAAAATATATCCACAATTCGAAATGAAGACTTTAATATATTTGGCAAAACCGCTACACTGCTACATAGGTCAAATATATTTTACGTTATGAATGTTCCCTGGCAGTTTTTCGTTTGGCGGCGCAATATTAATATACACATGCATTACAATAAAGACGGAGACAAAAAAGATAAAATTTTCGAAAAATCTGAGGAAACCTTTGAGTTATTCGTCGGTTTACAGTGACTTATAAATGGAGATCAAAATAATACCTAATAATAACCTAGATGAAAGTAAAGGTGCTGCAAGAACCGAAGCTTTCTGTGAAGTTGAAATTCTTCCTTCTGATAATAATGATGAGAGTTGCAACGACGAGATTGAATTGGTTCAGTCAAAGGATTTAGTTTTTAAAAGGTTCGTTATATTTTGTTCATCATTTCTGGTTAGCAAGAAGCATCAGGATCTAGAGAAATCAATTAGCTGCGTCTAGGCCAGGGCAAACGCTTATGCCTCGCGAAGTGACAAGGCAAATGACAATGCGCGGGCGAGGCAAGTTCGGTCCAATCTGTCCGCGCCATTTTGTTTGGCTCGGTCCGCGCGCGTTAGCACTAGTATGAGCTGAGCATGCGCAACACCAACCGCGCGGTGGTAGAACGCATGCCTCGCGAAACTGAGCACGTGATACATGCCTCGCGAAACTGAGTAGGTACGTAAGGCCACGCGCCCGGTGTAGATGCAGCTTTTGGCGTTTGTGGTCGTACTATGTTAGTCCAACTATCAATATTAGGGCATACTAAAGAATAACCTTTGGAATAAAAAACCACCAATTAATCGTCTATTTTTTACAGTTGTAGCTGGTCAATATTTACTTTCCCCAGGAAAATGCTAACCGATCCATCGCTTGGTGTAATAGGCGATGATGATGTTTTGTATTTAAATGTCACAGTACATGCAAAGGATGAACAAACTACGGTGAGTAATCGTATGTGTACTGGTTAGATACTAAATAGCCTTACTTACTGTTCGTCCAAAAAACGGAGACAGACGTGAGGTGGCTTTTGAACAGACAGCAGCGGCGGATTAACCCTAAAACATACTAAGCAATTGCTCAGAGCATCACGTCCAGATCAGAAGAAGCACCAAGACCCCGTGACCGATTGGTGGACATATTATGGCGGCAATGTACAAGCTGTTTGTGGCTCGTTCTCAGTATACAATATCGGGCTCTCTTTTCTGCAGATGGCTTTTTTTTGTATTTAAAAATTTTGGGCTCGCTACGCTCGCGTTATTTTTCTGCTGTTCACGAGCCTCGAATTTCAATATGTTTTCCCCTCTTGTAACTGAAATATGAGGCTTGCTTCGCTCGCTTTACTTGACTTCTGCTTTGCTTACATACGGATAAGGGCCCATTAACGTATTCTTTAGGTCACCAATCAGTCTTAATCCGCCCCTGCTTCTCATAAATCGTACTTATTTGTTTCAGGATGAATAACTTGAAACAACAAGTTATGGAATGATTTAGGAGGTGTTTGATGGAAAATAACTACATCCTACATACATCTAGTCTACTCGCGCTCTCAACCTTTAAAGTATCATATCACTATTGGAATATACGTTTTGTTTGCAAACATGAACATGTTTTTTTTACCGGCTCGGGTAAACAGGAAAAAATCCCTGGCTGAACACGCTGGTCATCTAGAAACCAATGTATGAAAAATTCTTCGATGCTAGTAATTGTCGTAAATTCAAAATGGGATTTACCTATCACTTGCGTCTTCAGTCAGTGTTTTTTTTTTTCACTGAGCGGCGCTAGTGTCGCTGACGTTAAGCCTTAACTAAGTTAAGTTTCATTACTACATTATTTCCCTACAAGTGCGAGCTTGGTACGTTCTTCCCTACTTCATTTTTACTAGATACTTACAGTGTGACATTTATTTAAACTTCAAGCAAGGGAGCTTCGTTACCGCCTTAGCCTTCGGAACTAACCTAACCGAATCGGGGTGCCCTGAAGTCGGTTCTAATATACTGGTTTTTCCGGGTAGGTAACAATAAAAAAATAACTTTCACCCCGAAAGGGCTTAACCTAACCTAAACTAAGCGGAACCTAAGCTGACCGAATCGGGGTGCCCTGAAGGCGGTTCTTAGGCTAAGACGGTCAAAAAATGTTGAAAATAAAAATATTTCAAACAAAGGACCCCGCACGATTTGTTCGACAAGGGCCGTCCGGTCAAATTGGCTGAAATTTTGGGGAATGGTAGTACGTAACGCTCTAACCAAAATGTGAAAAAATCTGGGAGCGGAAATGACCAGTTTTTGAGATATAGCTATTTTAATGTTGAAGTCACTAAACATATTTTGATGTAAAAACGTAACTCATTAAGGCAAACGTCATGTTCATACTTATTTTTTACGTTCATCTGTATAAAACCAACCCACGAGGTAATTATTTCAATTGGAAAAGTGTCTGTTTCGGGTATAATACACATTAAAGGTACGAAACAGCAAAGCAAGCTAGATCGCCTAAGCTATACAAGATACAGTAATGGCTATAAAGCAAAAGTTGTTTAGCATGATAAGTCGCTTCTGCTGGCACATGGACACCAGGAGTCTGCATTAGACCACCAGGACTCCATCTAGACCATAAAATATACAGACATGCTTCTATAGCAAAAGCTGTTCAGCATGATGGACCGCTTCTGCTAACAGATTGACGTCGATGTTCTGGAGTAGGTACCTGATGTATACCACCAGGACCTCATCTTAACCATAAGAGATACGGAAATGCTTTCGTAGCAAAAGTTGTTCAACATGTTAAGCCGTTTTTGTTGGCACTTTGATATCTAGAGTCTGAAGATCCTGGTGTAGAACGTGCAATGATCCTATTCCTACGGGAAAGCGTGTAAGTAACAATTCTAGTTATAAATATATTGTATCCAACTTGTAAAAAAGCGGCGCCATTCAACCACACCACTAAACGTTCGTTACCTAAGTGGTTGAACACAACGTACTATAGTTCATTCCATTCCACGAAACGCCCAACTAAAGAATTCGATTTATGGTTCAATAAGGAGCTAGCTGTGATTTGAATGCCTTATTCACCCAGTTGAATTAGTCAAAGTGTTAACGTAACTTTTGGTATGGAAGCATTTCCGTATCTCTAATCTAATATAGTTAAGATGAGATCCTGGTGGTCTACATCAGGTATTACAGAACCTCGACGTCAATCTGTTAGCAGAAGCGGTCCATCATGCTATATGTCCTGGTGGTCTACTGCAGACTCCTGGTGTCCATGTGCCAGCAGAAGTGACCTATCATGCTAAACAACTTTTGCTTTGGAGCCATTACTGTATCTCGTATAGCTTAGGCGATCTAGCTTGCTTTGCTGATATATTATGTGTATTGTACCCGAAACAGACACTTTTCCAATTGAAATAATTACCTCGTGGGTTGTTTTTATACAGATGAACGTAAAAAATAAGTAAGAACATGGCGTTTGCCTTAATAGGTTACGTTTTTACATCAAAGTATGTTTAGTGACTTCAACATTAAAATAGCTATATCTCAAAAACTGGTCATTTCCGCTCGCAGATATTTTTACATTTTGGTTAGAGCATTACGTACTACCTTTCCCCAAAATTTCAGCCAATTTGACCGGACGGCCCTTGTCGAACAAATCGTGCGGGGTCCTTTTAATTTACGGGGTTTTTTTAGTAAGTGCGCAAACTTTGCGGTGTGTTTCTACTCGTAATTATGATCAATTTTTACTATGGAACCACCTGCGAAATCGCAAAAAAAAATTTGCCTGTTCCATAGAAAAATTCATGTACAGCCATAATAAAAAGTGCATATAGTCACGCTGAAGTTATGCACTTTTAAAATCGCTTACACGCCTTACTCACACACTTGTAAAACAACGCGTGCTCCTCGATACTCACTCTTAATAGAACCGCTTTAAATTCAAAACCACAGAACAATCGCTACGATAACGGGTAACGTCAATGTTACATGTCGCAGCGATGTTAATAAAACCAGGTTTTTGACCAAAAACCAAAGACCAGTAGATAACAACATTAAAACTCTATTTTATCATAAGCCTTAATTAATTTTAGGATTTTGATCGACAACCTATAACAATATATAGGTTTCCGATCATGAACCTGAACTAGTTTAGGATTAAGTATGATAAAGTTATTGCCAAAAACATATAATGTAGTCATATCCCGGTCTCTGATTAAGAACCTGAATTGGTTTAGGTTTATGATTAAAAGAAATGGCAAAACATAAGTTAGAATTTTGTCATATCAAGAGCCTAGCTTTTTGGACAAAAACCCAGTTTTTTCATGAACCTACGACATAGAATGACGCTGAACGCTGCACGCTGCTGACCATTCCCTGGATTGATTCCTATGTTGCCTTTTATGATACCCATGGGTAGATAGAAATGGGGTGATGCTATTCTAAGCCGTGAAAATAACATTATTTCATAATAAATATATAATACTCAGTTACTTAAAATGTAAAAAAAACATAGATAATTCTCAGAGGTTAATTTAAAATTTTGTCATCTCAAAAGCCTAGCTTTTTGGACAAAAACCCAGTTTTGTCATAAACCTACGACACAGAATGATTCTGAACGCTGCACGCTGTTGACCATTCCCTGGAGTCATCCCTTAGTTGCCTTTTACGATATCCACGGGTAGAAATAGGGTGATGCTATTCTAAGCCAGTGAAAATAACATTATTTCAAAATAAAAAAATACTCAGTTACTTAAAATGTAAAAAAAAACATAGAAAATCCTCAGAGGTCAATCATAATATTATATAGTCAAAAGTCAAGGTGAAAATTCTACATAACACTTGGCTTTACTTTCGTTTATTTACGATAAAAATTCTTAAAGCTAAAAGTAAAAATAAAAAGTAGTCGATTCATGAAGATGCGAACCATAACATCCGTGAATGCTATTCCGCTATCATAACCAATCCGCCACTCGAGCAATTAACACTGAGTGCGAAATTTTGTTACCCATTTTACTATTGGTCATTAATAGAACGTGTTTGATTAGTCATCTTATTCTTTTGCTACACTCCTGTTACTACGCGCTTCTTTATATGTGTGAGTGGGTTTTTGCGCCAAAGAACTTTGGAATCAAAGAACGTGTGCATAACTTTGTCATGTCTATATGGAATTTCGTCAGTGATAGTACCTACCTACTAGGCAAAAATGTATGGAACACCAAATTTTTTTTTTATTTCTCAGGTGGCCCCATACTAAAAGTTGTTCAGAATCACAAGTAGACACATCTCGCAAAGTTTGCGCACTGACTAAAAAATTACCCTGTATAAACGGAAAACACGCTCCGTCACACGTAACTTTAAATACGTATAAAAAAACAACTACGCGGAGTGTGGGGGGTGTCGTTTGAAAGAGCTAACCACTCCCTATAAAAAACAACCCTCATCAACCCCAAATTCAGGATGCGACTTGCGAATGCCAACCCCTATTTTTTCTTTTTTCAGGCATTAAAGCTGTAACGCGTGTATCAAGTGTGATGGAAGAAATCCGCTTTTTAACCGTGCCCCCTGAGAAGTTTGCTGAATGCCCGTTTTTGCTCGCCCTAATGTCAGAAGCCGAGATACTTGCTCTAACAATGAATATGTTATCCGCAAATTCTACGATACCATTGCCCGCTGGGTTTTCAACTTCGAAAATGCCAAGAAACAAGGTCAGTGCAACGAGTTCACTAAAAATCAGTTTATATTATAATCCAAGCAGTCCAACTTATCATGCAACCAGTCCAAACTATAGTCCAACCAGTCCAACTTATCATGCAATCAGTCCAAACTATAGTCCAACCAGTCCAACTTATGCTACCACCAGTCCAACTTATGCAACCAGTCCAAACTATCGTCCAACCAGTCCAACTTATGCTACCACCAGTCCAACTTATGCAACCAGTCCAAACTATCGTCCAACCAGTCCAACTTATGCAACCTGTCCAACGTATTATCCAACTAGTCCAGTGTATGTGAGTCCACCTAGTCCATCGTACCGACAAAGAAGTCTGACGCATCAAATCAACAGACCAACACCGAAAAAAAGACAAAGAGTAAGACGCCTCGAGTCTGATTCCGATTCTGATTAAGTTTTCTGACAGGTAAATAAGGTTTTAAATGACAAAAAGAAATTGAAAAAATGTTAGCGTCGATCGGGGCGTGAATCATCCCACTGCTTTACCAACTGAGCAACCGGCGGCGCGTAGCCGATTCTAACGAAATTTTCAAACTCTTGATGCTCGTCCGGAAGCTACGATAATTATGATTCTTCATACGTCGTGAGTGAGACCCAGTCAAGTCCACAATGTTTTTTTTTAATAGCTTCAAGTAAGCCTTTAGCTTTGACTTCATAAAAAACGTTGTTGATTAAGAGTTATTTTTATTATATAAGTCAGGATGGCGGATGTGTAGTATAGTCACAAATTCACTTCATTTCAATGTATAGTCTCTAGTAATATGTTATGCTAATATTTTGTTTCGAAACGGCCAAGCCATACATTTTAAGTGAGATGTAGAGGAAATGAAGTTAGTGTTAATAAAATACGTGTGAATTAAGTAAGAACTTGGCTCTACCTGAGATCTGATATCTTTTTTCATAGGCAAATGCACTCGTCTTGGAATTGAAGACATGAAAATGTTTTTGGCAGGCTTTAATTTTTTTTATTGTAAGTGACTTATTTATATTTTCTTCATTTTTAGGGGGTGACCTCTAGCTTAAAAAATTGAATAGGCGCGTTGTCACATATGTGTCCCGGCCTTTATATTAATAAATTATAAAGATTTCAAAACAGCGACATCTATTGGTATAACATGTCATTCAGTACTTGGTTCTGTTCTGTCAAGATTGTTATAGAAGTTCAGGAATACAGCTGAGAGATGGCGCTATGTGTATAAAACAGTGAAGTTTTAATTTATTTTCTTGGTTTTCCCATCGTATCGTTCGTATTTGCAAGTCTAAATAATTTTGGATAATTAATCCGATAGTTGCACAACGTTTGCAGTAGCATTTATAAGTTTTCGTGCTTATATAATACAGGACATAACATTTTGCTATTTTATTTAAGAGCCATCTATTGTCGAGTAGCGGAAACTGCAAAGTGTCACTTTAGACAGAGTCGTACTAGACCAATTATTTTCAATGGTACCATAGCGACTGAAATACCTTGAATCTATTTGTATTAGTCACGCTTTCAGTTTATAGTTTTTTTTAGAAAATACATCATTACAGCAGTAAGTGTTAAAAAGTATTGGTAAAACCATGATTTACTCAATATACACTATAAGTCTTTCTTGGATGTCAGGATGGGTCGTGGATCATATGGACCCTTCCCTGAATTGGTATCTGGCAACAAGTAGCGAAACAAGACATTCCAAAAAATTCTAGAATAGTCGAATGTCTTCTAAAATGTGTATGAAAGAGAGGAGAATATCTTCTTTCTTGATGAGTAAAAGATTTTCTAGAAAAGAAATTCTTCTCGTAAGTTCGAAGCTTTTTTGTATAAATAGCGAGCCATACGGCCTGCGTTCAGTTCAGTTTTAATCGTGAAGTCTCACAGGACAAGAAGAGGAGTAAAGTGAAGTGAAACTAATATAGTGCAGTGTCCTGTTAGAGAGAGTCGTGTGCGAAACAGCTGTCTTGGGCGTTCCAGCTGTTTCTCGGTACTCGCGAGTGTGAGAACTGTGATTTCTTACTTGTGAAAGAAGTTTAACACGTGAAAATGTGGTGTTTGATAAAGAGGATGCGTGCATCAGCGTGCACTGGAATCGGCCTGGTGGATGGATGTCGTCGTTGTTGGTTCTTCGCGTGCTGGCGGCTTCGAGTTTCAGATAGATAAGTACAATCTTCAATACTTCCTTGTCTTATCAGCGATAGGTGTTCCTTATTTGAGGTTTAGAGTCGTGGATTCTTGTTCAAATTATATTCACTGAGAGCTGATAAGACTAGGAACATGGTCTTATGCTTTGGTTTTTAGTGCTAAGGTCATTTTATTGCAATAACTTTGTTTTGTTGTCGGTTCAGATGTTTTAAAGAACCTGCGTTCTGATTGTTTTATACAAACTTTATAGTATTCGCATCTAATCTTAAATTAGGGAAATCTGGGCTAATTAGTGTCGGTAGTTAGGTACATTAGATGTTAGGAATAGGTAGGCTACCCTATAATCCCATTATTCCTACCCTTACTTATCTATCTATCATGCCATATATACAAGGTGTTCCAAAGGAAATACATTAAATTGGAGACGTTGTGTAGACCATTGTACTGAACAATTTCCGTTATGGAACCAAGTTTGAATTCTTAACAATTAAGAAGTTGAAATTGTCATACAAAGTAAATGCTTACATTTACTACAACCATTATGTAATACCCCTTATCCAAGATTGCAACCTTGCAATTTTAACTTGTTGGATTTGAATCTTCGAAAAAGTTTGGAACATAGTTCTCTATGTTTTAAATTTAAACGAAAACTTAAGATAAAAGAACTTTTTCTTGCTGTCAACTTTATTTTATTGCCACCTCAAACTAAAAACTTCTTTTGACTTAGAGCATCCATAGAGACGCAAAGACAAAGGGCCAATCAGAGAACGCAGTAGAGTCTGTAGTGTCAATTGTGTCAGTTTTTGATGAACATGACATTTGACCTTGGTCTACGCCACAACTGATGCCTTGGCAACTGAATTACCGCCAAAACCGTTGCCTTGGCAACAGTTGTGGCGGTAATTTCAAAGGTTTTTCCAAGACGGCAACATGACATAAATAAAGGTCATAATTAATAAAGCTTCTTTCATAATGTAGCACTGAATTAAATTTAACAAATTTAAGTTGCTAATTACTTCTAAACGAGGGGTTTTCATAACTTGGCCCCATAATGAAAATTATTCGGTACGACGGCCTACACAACGTCTTCAATTTAATGTATTTAAATTGGAACACCTTGTATATGACTTTAATGACCAAATTAATGTAGCTTCAATTAAAATAATTTATTTTAATTATTATTGCTATGCGACCAGTATAAAGTTCCTGGGTTAAAACTTACATAAGTAGATATTGTTAGGTATCTACTTAACTATTGTTTGGCTTTGCTCATCAGCGGACAGATTTTTATTTCAACTACAATGGTCGCTGAGCGATTAAGGATTTACTTAATAAAGTTCCTGTGTTTAAAACATACTTACATATTGTATCTACTTACCTACTGTTTGGCTTAGCCCATCAGTGGACAGATTTTTATTTTAACTACAATGGTCGCTGAGCGATTAGGGATTTACTTGATAAAGTTCCTGTGTTTAAAACATACTTACATATTGTATCTACTTACCTACTGTTTGGCTTAGCCCATCAGTGGACAACATTTATCTACAACAATATTATTTTATGGTACTTGCTATTTCATAGTTAAGTACTGTGTTATCTAAGAATATATGTATGGCTGGTAGAATGGATAATATCCTGCCCTATCATCCAACAGATTCAGATGATTCCCATCTAAAGTAATGTCATAGTCATGGAGTTCTTAAATTTCTTCTTATGACTGGCTAAAATGATACCTTTCATAGTAAATCTATGACTACAACTTACAACAGTTGTCTCTCGGATGTCATGAGGACATTTTTTATCATGATTTATTCTTCATCGCATACCTACATATTATCCAGCATTCGATGTGATTGCAACGGCAGGATTTAGTCCTGGAAGTCCACATCCTCTTAGGAGGTCCATATGATCATCATGGCTTATCCTACAACTCTCTCTTGGGATGTGCAAAATATTGCGCTCCCGTCTTCAACTGATAAGAATGTATGCTCATATGTTATATGAGACTTGCATAAAGCATTCTCATATTATATTATGACTTCCACAGGAGTTAAATGTGGATGGAGACTGACTGACCAGTGCATTTCATAATCGGTGCTTTTTTATCGGCCTTGCCGGTACCTCTTTAGGGAAACCTAAAGATAATTGTTGAAATCATGTCATTTGACTGATAACATACTTACAACATACTTACTTACCTAACCAACTAGACACTGAGGTGTCAGTTTGGTCAGTCATTCATAAGACTGTTTATTCTAAACTACTTCATTTGTTCTGCAAAGGACATCTGAATCTGATCACCTATCCTTCTTCGTGGTGGTTTTAAGCACTACAAGCGTCTGTGGCTGACGCATCTATTAGCAGAGACGCAAGTCTCACCATATTTATCCTTGTTCTGGGGGGAGCAGATAATTTACCGTTTGTATTTGATATATGCTCTAAGGGTTACCTTTACATAAATAAATTGGTTATGTGAAGATGGCTGCGGAGCGTTTATGAATACAAAAAGGTATCTATTGGACGAGGGCTTCCACATTCTTCGGGCGTAGTAGTGGGGGCCCGTTTGGAGCTCATTTTCCTGTCCCTTTCCGGTTCACAGGATCACTTTGATTATAATAACTTGTGCAGAGATGTCTCAATTACCTTTAAAAGAATTTATGGGTTACATATTACTTTATTTAAACACAACGTATGGGTCAATACTATCTAGACAATCACTTTTATATCAGGAGCCATTTATTTACACTATGCTTGAGGTATGGGTTTCTATGAAATCTAGAACTCAAGACATCATCTTCTTGACAGACTGGGCTGGCGTCTGTGGGCGTGTAGTCCTTCATAAGGCGGCGGGATCGGATCTGTTACAGCGTCCACACGGTGCGCCGAGGCAAATGCTCGCGAGGCATACGCTCGGGGGCACAAAGGTCATGCTCGGGCGAGCGCGCGCAGGCCGAGCCAAAATCAACGCCGCTCAGACGGTTGCTAGTTAGTTTATCTAAGCGTCCAAATGGGCGGAACTTGGCTCGCCTGCCACCCGACCGTATGCCGCGCCAATGCCCTGCCTCGTCAATTTGCCGCGCTCAGTGTGGACGCGCCTAATAATTCTTATACAAACTTTTCCCCCTCATTTTCGGGTGGGGGGGCAAAAGGAATAGGTTTTTGAATCTTTTCGTTGTAGGTATGCTAAACCCAGTCTAAAAACCAAATTTTATCTTTCTAGAAGTTCAGAAAGTACCAATCGCGGTTTGTCGAACTTCACTACTTCAAGCAGTCTACCAGATAAAATGAGTGACCGTCGCGCGAGTCCACGTACCTATTGCGGGGCCGCGCGACGCAGCGTTCGCTCTAGTCATGGTCCTTAGCAAAAAAATACTGTTTTGCCGGCACAGTTGATGCCACTTTGCTCAGTGATAAAGATAAAGATAAAGATACTAGGGACCATTGTGAATGATTCCATCCGAGGAAATGAAAAATCCATCCACTGGATTTCAAGATGGCGGACCTTCGTTTTTTGTATGGCACTAAAAAAATAATTCTTTTGGAGCCCATCTTGTGGGGTATCAAATGAAAAGGCTACTTGAGACGATTTCAAAAATTTCTCGTTTTAATATATTTCAGTTGCCCTCTTAGAAAAAAATCGATTTACATTTTTAAAAGTAGTCAAAACATGCCAAGTTTGAGGTCCAGTAGGTACAAAATGGCTGACATATAGTTTCTCAAAAGTATGCCAAATGATCCACCATATCCTTAACACTAACGTGAAGAAAGGAATTTCGAAAATAATAAGATTTAATGTATATTTTGCAATGGAAAGTAGATCATTTACAACTGCAGTAGGTTAGTAAGAACTGCTTGTGCGCCTCCTTAAATGTTTTAGATGCAATTCTTCTTTTACACTTAAAGCTAGATTATGATGTGCCGGATTATTTTGAATCTGTGTGCACAGTAGTGCCCCCGCCAAGTCGAGTAAAAAACAGCTTGACCGTACCATATATCTCTTAAAGCAGTCTCAGCCAAAGTTGACACCCCTTCAACGATACATTAGATAAAAATTTAAATATTTAATTTAGCAGACATAGAAGTTCTAAATGGAGTAAAATATCTACTTAAGTGTTAAAATGTAAGAATAAAAAAAACAATAAACTATGCGATTCTTTGTAGATACACACGATCACATTTTAAATTTACAGCACAACAGCATTTATTGCAGTTTTAATTGTAGAATTATGTTAGTGTTTAGAATATAAATATGAAACACAATGATGCTACAGTTATTTTGTAGCGACGACGTCGTGGATTGCGCAACTTATCTGGTAGAGTCGCGGACTTGGCTAATTTATTTATTTTATTTTAACAAAATATATCTTGCAAGTGCCTAGTAGATTATATGTTTTTGCAATTATACAGGGTGTTAGGGACGGTGTAACGAAAACTTTGCAGGCGTGCTCAGACCATCAAACTGAACAACTTTTACTATGAAGCCAATTGTGGGAAACGAAAAAAAAATTCCGACCTCCCATACAAAGTCAGTCAGCTGATCGTGAATTTTGTATGGGAGGTAGGAATTTTTTTTTGTTTCCCACCATTGGCTCCATAGTAAAAGTTGTTCAGTTGTATGGTCTGAGCATGCCTGCAAAGTTTTCGTTACACCGTCCCTAACACCCCGTATAATTACGGTCGCTCAAATACTTGAGATATAAGGTTATTTTTCTTTGATGATGTGTCTTTTAGTATGGGCTGTCAAATATGGCCTATTGAAATAACCGTACACTAAGTCAATATTTTATGTATGTAAACTCTATTTTTACTGCGGTAGATGTAATGAGTGGTGATACTTGCTTTTTTAAAATTAATTTTTTGATTACCTATCTCATATCTTTACATAAGGCGTCTTTTGATCTCACCTCATTCATATAGGTAAGTACATGTCATCTAAAAATGCTATAGAAGTTTTATCGGTCGGTCGAATGAATAACAGATTTTGTTTATTACTCATTCTAATGTTTTAGAATTTGAAATATGTAATGTTTATTTATTGACTGTTTGGGTGGGTCCTTAAAACACAGGTTTCAAATGTTATCCAAAATATCGTTGTTCGGGTGTCGAAATTAACCTGAACTGTTTCGAGGTAAACATTTTAATTTAATTTAATCATTTACAGTACACAAAAACAAATACAGGACAAAAACAAAAATATAAACGACACAGCAGACATTACTTATTTCTAACAAGAAATTTTCTTATAGCAGGACTACTAAAGTGAGATGGCATTCATGAGTAGAGAACATGGTACCCATGGCAAATCCGCTCGACTTGGCGGGGGCACAACTGTGCACACAGATTCAAAATGATCCGGCACATCATAATCTAGCTTTAAGTGTTAAAGCAATCGTGAGAAGAATAGCATCTAAAATATTTACCTACTGCAGTTGTAAATGATCTACTTTCCATTGCAAAATATACATTAAATCTTATTATTTTCAAAATTCCTTTCTTCACGTTAGTGTTAAGGATATGGTGGATCATTTGGCATACTTTTGAGAAACTATATGTCAGCCATTTTGTACCTACTGGACCTCAAACTTGGCATGTTTTGACTACTTTTAAAAATGTAAATCGATTTTTTTCTAAGAGGGCAACTGAAATGTATTAAAACCAACATTAAACGATATATTTTTGAAATCGTCTCAAGTAGCCCTTTCATTTGATACCCCACAAGATGGGCTCCAAAAGAATTATTTTTTTGGTGCCATACAAAAAAACGAAGGTCCGCCATCTTGAAATCCAGTGGATGGATTTTTCATTTCCTCGGATGGAATCATTCACAATGGTCCCTAGTATCACTGAGCAAAGTGGCATCAACTGTGCCGGCAAAACAGCTTCCGGGTGATATTTGACCGTACCCGCCTAGACTACTCTAAAATGCCTGCCCATGTCCCAATCTATTTGGGGTTGGCGCTTCAACCGACAAGTGTTCTTTAATCGGCAAATCATCACAACACCCTTATATTCAGGTCGTCGTTTATAAAACGTAAAACGTTCGTCTGCAGGCCCCTTACTAAACAGGATAAGTACCTACTAACATACCTAATTAGTTTAGTTTTTTAAATAAGCGAGGACTCTCTATCTGCTATCATTTCATTTCATCACGCTTAAATCCGTTTCGGGTCAAGCAGTTCATAGTTTTATTTGTTTTTACGTTACATAGAAGAAATACGTACAAAATCAAAATCAATACATCAACAACAAAAAACATACATAACAAAACCAACTTATGTTTTTTTACAGGGCAGTAAAGGTCGGTCCTTTTGTACACAACAAATCATTGTGAAAAACTTATCTTCACTGACGAAATACGAATCAAAAATATTCTGCGTCAAAAACGTACCATGGATGGTGGAAATGCAACCGTTTTATAGGGAAAAGGAGAAACGCATTCAAGTGGACCTTGTATGCCTTTTGGAGCTGAAACAGCCCTGGACACTGAAGACACAGTTGGGAATCAGAGTTGTGCCCGTTATTACAAACGCTTTAAATATGTCTGAAATTACCCGGACGATTTCTACAGAAATATCAAGGTAAATATTTTATAGGAGCAAATGGTCCGTCGGCCGTAAGTTGGCAGGTGTGTTCATTCCAAACTTAGTACAATCTGTGGGGATATTTCGCCTACAAAAGGTGGGTCGGATTATGTTTTTGCATAATCTTGTAAAGGTATCAAGGACAAATAAAACCCCGAGTTTTCGACCTCGAGACTCTCAGGCTCTAGCCGCCATCTTGAATTGAAATTTCAAAAAATAGGTTTTTTGCGGATAACTTGTTAACAATTGATTTTATGACAAAAGTGTGTATGAAAAGAATAAAGAATATATTATTTCCCAAATTTCATTCATAGCTAAGTGTAACAGGTAAAAAGATACAAGGTGTTCCAATGTAAATACATTAAATTTGAGACGTTGTGTAGGCCATCGTACCGAATAATTTTCATTAGTGGGCCAAGTTATAAAAACCCCTTGTTTAGAAGTAATTAGCAACTTAAATTTGTTAAATTTAATTGGGTCCCACATTATGAAAGGATCTTAATTGATTATGACTTTTATTTATGTCATGTTGCCGTCTTGAAAAAACTTTTGAAATTACCGCCACAACTGTTGCCAAGGCAACGGTTTTGGCGGTAATTTAGTTGCCAAGGCAACAGTTGTGGCGTAGACAAAGGTCAAATGTCATGTTCGTCAAAAACTGACACAACTGAACTAGAAACTCTACTGGGTTCTCTGATTGGCCCTTTGTCTTTATGTCTCTATGGGTGATCTAAGTCAAAAGAAGTTTTTAGTTTGAGGCGGCAATAAAATAAAGTTGACACCAAGAAAGAGATCTCTTAATCATAAGTTTTTGTTTAAATTTAAAACAAAGACAAACATGTTCCAAACTTTTTCGAAGATTCAAATCCAACAAGTTAAAAATGCAAGGTTGCAATCTTGGATAAGGGGTAAAACATAATGGTTGTAGTAAATGTAGGCATTTAGTTTGTATGAAAATTTTAACTTTTTATTTGTTAAGAATTCAAACTTGGTGCCATAATGGAAATTGTTCAGTACAATGGTCTATATAACTTCTCCAATTTAATATATTTCCTTTGGAACACCTTGTATAGACAAACCAAACATATTTTTATTAAAACGTTAAGCACACCGCACGAAATGGAGGTAAAAAAAAATATGCGTGAATTTTTCTATTTTTTTGATATGTTACGTACTATGGTGTGTTTAAAAAAATATGTGACGGGTGAACACTTTCTATGTCTGGTTTTGGAGATAATGGCGTTTATGTGGACGACTTCCCAACATACAAATGGCAAAATTCGGTTTGGCATATGGTTTGTATGATATTTCGCACAATATTTAAAAAAAAAAAAGGTAAACCTGAGTTATTTTTTAAATGAGTCGATGAGATTTATTTTTTATTTTTTCATTCGATAAACGACATGACAGTTATTTTTTGTTATTAAAATTGAAAGTATATTTTGCTAGTCGTCCATACGTACATTCAAACTCATATGCCATAAAAACTAGGACCTTCCGATGCAATTGATCCGAACTTACCGATCCAGTTTTACTATAGGTACAACCCTCCTACCCGGTAACCTAGTGCCACTCTTGAACCTTCCGTCCCGATTGATTCCACACTAAAACATTCCGATTTCACCTAAAGATAAATATCCTTACTTTCACCACTATTATAAATTCATCAAAATAAATATTCAAATCTCACTCGGTCGGTACTAAAGACAAACTTACCTTTGCCGATACATTGTATATGGGAGGTTCAGAAGTTTAGCTGCAAATATAAGTTTTTAATCACCCTGTAATCACAAATTCGTATTTTTTTATGATAAAAGTGAAAAATTATAGATTTTTGATTTTTTCCTGTGTATTCACATAGTTATCTAGGTGTATGCGAAATTTTAAGTCTCTAGGTCATCTAGAAGTGGGTTAGGTTTTTGATCTATAGGTAGATATGTCAGTGAATGGTAAATCTGCCGATTTTTGATCGTCAATACTATCGAGCGAAAAAATAAAAAAAATAATCTCACCGATTCATTTAAAAAATAACTCAGGTTTACCTATTTTTTCCCCAAAAAAATTGACATTTTGCGAAATATCATAGAAACCGTAAGTCAGACTGGATGTCGTTGTATAGAAAAAAATGTCGCGAAATAATCTTTTAATATATTTAAAAAGCAAAAAATAACAGTTTTTATTCTAATAAAGTGTCAAAAATCGACTTATTTAATAACAGGCGAATTTTGCTACTTGTATGGGAAGTCGTCTACATAAACGCCATTATCTCCGTAACCAGACATAGAAAGTGTTCACCCGTCACATATTTTTTTTAAATACAGCATAATACGTAACATATCAAAAAAAGAAAAATTCACGCATATTTTTTTACCTCCATTTCGTGCGGTGTACTTAACTTTTAATAAAAATATGTTTGTTTTTGTCTATATCTTTTTACTTGTTAGACTTAGCTAATATACATGTATGAATGAAATTTGGGAAATAATATATTCTTTATTCTTTTCATACATACTTTTGTCATAAAATCAATTGTTAACAAGTTATTCGCAAAAAACCTGTTTTTAGAACTTTCAATTCAAGATGGCGGCTGGAGCCTGGGAGTCTCGAGGTCGAAAACTTGGGGTTTTATTTGTCCTTGATACCTTTACAAGATTATGCAAAAACATAATCCGCCCCACCTTTTGCGTATCAATGTTTGCTATAGGTTCCCCACAGAAGTACCTAACTCTCAAAAAATAAACAATAAAGAACCGTCCGCTAGCCGTCAGCGGCTAGCTATCTTCGACGATCGTCCGCGGCGACCAGCGAATGAATATAATTCGAGTCTTACTTATATGAGTTGAAATTATAGGCACTATAGTACGGTCACTCGAATAGGCCATATTTGACAGCTGTCAAACCCATACTAGGAAACATGTCAACAAAGATGTTAAGATGCATGTTAAGTCATAGTATTAAAAGCTGTCAAATATGGCCTATTTGAATGACGGTACTATAGTGACCTACCGCCAATCAATCAATCATTTATTTGCATAAGCAGCCAAGACAGATAGAGATAAGTAAGAAAATTTATTTCCGAGGAACGTTAGTCAAACTGACAACATTACGTATGTACATCTCTCGTCAACTTATACATACGTAATGTTGTCAGTTGAGTGACTATATAGATAGTTCTACTACAAAGTCATAGATGGCGCTCAAGCTACCCGTGAGTAGTCAAGTGACAAAGAAATGTGAACGAAGCAAGTGGATCACAATTTCGCCGCCTCGGGCAGAGCCTGCCATGGTGTAGCGGCTTAACACGTCTGACCCGGCTTGTCAGAAGACGTGGGTTCGAATCCCGCTGGCGGCGTGAATTTTTTCCGCTTGCTTCGTTTGTATTAACTTTGTAACCAAAAAGTTAATATCAATATCTAGTGTTTGATTAAAACACCAAGTGTTCCAATAATTACTATCTTGTGGAAAATGTCTACAAAATAGTAAAACATTAACAACTTAGTTTCTGTGGAGCTAAAAAAAAATTCAATGTCGTTTATTTATAAATGTCGATTCTTGATCTTCTTTGGTCAAAGTTTTCACCACACCGTTAAATTCTAGAATGTTTTCGTAAAAGCGAAATTTTATGGTATTGGAAGAAATAATTTTGGTTACAGGGACAACGATGGTACCCAAACGTCTTTTTCATGGAAAATGCTTACGAACCCAGCATTCGGAGTATCTCGAGGGGACGACAGTCTGCATATGGAAATCTACGTGGCTATTGAGGATCTTAAAATCTTGTAAGTACCTACTGGCATGCTAAACAATCAAACAGTATTTGAATTAGCAATTGTCGACATTTTGGCCGGTCTAACCAGTCGCATCACACTTACTACTACCCTTTGTTGTCTTCAAGAGTATGTATGAATGGAATGGTGCGTTTAGTAGAACAGATCACAATAAGTAAAATCAAAAAGTTCGCGTTGAATTGAGAACCTCTTCCTCTTTGGTTTTCGTCGGTTAAAAATAAAGCAAAAGAATATAATGATAAGAGCTTCGGAGGTTGCGAAGGACATAGTTCCAGCCCAAGTAGATCTAAAGATAAGATAAAGAATTTTTATTTGCAGTAAATATGGTTCTCAAAGATGGTAGATGGTACAATAATTCGTATCACATATTTAACCAATATATAATTTGGTATGCAAATTGAGTCAGACGCATAATTCATTAAATCTTAGTAAATTAATCAAGTCAAATCATTAATTATAATAATAAAGTAAGAAGTCATAAAGTAGTCAGTCAATACAGTAAATTAGTTTTCATTCGCATAAATTCATCGACATTCTAAATTATAAAATATAAATTAAAAAATACAATTTTGACATAACAAATCATACAATTTCCTTTTAAATTTAGTCACTGGCATCTCCTTTATATCAATAGCTTGTTAAAAAGTTTCACTGACATATTATAGCAATTTCTTTGAAAAGATGTGGTTTTACTAGGAATAGCTTCTAATCTATGTGGGTATCTAGTGGAGAAAGTACAGTTTTCATGTTTTTTGGTATACAATCCTAAGTTGTTTTTTACAAATAGACAAGTTTCAAATATGTACACAATGCAGGCAATGGTAGTAATTTCAATCTGACAAACAATGGTCTGCAGGACTCTAGTGGCCCAACGTCACACATTGCTCTAATGCATTTTTTTAAATTAAAAAATACACATTCTAAGTCCACGCTATTTCCCCATAACACTAAGCCATATCTAAGTCTAGACATCACATAGCCATGATAGGCCGCTAATGCTGTTTTCTGGTCACATAGTTCTTTAAGTGTATATAATGCATAAGTGAATCTGTTTATTTTCTTACAAACTTTATCAACGTGTCAGTTTTGTGTCCAGAATGATTCCCAAGATGAAGGAAATTCGGAAATATTATTATTCCCATGAGTGACTGTTAGGACTCTGCGGTTTCCCATTTTTTTATTATAAAATTGAATGTATTTATATTTCATTTTCATAGTCAATATTAGGAATGTTATTGATAATTCGCTCATCCGCAGGAACAACGGCACAATTGCATTTTTTCCAAAATCGAGTTTTTGATGGCATAAGTACCCTTGAGTATAAATACATTCGCTGCAAAGACGGCACTTTTGTATTTCCAGTAGTTACCGCTAGATGGCACTGTGCCGATGTTGCTTTGATGCAAAATTTCGGCCATCTTGGGAGGTTAAATGTCACATCACCAGTTATGCGGGGAGCCCCGCGGAGTGCGCACCATGTTCAGGAGCCAGATCGGCACTTAGGTAATTGTGACATAAAATTCATTAAAATTTTTGTGCCCAATTGTTCTTTGTGCCATTGTTTCACCAAAAATTTAATAAATTTTAAGTTGGATATCGGCATAATTGCTTTTTGTGCCATTGTTTCACCAAAACTCTTATTAATTTTAAATGGGATCTGTCGGTCTTACCCCAAATTCACAATAATTTTAAGAGTAATAAAAAACATTCTTGCGAGGTTCCGAGGTCGTACCAGCCGGGTGATTCCCAATTGGGGGAGGCCCAGCTAGTGCCCGTCAGCCAGCGGCGGCTCATTACATCTAGTGAGTCACGTCCGGTGTATGGCTGCCTCATCCTCCTCGCGAGGGGGTCCCGAGGCAGCGGTCATATCAGTAAGCGGCGGTAGCCGGGCATCTTTGGGAGTGTGCCCACGTGGAGTAGTGGATGTGGAAAGCTGATGATTACGTACAAGTTAGCTACAAGGGTTCGGAATATTGGGTATATGTATGGCGAGCTTAGGAACATAATCACAAAAAAACTTATGTTTACTTTATACTACGCCCTTACTCAGTCATTGCTTCTCTATGGTATTCTGGCGTGGGGTCTGTGTGGTTCTAAAATAATGGGAAAATTAGAAGTCGCCCAAAAATCTAATCTAAAGATTATGATGCGAAAGCCACGTAGGTTTCCATCTGACCAATTGTTTGACTTATGTAAGGTCCTAACACCTCGTAAGGCATTTATGTGGCAAACTATGATTTTCATGTCTCGGCATCCTTACCTTTTCCCCCTGAGCACTAACACCCGTTGAAACTACGTTGCGGAAGTATGCTATACCATTCAGGTCATCTAGTTTTAGCAGTAATCATTGCAGTATAATAGCCACTAGGTTATATAATTATCTTCCCGGGGAAATTAGTTCTCTGATTGACTCCCCTAAACATAGAATAACACAAATTTAATCAATTATCGTGATCAAATCAATAATCAATAATCAAAAATCAATAATCAAAAATCGTGTCACCTCAGTTAAAGACCTCGGTGTCACGTTTGACACTGAGCTTACTTTTAACAACCACATTGCATCTTTGGCAGTAGAATGTTTCAAAAGATTGGGCTTTGTAATCCGAAACACAAGCGATTTCTCTGACAAAGGTGCCATTCAATTACTTTATTCCGCACTTGTAAGATCTAAAATAGAAACTGCTTCTTCAATATGGGGACCTCATGAAAGTACTTACAGTAACTTACTTGAAAAAGTACAAAAGGCATTTCGTCGCTCCCTTTATAAAAAGTCTTACGGATATTACCCTTTTCTCTATCCATCAAAATTTCTTCAGGGTACCTTAGGTTTTAACTCCTTAGAGACCAGACGGAATTATCAGCTTATGGTTACAATATGCCGTATCTTGCGTGGTGAGAATGATTCTCCGGAGCTAGTGTCCAACACATTGGCATTTTATGTACCGGACAGATACTTGCGAGGACGCAGACATCAGTTACTGGCTCTACCAGACTGCCGCACGGTGGCGAGGCGACAGTCACCGCTGCTTCGAGGAGTCGGGCTCGTTAGACAGTTCGTAAATATGAACACAGAGGTAGATTTATTTGCAGATAGCTTATCGCTTCTGAGCAGAAAATGCCTAGAGTTTTGTGAATCTTTATAATCTTTATTAGTGTAATATGATCTCATTTACCTACTATGATCTCATTTGTATATAACTATGTTTTTCATGTTGTGTATATTTTATGTTAGATCTAAGTATTTTGTTTTCCTTTCAATGTTTATGTTCCTTGTTCAGTATTTTTAGGTTTAACCTGTTCACTGTACATTGTATTAATAAATAAATAAAAATAAATAAATAAATAGAAACAAGCTTAAAAAGATATTAAAAACTTATCTCATCAATTTGGATAACAGCTCGCTTGATACATTATGGAGAAAAATCAATATATCAAGAGCACACATTTAACTTTTTTTTATAACATATTATATCTACCTTAACTATGTATATTATCTATTTATGTATTATATTATATATCTATTTATATATTATATAATAAATATATTTGCATGATAATAATATAAATTGCATGAATTGCATTAAATAAAAAAGTTATTTTCATTGTAAATAATGTTTTTGGGATTTTAAGTTAACGTGCCGGATTTTATAGATCAATCCTATAGAAGTAGCTAACCCTAGCACGGGCCTCGGTCTATTTGGGCTGCTACTGACAATGAACCAGATAAGTCTTAACGAGTTTCTTTACTTACTGTCACAACTGATGTACTTACCCATAAAAATAAGTCAAATAAATAAATTACAAATTACGTCAGGCTGGGCTGGACAGCACCACCCTGTGCAGTCTATCTGGGTCCCAGAGCCTCCAGTTCGCCCCTGGTGGCCATCACCCCGCCGTATAACGGGATCAGGCGCTGGCTTTTGTCGATGATAAAGGTCGCGTCTAGGCTTCCGCTTCTTCGTCGACGTAGTTCCGAAGGGGCCGTTGGCAGCCGCCATAAGGGATCTAGCCGCGTTGGTTTCCCATTACGGTGCCGCCTCTGTCCTCTTCAGTTCGACGGGCTTCGTAAGAGGCGCTGTGCCCCGTTTGGCCGAGTGCGAGCCGCCATAGTTAGTTAGGCGCATGTGGCCGGCTCTTCACGATGTCTTTTGCATTTTCGGGCGGGTAGCTCGCCGCCGCAGATCACGCACGTTAGCTAGCAGTGGCAGTGCTTGTTGCTGTGCCGGAATTTCTGGCATCGATGGCTCTATGGGATTCCTTGTATTCTACGCCATCCCTCGATCTTAACGCCGGGCGTCACACAGATATATGACGTTGTAGATGCCCGGGATGAGGTTTGGCGTGCGGATGAGCTAGGCGAAGCAGATACACCCTGGGCGTCCACCTCGTAGCCCAGGGTGGTCAGCTCCTTCTGAACGCCCTCCAGGTCTGTGTCCACGGGAAGGTCTCTAATCGCGACCTTGACTGGCCGCTCCTTCGGAAGTGCGTTGCGTAAGCGAACAACAGGATATTCTGGTTCCGGAGCCTTCCAGCGCGGTATGGTAGCGCTGGTAAACGCGGAATTCCTGTTCGCCTTGCACCAGGAATTGGAAACCTGTGGGCCCGTAAACCCGCACGTTTAGCTCAACGTAGTGGTGGCTCCAGTTTGGGAGTAGATCGATTCATGGGCGTCATGGGTGGGTTATATTGACAGATTTCCATTACCCTTTCAAACGTCCAGGTTGTCACAACTGCACAAAAAGAAAAATTCTAGTAGTAAAATGGCACAATTCCAGGTTGTCACCATGGTTTCACGTTAATTTTGGACATTTAAGATTCTTTGGACGCATGATAATAGTAGGTATTTATAAATATTTAAACATTAGGAGAGTGATATAAACCGCATTACGACACGGAAATTTGCAATACAAAGTCGGTATTCGATAACAAAAATAATTATAACTTTAAACCGCTCTCCTGTAAAATGTGGTTTATGTCATTTGAGGTCATTTGTGCCGTTGTTCCTGCGGATGAGCGAATTATTGAAATGTCATCGGCAAACAGTATTGAGGAATAATTTAAATTATGTAGTAGAATTTAATGTATGTAGGTAAGATAGAGTTAAAAATAATATACGTGGCCTTACCAGATATATTTTTGTTTGTTGCAGAAACACGGAAGAAAAAATTACGAAGTCGATCTTTACATTCCGATCTCCATATACATTTAATTCTAATTCATAGCTAATTATAGTTATTAACAGTTTGTAACGTATAGTTATGATGCGCTTATTGTAACTATTGTACCTCATTATGATATAAATATTTTTAAGATAAGGTGGTTCGTTACGTCATACAAACGAAAAACTGCACTTCAGTCGGGTTACACATGAGCTGTAGAGTTTCTTTTTAAAGAAACTTTATTCTGAATGATGAAGGCACACGTAAATTTGTCGCAAAACTACTTATAGTTAAAAGATAATCAGTATTTTCTGCACAATAAAATTAAACGTATTTATTGCAGCAGTAGCTCCATCTATTTTCGTAAAGTGGCGACTCGCTTTTTACGGGGAAATCTGATGATTTAAAAATTCTTTTTAGTGTTTTGCGACAATCTTATATACCCACGGGACTCCCCATCAAGTTTTTTAAACCGACTCTTGTCTCCTTTACATACATAACTCCATTGAATTTTTGTATGGAAAACGGAACGCCATAATGTAAATGGTTCAGTCTTTTAATGAAATTTAATGTGACATTCGACGAGTTATTTTTGCATTTGTCGAGTCATTTTGACATTTGAGTTATCGTGACATTTGTAAAGTTAATTTGACATTTGTCTAGTTATTGTGACATTGTCGAGTAATCGTGATATTTGTGGAGTTATTGTGACATTTGTCGAGTTATTGTGACATTTGTCGAGATATTGTGACATTTGTCGAGTTTGACATTTGGTAAGTTATCGTGACATTTGTGGAGCACAAGTGGAGCATTTTCATGCAAAATGCTAACTCTAACAATGAAATGGTTTTTTACCTTAAAATAAAACAAAAGTTTGCTAATCAAATGTCGTGTTTATTATGGCATTTGTCGAGTATGTCCTGTATGGTGAGGTTGTCGCCCGGCGGCACGCCGTATCCGGCCCGCAGGCCGCGCGGGTTGGACGGCGTAGTGCACGGATGCGAGCTCTCCTTGCGAAGCACTGAGTCCACTTCTACTGAAGAAAAGAACGCTACCGACAACGGCAGGTCTGAGATCCCGACCCTAAAACGTTAAAACAATTTAAAAAAATAGCAATGGGACGGTACCCCACGTTCGAGCTCCGGTCGACGCTTGACATTTCTTAGTTTAAGCCCCAAGCTCCACAGAGAGGACAAGGAAAGGACATAGGGCGTAGGGCATGACGCTTGACGTTTGACATCGCGACGTTTCCATACAAAATGTACGAAAAAGTATTGACAAAGGCACACACAAGCGTCACCAAAGCGTCGCATCCATGACAGCTAGCGTCAAAAACTAAGAAGAATATTTGACGATCACTTGTCTGTCAACTGTCATTCTTACGTCCTATGCCCTCGTCTTTTTGGTGGAGTTTGCGCCTAACACTGCGAGAGGCAGGTTGGGCCACAATGATCCAGACTAGAGTATATGTCATCGTTAAATTGCAAACAACGCTAGATTATAATATTTCTCGCTAAATTACAATCTGTCGAAATATTGTAAGAATACACTCAGATCACAATTTAACGTATTTTTCAGATTATTGCAATATTATGAAGGTATAATTGAAAACGGTAAAATTGACAACTCGCGTTCTGATGCAAGCTAGCAAGGCTATCAAGGCGCTGGCATTAGGTTGCAGTAGGGTTAATACCAAGAAATGCTTGTAACAGCGATCTGAGCTAAGGCAATATGACTCATACTGTCTTTTGGTATAACAATTCCCTACTACCAGACCCTCGCCGGGTTAATTTTGTTTTCTGACTAACCTTTGTGAGCAGAAAGCCCTGGTGAGTAAGTTGGTGAGTTGCATGGCGAGCGCAGTGCGGTAGCGGTGGTCGGACGGACTCAGGTAGCGCACCTCGTCGTGGAAACTCAGGCAGAACCTGCGGACGAACAGCCAGGTACGGTTATGCAGTTAAACAAAGGCTTTCAAATCTGTTGGGTAGTCGAGGTTCAATTTGAGGTGGGCATATCGTTCTCATGACCTGCCGCTCGGACGCCATTTTAAGAAGTTGTTATAAGAGGGGTGCTATTGCGAGCGAAGCGAGGTTGCCTTTAGTTTAAATAACGTGCACCAAGGAGGCCTTTTTTTTAATTTCCACATGTGGAAGTCCACCACTAATAGTTACCTGGCTCGGGGCGCGAGATGCGTCATGGAGACCAGCATCAGATGCAGGAAGTCCGCAGCAGCGCTCTGCACGCACCAGTTGAGCCGCGTGCCCCCCCACCGCCCCCCCGCCGCTTCTAGAGCCCGGGACAACCGCCCAGAGAGAAACGCGGTCGATGGCGATTCCGAATCTGGCAACGAACAAAATATAAGTTCTTTTAGGCTCGAATTGTACTGGGCGGTAGCGAACGACCGACTTTCACGAAAATGTAAACACAACGAATTAAACTGAACTACTTTTCCTAAGGACAAAAGTCAACGTATCAAAATAAAAAATCTGCTGACAAGCCATTTTCTGTGGAGGTTAGTTTTTTAATGTATTGACCTATGCTATGTTGTACAGTTTGTCCTGCTGAGCTTAGCATTTTCGGCAAATTTGGTCCTTTGATACCATTCCTTATTCGTCCGTGATCGAAGCGAAAACGAGATTGTAATTTCACATGAGAATAAGTGAGAGAGGGAGCAAGTGAAGAGCTCTTCGGTTCACGTGAGAATAAGTGAGAGAGGGAGCTAGTGAAGAGCTGTTCGGTTCACGTGAGAATAAGTGAGAGAGGGTGCTAGTGAAGAGCTCTTCGGTTCACGTGAGAATAAGTGAGAGAGAGTGCTAGTGAAGTGCTCTTCGGTTCACGTGAGAATAAGTGAGAGAGGGAGCTAGTGGGAGAAGACGAATTATAAACTAAAATACAAAGTACACCGCAGGAGAAAAAATATGTGAGGGGCAAACACTTTCTATGTCTGGTTTTGGAGACATGGAAAGAAAATTCGACTTATTTGAAAACAGGTTATTTTGCCATTTGTATGGGAAGTCGTCGACATAAACGTCTCTTTTTTTTCACCTGCATTTCCTGCGGTGTACTGTACCGAACAATTATATTATATTTTATTTGGAAGTTTTTGAAGTTACCTGCGATATCCTCTAGTTTGTTGAACATGAGCGATTCAGTGCCGCCGAGCCAGCGCGGCCGCTCGAACATATCCTCGACACGCTTCCCACTCATCTTGGCCAGGCGGGACGCTTGATAACTCGTCATCTCCACCGCCTGCTACCAAAGTTTGTATAAAGTTAAGATTATATAAGGTCCTATTAAATTCACTGACAATAGTTTAAGGGTATGCGTAAATATGTAAAAGAAAAACAAATGAGGCATTTTAAAAAAAATTTCAAACAAACTTTTAATTTATTACGTGAACACCTTTGATTGACCTTCCGCCACGTAGACAGGATTCACTTACATGACACGCACACCAACGACTAACCAATCACAGCACTTAAAATAATTTTTGCGCGTAATCAAAGTGATGATTGGTGTGTGGTCGTGTGGTGCCGGCAGAGTAAAATAGCACCACCCCCTCTCTTCCCGTGGGGGTCGTAAGAGGCGACCGAGGGATAAACCCTACCCAAACAGCCAGGGCCAACCGTATGGTGGCGGTTAATCCACCACAAAAGCATTCCCAAGGAGGGTTGACGTCTGGTAGGCGGCCGGTCGTAAAATTCAGCCAAATCCTTTTGCAACACGATTTTGTGTTCAAAGAAAAGTGTTGCGCCGACCCCAAGTAATTGGGATAAGGGCAGGAAGATGAATCAAAGTGATGATTGGTGCGGTGTGTTTCTAGGACAAACAGGGTGCACCTTTTTTTGTTTTGATTTTCTTTAGTTAAATGCAATTTTCTCGAAAACTAGCGTGTAGATTTTTTTGAAAATTTGCCTAGAACATGCTTACATATTGTTACGTTGTATTGTATTTGACCTGCCCCTTAATCATTCGCAGTGAATTTAATAGGACCTTATAAAAAGTTTTTTTTTTATGTAGCCTGTTCTGTGTCCCACTGCTGGGCAAAGGCCTCCCCTCTTTTGCGCCACTCTCGTCGGTCCCCGGTTTCCGACTGCCAGTTATAAAGTTATATAAAGTTAAGTTTATATAAAGTTAAGTTTGTATAAAGTTAATTTAAATTCGTGCCATAGCTTAAAGGTAGGCTTAGTACCTATCAATAAAAGTTTTCGAAAAATATAGTTTTTTTTTACATAGCCGAATTTTTATTCGATTGCCTATATCTAAGCCAAAATTCGTTCAGCCTCAGAGATGATTAGACGAACATACTTTTATTTACACTTTCTAAACGACAAAAGTGGCAAACATTTATTTTTCCAGTGTTCAAAAAAGTTTGCCCTTACCTTTTTGTATTTTTTATGCTATTGATACCAAACCTACCCTGAAACTAGGGCACTCATTTAAATAGACGCCCTGTATAAGAGCCAGCGTGCCATTTTACGTAGAAAAAATATGAACTGTAGGTATAGTATTTGAAATAAAGTCGATTACCTATTGGTTGGTGTACGCAAAGAACTCGCGCGGACCTTAAGACCGTTTGCTCATGCCAGCTATTCTAATTAAGCACGTTTGCTCATGCCAGCTATTCTAATTAAGCAAAGTTCAAATGACGATGCGTCAATACGCCCCAATGTAAATTTGACCAATAAATTGTAAATATTGACCAACAGATTTGATACGTATCTCAGTTTAGAAATCATGGTAATTTTTTTGACTTTGGTAACATTTCTCTAAGTGGCTGTAGGTCGTAGGTATATAGGTATATACCTAACAATATATTTACGATTTTTCTCGGAATATCCCGCCACTTCTGGGCAGGTTTTTGGGGATTTTCCTGTCCTGGGGGTCCGGCTAACTATCTAAACACATGTAACAAACACCTTTTTAAATATTGACAAAACGTAAATCATTTACTTGTCATTCATTGAGGCATAAAGTTACATGCTGTGGGGATAGCCTAGTCAGCCCCGAGGCAGTGCCTTTATTTTTATTCTTTCATCCCGGCCGAGCCGCGTTTAGAGCAGGAACACAAATGTTATAAAAAAGAGAAAATTTTGCCTTACAAATTTCCTCTTTTTTAATGATTGAATTAGAATGTGACTTTGTTAAAGAAAACCTACTAAGAAATTTTAGTAAATGTTTTGACTTTGACCATGGTAAAAAATAACACTTACCATGAGCTCTAAAGTGATTAATGTGTTTCATATCTGTTCGTCAATATTTACGTTCGTTGGTGAGACGAGGGGTACGATTCCCATATTAAAATGGTCATCGTCCTTTGCTACTGAAAAACGCACTAGATGTGCGTCGCTTAATTAGATATATTGGTTGGAATTTTACTATTATAGTGACCGATATAGCAGAAACTCAGAACCGGCTGGTAATAAAGAACAACTTTCCCCAGGGAACATAGGTCTAAATAAGAAAAAAAAATTGGACCTCCCATAGTAACTCAAATCAGCTAATCGGATTTTTTTTATTGAGAGGACCAAATTTTTTTTCATATTTCGACCTATGTTCGTTGGGGAAGGTTGTTCATTATCACCAGCCGATTCTGAGTTTTCGCTATCAGTCACTAGTAAAATTTCACCCAGTATATGTTCTTCATTATGAGAAATGTTTTCATAGCTATTCCTGCTACATACCTACTTAATCTTTACCATTTCCGGCCGACATAGACGAGAGATTGTCATTGAGATCATCGTCATTGTGGTGTAATAAATTTTAGCTAAATAAAAAATGGCTTTTCTTTTATTTTAAGGAAACACGTCGTTGCCTGCCACGTGTCTTCTTCGACGTTACGGACGACGGCGAGCCCCTTGGAAGAATTGTGGCTGAGCTAAGAACTGACGTCACCCCTAACACGTGTGAATACTTCCGCGCCCTCTGCACAGGCGAGAAGGGCTTCGGCTACAAGGGCTCCAACTTATACCAAGATGTGCGCGGCGCGATCTGGGGAGGACACCTCATAAACCACGACGGCACCGGTGGCAAGTCCACCTATGGCGAGGAATTCGCCGCCGAGAACTTCGTCCTGAAGCATACTGGCTCAGGAGTCCTCTCCATGATCAACACAGGCTCCAACACCTACGACTCCCGGTTCGCCATCACCACCGACAAGTTCTCCAGGTTAGACGGCATATACGTCGTCTTCGGCAATGTTGTTGAAGGCATGGACGTCGTGAAACGAGTGAAAGCTCTCCGCGAGCTCCAATTTAATGAACCTTCCAAGATTATCATTGCTGACTGCGGTCAACTTTGCTAATTTAACAATTTTTTTATGTAAAGCATTATTTTTAAGTTTATAATTCCGCATACATTGTCTTGACATCTAACCAAGGGCAATTCTATTATAATAAGAATTGATAATTATTATATAGGGTTGCATTTAATTAAGTGCAAATCTCTTGAGGGTGTGATCTACTTACAAAACTGAACAACTTTTGTTAAAAACTTTTCTTCAAAATATGAAAAAAAAAATTACCTCCCATACTAAGCGGCACACTTTTTCAACATTTTTGTTTGGGAGGTCCAAATTATTATTTTTTATATTTTGAAGATAAGTTTCTAACAAAAGTTGTTCAGTTTAGTGAGTAGACCACACCCTCAAGAGATTTGTACTTAATTAAATGTAACCCTATATATGGTCGCAAAACGTAAATTGCGTTTATATCTGTGCATTGTTCATTCAGAATAGATTTAACTTTAAAATAAATGAATTAATTCAGGAATTCAGTATAAGTATTTTAAATGTCCAGCGGTGGGTTTTTGTGGCTATTGTAGAGGAAGGTGACTATCAATTACCTGTTGCCCTAAATGTTCATCAATAAACCCATCCATATACTTTTGCTTCATTTTAAACACGTGTCCCGTCCCTTAGTCGGGACAAACATTTAGGTAGGCCGCTTTGCTTCTGGACTTATGTCCAGTATTGTCCAGAAGTGGACTAAGATGGCTGTTTATCATCATGAATTACCTGAATGACTTCCACATGTTTATCAATGAATCCCTGCATAGCTTGAGATTCTAGGTACACACGCAGTCCATAACGGTCCCGACGCATGTCCAGAAGTAGACTAATTTGTCTGTTTATCCTAATGGACTCTTGACATTGTTGGATTTGTTTTTGTATAATTTTATTCTATGTTAATTTTAATTTTCTATTTTTATATTTTGACATTGTAATTTTAAATTGACTCTATAGTGCATGACATGTATTCTTTTTTAAATTGTATTCTATTGCTAGTTAGTTTTTATAACATCATGCAAAGGCAGTTTTCAGTGAAACCACATATTTTTGGCAAATGTATCTGCTCACCACTGTACCTGATAACTTTAGATACATGAATAAATGAAATGAATGAATTACCTGGTGTTCCACATCTTCGTCAATGAATCCCTCCATATACTTTTCTTTGAGTTTATAGACGCGGCGTCCCTTTGTAGTGGCGAACATCTTGGCAGCTTTGCTCTTGGCCTCCGACACGGTCATTGTAGGGTTGAATTGCTTTAGCAAGCGTTCGGCGAAATTCTGCCCGGCGCCTATGAAAATACAGTGTGTAAAAAAATCAACTGCAAATATTTTAAGGGGCGAACCACTCTATGAAACTAAACAACTTTCCCTAAGAAACATAGGTCGAAATACGTAAAAAAACTTAACGTGCCCATCCGAAGCACGGAACCATCTTGCTTTTCGGACAATCAGATGGTTCAGCCTGCAATGTCCAAACTAGACTGGGAACAAATTCACAAAGTGAATGACCCCACCGGGAATGGAACCCGGAACCTTCTGCGTAGCAGGCAGTCATACTAACCACTGCGCCGCCACATCAGCTGTCAATCATATGACCGACCTATTGGACCTATGTTCCTTAGGAAAAGTTGTTCAGTACCATGGACTGGTTGGTTCACTCATCCAAATATTTGCAGTTAATGTCTTTACACCATAAATAAGGTGAAAAAAAATACAGGGTGTAAGGAACGGTGTAACCATGTGTTTCATGGGGAAAGTTGGTCTGAGCGAGCACGCCTGCAAAGTTTTCGTTACACCGTCCCTTACACCCCGTATATTTTAAGGGGTTAATAATTTGGTCCATGAAACTGAACAGCCTTCTTGCATGACATATTATGAATTGTTTTAAATATACGGCATAATCATGTGGGGTAATAGCACAAACGTACCCACACTTTTCACCCAACAAAAAAAACTGATTCGCATTTTAGTTCACATAAAACCAACAGATAGCTGCAGACCACATTTTAATAGACTAAAAATCCTCACTATACCATGCATGTATATATTAGAAGTTTGTAAGTTTGTTAAGACCCACCCCACATTTTTCAAGACACGCGAAGATATTCCGACAAAGTATTCACTACGCCATAAAAATAAATTAATGATACCTACTTCCAATCTTACTAGTCATTCCAATAGCCCATTCGTAATGTCCATAAAAATCTTTAACAAACTACCTACAGACTTAAAAAATGAAACTAACTATAATAAATTTGTAAAAGATCTCAAAGTATTTCTTATAAATAAAAGTTATTATTCGCTTAAAGAATACTTAGAAGATAAATTATAATAATTTTGTTCCTATACTTTATTAAGTATACTTTACTATACTTTATTATTACCTACATATTTAGCTCACCTACACTATTGTTGTTTAGATAATTAATATTGTTACTCACGATTTAAAATATTTATTAGAAACGTTTTTCTTTACATCTGTATTATTATAAAACTTAGTTATAAGTAGAGTCATTAGTATTAAATTAATTAAGGCTTCCCTCTCATAAATGTTGCTGTGCCCTAACAGGGTGTCATTATACGGGTTTTATAGTGTTCTGCATATTGTGCGACATTGTATCTCTTACATCTATGTATATTGACTTATGCAATAAACGATTGAAATTGGGACCGTGGGGTAATAGCAGTCAAGGCAGTGGCGGATCCAGGGGGGGGGTCATGGGGGACATGACCCCCCCCTGAGCCGGGCCCAGGACCTTGACTAAGTGGTTATATTATGGTTTACATATTGACAATGTCTTTTTTGTCAATGTCAAACACAAGATTCCATTCAATTACATAAGCAAAAGCCGGCATATGGTAAAATCATCAACTTCATTCGGCCATCGTCCTAAGCTGATCCAGGTTTTTGGCCGAAATCCTAGTGGGAACGAGGAGTGGAAAGGTACGTTATGCACCTCCCCCTGATCTGTTAAGGGTAGAGTTGGACACCCTGAGGCATCGGACGCCTTGAAGGATGGGGTAAGGTAGCGTCACACAGCCTGAACAGCAGGATTGCCTCGGTTGACCTGGGGACAGACACCATAAGAGCAGGAAGTACCACTGGACGCTCGGGAGAACGGGAGGTCGCGTCAGACGCCCTGGACGGCAGGGGCTATCGTCGGACGCCCAGGAAATCCAACACCTGCCATCTTTTAGGCTCGGCACCGGCGCCGCGCGCAGAATAATTCGTTGCATACATTTCTTTGTAAACTTGCGCCGCGGGACTATAATCCGAGCCTTATCCTCCAGAGTGTCCGACGCTACCCACGCCCGCCAAGGCATCCGCCGCTACCTCCCACCATCCAGAACGTCTAGAGCTAACTCCTGCCTCTCAGGGTGTATGCCGCTACCTCCAACCCTCCAGGGATGCCCTTTACGGCAACGGGTAGCGTCGGAAGCCCAGGAAAACCAACGCCCGCCACTTTTTATCCACCAGCGTGTCCGATGCCACCCACGTCCTCCAGGGCGTCCGACGCTACTTTGTAACACAATAGTAGGCCCGACGCTACCCCTTCCCGAGTACGGCGTCCCTGGAGGGTTGGAGGTAGCGTCAGTCACCCTGAAAGGCAGGAGGCTGCTCAGGCTGTCTGATGTTACCCCCTGCCCTTCAGGGTGTCCAACTCTACCCTTAAAAGATGTGCATAACACACCTCTTCGCTCCCCCGAAATGCAAAAAAGCCATAATACTAAACAAATCTAGGATTTTGGCCAAAAAGGATCAGCTTAGGACGATGGCCGAAGGAAGTTTACGATTTTGCCATATGCTGGCTTTTGGCTGAAATCCTAGGATTTTGTCCAAAACCCTAAAACACAACCCTTCTTTTGAGGCAGTCGGGTCAAAAATTACCTATAGTACCTATAAAATTGTCTATGTGACCCCCCCCTTGAGCCAAGGCTGGATCCGCCGGTGAGTCAAGGCAACGCCCCGGTACCGCAGTTGGTAGAGCAGTGGAATGGTACGCGACGGTCCCAGGTTCAAACCCCGTTCAACACTAAAAAAATTGTCATTTACATTACATTCTGATGTTATGTGTATAACATCCCAATAGATTGATATCTCTAAGAATGAAAATTGTGATATTGAAACATAACGGTTTCTAACAGATGTTTAATAAATATTATGAATTGTTTAACTATTGTAAACATAATACAAATGGTGAAAACTTAAAATTAGTTACAAGGGCGAGCTTATTTCTAAAATCTCTTCCAGCCAACCAAATGGAATGGAATGGAATGGAACCAACCGAATGAAAGAGGAGAAAAGCTGCGGGAACTTGAAAATAAATTGTATGTGCATAATATAGAGTATAAAATACTAAATTACCTACCAACTATAATATACAAATACACAGATATAAAATAAGATATATACTAATACGCAGTCGCGGATTAACCCTAAGGCAAACTAGGCAATTGCCTAGGGCATCACGCCTTGGGGGGCACCAGAAGAGGCACAGTTCGCATATCGTGCCCTCCTTAGGGTACCGTATCATTTCTCACGGTGTCATAAAAAACGAACGACCTACCACTACTAAAAGTTTATTTAGGCTGCTCGCCCGTTTGAAGCGTGAAAAGTTGAGCTCGCTTCGCTCGCGATACATGTGTACATATCTGTCTGATTTACAGTCGCAGCTTGTAGGTACTTAGACTGCTCACCCGTTTGAAGCCAGAAAAGTCTAGCTCGCTTCGCTCGCGATGCATGTGAGTGACTGTCTGATTTATATCAAAAGAATACACGTTAATATACTAATAATCAATTTTATTCATTGAGACACTTTAAAAGCACTTATAACTTCACAGCAATAAAATATGTAGAACTAGCAATATAATTAAATTATTCCGATACATACTTTCAGTACAGATTTACCAATTTACCGTTAGCTCCGACAGAATCTCCGCTCACAAGTTTTCCGTTCGACGCTCAGAAAAAGACTGATAGAAAAATAACGGCACCGCCTAGATTGAACAGATTGAACAATATGATTGAAAGACCGGATAAAGACCGTAGCACACAAATGTGCGTCTCACTAAAACCGCACCGCCTACCACAGACTAATTCTAAAAACCGATAAAGGCCAGCCACACCAACATCGATCGTCGTACAGAAAGCGCGCGTACTCATTGATGTGTCTAGGCCTTTTCATGTTGCCGCTCTCACCACAGACAATACACTTAACTTTTTCTTATAAAATGCCTGGAATACCGTATTTTGAGACGTCAAGTGCAGTCATATGTTGCGAGCGACAACATCCGGCCGTCCTGCATACGCATTCGTCCTCGGATGCGTCAGTGTCTGGTGCATCTGCGGAGAACAAACACATTTCATTAGAATACCTTATTCACTCATCTCAATTTTAACCAAACTCATAAATCCAAACAAGATTTTTACTGTCCATATCTCGTTTAAATTTATGCGTTAAGAAATTCCCATAATATTATACCATTTAAATAGTAACTGTTCCATCGGCGGCCAGTATATTTTCAATGGTATAATTTGTACCCCTCCAACACACACACTCACACTCATGCACAATTTGAACTATGCTGTTCCATCGACGGCCAGCTATCCTGTCATAGTCCTGGTTTTATTCTAGGCGATGCCTTGGGCCAACCCTAGAACTCCATTACCAGGAACCATGTGCTACTTTCAAATTGTGATAATGCGATAATATGTGTGTTCGAAGCATATGCACTAGACATCTATATTTTAAACAATGATCAAACATTTAAAAAAAATATACTTCATTTAAATTTATCAATTTTACTCAAATTATAACTTGAACAAATAATACATATTATATAAAAAAGTCTCATACCTGACAACATCCGAGGGCTATCCATGAGCTAGTTCTGGTCAAGGTCAGTAAGTCTTATCCAGGGCTTCATATTCTCGACACAAGTAATACCCTCATATCGCCTGGATGTCCGATCTGCCCCTCGCATGTCCTCTACTTTGTACCGGTCATGTCCTAGAGCTTCTGTAACTTGAAAGGGTCCTTTAAAAATTGGAAGCAACTTTTTACTTTGCCCATCATTTGATTGACTAGGAATTTTAATTACTACCAAGTCCCCCTTGTTATATATTGGTGCGTTTGCTCTTTTTGAATCAAACATTTGTTTCTGTTTTTCGGCGCTCACTTTAATATTATCATCTACCATTTTCCTCAAAGCAGTAACATCTACCTCAGATTCTTCAATTTCGCTCATAGTCCGGTCAGAGTTCATTTGTAGTCTATAGCCGAAAAATACTTCGCTAGGAACCGCGGAAGTTGTTTTATTAATTGTAGAATTTATTCCTTGTTGAATACTTGTAATGTGCTGATCCCATTTGTTATAATCTGTGTTAGCTCCCATGCTGCGCAAGGCCTCCAAAATGGTCTGGTTGTATCTCTCAACCTGACCGTTTGAGCGAGGCATGGCGGTGGCTATCACGTGTTGTCTTATTCCGTTTTCTTTACAATAATTTACAAATACCTTCGACGTAAATGCTGACCCAGCATCACATATCAATCGCTTAGGGCTGCCAAAAATTTTGAAAATTTTGTTTAGTTCGTTAATTGCCGATTTACTCTTTGTGTTTCGAACCGCAGCAACAAAAACAAATTTAGTAAAAGAGTCAACTATTACAAGCAAATATGTATTTTTTTGAGTAGTTTGAACGAAAGGCCCTAAGTGATCGATATGTAATGTGTGAAACGGCCTCGCATATTTAGGTATAGGGAAAAGTTTGCCTGGCTTTTTTCCGTGTATGTTTTTGAAATATATACAATTTATACAATTTTTAATATATTTACTTATAACTTTTTTCATGTGTGGAAACCAAAACTTTTCTTTAATTCTCTCAATCGTTTTGTCTACTGCAAAATGGCCTATGTCGTCATGGTTAGCTTTAATTATTTGCCATACGCACTGCTTAGGTACCAACCAACGCCTACCAAATTCTGTCCTGCGGTATACTTTATTTCCTAGTAAATCATACTCTCTAAATATTTGTTTATGTTCATCGGCCTGTCCTGACTCTAATATTTCTTTAATTGCACAAATTTTTGGGTCCTGAAGTTGTACAGATAACATCCAATCTGCTTCCGTAATATTCATCACGCTTTCTTGTGGAACGGGGACAGCTTTAGCTACGGGATTCCTGCTTAAAGCGTCAACATGTTGCATTTGAGTTCCTGGTTTGTGTATAATTTCAAAAGTGAATTCCTGTGTTTGCAAAACCCATCTAGCTATACGAGAATTTACTTCTTGCTTTTGTAACGAATACCTAACCGCATTGCAGTCCGTTACAATATTAAAAGTAGTTCCTAAGAGATAGTGTCGAAACTTCTGCAGCCCTACAGTAATAGCCAAAAACTCTAGTTCGAAAGAGTGATATCGTTTTTCCTCGACAGTTGTCTGACGGCTGTAAAAATGGACGGGCTTTTCACCATTTTCAGTAACCTGTGCTAAAATGCATCCTACGCCATCCCGACTTGCGTCTGAATACATAATAACCGGCAATTTAGGGTCGTAAATTGTAAGTGTCGCTTCTAATAAAGCATTTTTCAAAGTAGAAACCGCTCTATCTTGGTCTAGTCCCCATTCCCACACAGAATCCTTTTTTAATAATTTTGTAAGTGGTTTGCAAAGCACGGCACAATTTTGAATGAATTTTCGAAAATAATTTATCAGTCCTAAAAATTGCCGTACTTGATGAACGTTTTGCGGTGTTGGGTAATCTTTGATTGCTTCCAATTTCTTTTTTCCCGGCCGAACCCCTTCCAGAGAAATTTCATATCCCAGAAAGTTGATATTTTTTTGAAAAAAGTTACACTGTTCTAAATTAATAGTTAACCCGTTTTCTTCTAAAGTCTTCAATACTTCTTCTAAAACTTTAATATTTTCTTCAATAGTTTCTGTAGCGATCAATAAATCATCCATATAGCATATTACCCGATCAAATCTGAGTTTACCCAACACCGTATTCATTAGTCGTTGGAATACCGACGGACCGTTACACAAACCAAACGGCATTCGAACAAATTCGTAGTGTCCATCTTGAGTTATGAAACCAGTTTTGGGGATTGAACTTTCATTTATTTTTATCTGATAATACCCACTTTTTAAATCAAGGGAAGTAAAATATTTGCATCCTTTCAACCTATCAATCAAATCATCAACTATTGGCATGGGGTACTTTTCTTTAACAGTAATCTTATTAAGCGCACGATAATCTACACAAAGACGTTTTTGGCCGTTTGGTTTGTCAACTAATAGAACCGGGCTAGCGTAAGAGGAACTACTCTCTCGGATAATCCCATTCTTAAGTAAATCATCAATCATTTCACGAGTGGTGGCTTTCTCTGATTCCGACATGCGATACGGCCTCAGTGTGACGGGTTTGCTAGTGGTTAACTCAATATCTAACTCAACACATGATGTCGCTCCTAATGTAGATAAATCATTTGATATTGTCTTCGGGAATTTTGAAAATATTTCATTGAGTGCTGGTAAGTGCTCACTAGAACTAGTATTCAGCATAGAAGAATCTATTAATGATACCTGCTCCGTTACTACAGCTGGTTGAAAAACTAGGCTATTGCCAACACGACTGTACATAATTCTATTATTTTCAGTAAAATTCCTGCCTATCAAAACGTTACTTCCCGATAACTTATTTATAACATAAAATGTTACGGGTAGTTCCACACTGTCTACTGTAAGATTAGCATTCACTCCTTCCTTAACTTCAGAAAACGAACCCGCTGTGAAACCTGTGAGATGAACTGGTGTCTCTAATTTAAAAGTGGGTAGTCCCAACTTTTCCACTACATCGCATGTTATAAGAGAACAACCACTGCCCATATCAATAAAAGCACGACTGAATTTGTGATGATCAATTGAAACATCTTTATAGAATTTTTCTTTATCATTTATTATGTTAACTAATTTAACATCAGCGTCTTTTTCAACCTTTGTGTTAGATTTAGACCGGCAAGCTGCTTCCAAGTGCCCCGGTTTTTGACAAAAATTGCATTTCATGGTACTTGATTTCAGTTTACAGTTGAATTTCTTATGGCCTGCCTCTCCGCAAATAAAACATTTAATTTTACTCAAATCATTAGCCGCTGTATTTTGATTGGTATTTTCAGTTTTAATTTCCGAATTATTTTGAAATATCTGCCGCTTTGTATAATTACTCGATGTTGGATTATGTTTCTGAGACGGTTTTGTTTCTACGCTTGTATATATTTTTGAATGCAAAAATGAAGCTAATTCATCGCAATGACGGAAACTGCCCGCGTCGGCCGCCGTACTTATATTTTTATCGCCAATCGATCCAACGATAACGGATATTATATCGGGATCGGAAAATCCTAACCTCATTCTGTCAATCCGAGATTTTTGTTGAAAATAAAATTCATATAATGACTGACCCTCAGTGGGTTTGATCTCCATCAATTCTTTAAGCATGCTGTACATATTCCTCTTGATTTCGAACGTATCTAACAAGACGGAACGCCAGTCTTTCCATTTCCACGTGGTCCAACTAGTCTTATTTTTCTGCAGCGAATCGTACCAAGTTTTCGCGGTGTTACGTAACTTTTGTAAAGCTTGATATTTAATAACCCTATCTTTCCAACCAAAAGCTTTAGCGTTCGCTTCCACTACATTTATCCACATGCGAATGTCATCTTTCAGCGGATCGAATTCTGGTATAACAGACGACAAAAGAATACTTGAACTCACGGTTGGTGTTCGGCGACGACGGGACCTTTTCTTCTTCGACCGTCTCTTACTTCTAGACTCACGTCTCGGCTCGGAGCTGCTGCTGCTGCTGCTACTCGAAGAACTGCTCGATGAAGACCCCGAGCTGCTGCTCGACGAACTCGATGACGAACGAGCCCTCCTCTTGCGCTTCCGGGTATTGCCACTTGGTCGAAACGGTGGCATGGCGAGTCCTTTTATCCCACTTCTGATATCAAAAGAATACACGTTAATATACTAATAATCAATTTTATTCATTGAGACACTTTAAAAGCACTTATAACTTCACAGCAATAAAATATGTAGAACTAGCAATATAATTAAATTATTCCGATACATACTTTCAGTACAGATTTACCAATTTACCGTTAGCTCCGACAGAATCTCCGCTCACAAGTTTTCCGTTCGACGCTCAGAAAAAGACTGATAGAAAAATAACGGCACCGCCTAGATTGAACAGATTGAACAATATGATTGAAAGACCGGATAAAGACCGTAGCACACAAATGTGCGTCTCACTAAAACCGCACCGCCTACCACAGACTAATTCTAAAAACCGATAAAGGCCAGCCACACCAACATCGATCGTCGTACAGAAAGCGCGCGTACTCATTGATGTGTCTAGGCCTTTTCATGTTGCCGCTCTCACCACAGACAATACACTTAACTTTTTCTTATAAAATGCCTGGAATACCGTATTTTGAGACGTCAAGTGCAGTCATATGTTGCGAGCGACAACATTTACAGTCGCAGCTTGTGTTTAGGCTACTCGCCAATTTGTAGCATGAAAAGTCGAGCTCGCTTCGCTCGTGATACATATGCGTTTCTGTCTGATTTACAGCCGCAACTTGTGTTTAGGCTACTCGCCAATTTGTAGCATGAAAAGACGAGCTCGCTTCGCTCACGATACATGTGCGATTCAGTCTGATTTACAGTCGCGGCTTGTGTTCAGGCTGCTCGCCCGTTTATAGCGTGAAAAGTCGACCTCGCTTCGCTCGCGATAGATGTGTGTATCTGTGTGATTTACTTACAATCGAGGCTTGTGTTTAGACTAGGTACTCGCCAATCTGTAGCATGAAAAGTCGAGCTCGCTTCGCTCGCGATACATGTCCGTGTAGTGTCTATTTTTTTTTATTATTTATTTGGCTTAGTATACAAAAACATACAATAAGTTAAATGGCTTTGATAAACCTCGTAAAGGTTTGTCTCATAGGCATAATTCCGCTGTAATACAAAAATAAAATCAACTTAATCTATTCTGATTTACAGTCGCGCGGTTGACAGGTAAACGCACAATCACATGATTCAATGTCCAAGTCAGGCTTGAACAAATTGAGAAAGTTTGAAATACCAACTCCACATGAAAAATACCTACCTACCTAACGTAAAAAAAGCGGCCAAGAGCGTGTCAGACACGCCCACGAAAAGGGTTTCGTACGTAGTCAACGTTTCAATATCAGGTTATTCAGCGTTACAAACAAAGTTAATTTTGTTGCTGCATGGTTACCAACCGCAAATTGAAAAACTTTTATATATCTTAAAACTTTAGTGCTACAGTCATGGTAACTTCAGATTGAGAAGTATAGTGTGAAATTTTACTAGTGACCTATAGCGAAAACTCGAACCGGTTAGTGATAAGGAGCAACTTTCCACAAGGAACATAGGTCGAAATACGAAAAAAAATTTTGGAGCTCCTATACAAACTTGCCGATCAGCTGATTTCAGTTACTATAGGTGGTCAAGTTTTGGTTTGAAGAAGTCAGGGATTATAGGGTCATTGTGCCCGTTCGCGACCATGCGTCAGTTCGCGACCATTTTCAGGTCTGATCTCAGTAATATTGCAATAATAAGAGTTATATTTCAAACCTTGTAAAAAAGTGTGGCTTAAACAAGACAAGGATAACTGTAGAATCTACGCCTATTCAAATCTATTCATTAAACCTCACCAATGTACCGCAAATAAATCATCGATTTTGCCAGTCGCTCTGCCCTCGAAAATACACCGAAAACCTATCCAAAAAATAGCGACCACGTGCCACTTCAAAAGTGAAATTTTCAGGTATTCGTCTAGTATTTACAACTATAACGGTTTAATGGTGTTGATACTTTAGTAAAGTATCTAATTTAACGATAATTTCGTGTTATTTTTAAGTAAATTTATGATTTATTAGATGGTCGCGAATGGGCACGCAATTTTTAGAAAAATGCTGGATAGCGACCGGCCGGTCGCTATCTAACACGATGCTTGAAAAAAAGTTTATTTTTTTCCAGGTTATCAATTAACAAAGTTTTGATTCTTACAACATTAATCAATTCTTATAGACGTTTTTATAGCGTAGTTAGTTTGCGACCGTGAAAATATGATTATTTGACCGATTTTGGAACAGTTATTTAGTTGAGTGGTCGCTAACCAATACATGCTATAAAACCATGTTTAGTTAGCGACCGCCTCAAAAATGTATGAAAAATAGACGGTCGCAATCAGACTCTAAATTTTTTTTACGTTACTTAGCGACTACCACTTTTGCTCTTGCACTGTTTTGTTGGCCCTTTGATAGGTTTTTGTTACAAATGTCTTTAACTAGTCTATTATACTGCTACTCTTAGGCTCTTTGTCTTGGAACGCGCTTTAACTCTGGAATCTCTATCTAACAAATAAAACAGTGTGGGACGCCGCGCGCCTCGGCAACAGCATCTCATGGACCCTGTTGGCTTTTAATATAATTTCCGCATTCTGAAGTAGAGGACCTGTTTCAACTTCGTATTCGTTTCTGTTGGATCGTGCACAATGGACATATGTAAAGAGCACCAGCCGTACCCACTTGCTTTCCTCGAGCTGTGCCAGAAGTACAGGCAGAGTTTCTTTGGGCTGTCCTGGTCTATACACGCCACCCCTAAATCTTTACTCTTCAATCAGAGCTATTTCGTAACGTCATAAATGCCTGGGGTGAGGTTCCTGTACGTGCGGGTCAGCTGCGTGGAGAAGATGCACGTCCTAGGCTCGGGGCCTAGGTGACTTCTGTGCACTTTGAGCTGAGCATTCAAATTCCTCATTGTCCAGAGAATTCAGCCCAGTTTTTGTTATGCAGCAAAGTGTTGGCAGAGAGACTCCTTATAGCGTATAATTATAATTCGTTGGACTCTCTCGTGAGTTGGGTCTTGTAAAGTAGTTCACCACATTAGGGCAGCAAGTTCTCGCTGCTTTTTTACTCACTTTGAGGCTTTGGAGACAACGAAGAAGCAGGAAGTTCTCACTTCTTACTGACCTCCACACAGTCCTTGCCTTAAGGGAGAAGGGTGCTGCCATGTAAAAGCAATGTTTTTGGATACAGGGGTATTTTGTTTCACTCTGGCTACCGCCGCGAACCCACCTGATTACAACGATCACATTTACATTGCACCAAAACTTCCATGCCTTACTTAAAGCCCAGCACCATCACTTCTGCGCCATACACCCATGCCTCCACGCTAGCGTAAAACTAGGCCTATAATTCTTCAGGGTAGCTTGCGTTGGCAGATTCTCGAGCTGTGTCATACATAATTGCTGGCAGTGGTTGAATCAGGCTGTGCTGCTCTCACATCCTTCAAGTTTCATGTTGGGTTGAGCAGTTGCATGACGTCATAGATACCCGTTTAAAAAGGTAGGTGAAAAAGATCTGCGTTTGGTGCACCCACACCAGTTTACCTGGCGCAAGTAGCCTGGGTAGTCATAGTCAGCTAGGCCTGCAGAATATAAAGGCAATACAGTGGCCAATATAAACACCCAAGGGTTCTAGAAAAATGGAAGAAGGCTAGAGGCTTGATGAGCTCCTGCGACGTGACTGACGGAGATACCTCCAACAGAGCGAAGTGAATACAGGAGACCAGAAATTACTCACCTTAAGATGAAGAAAATAATTGCCAAGGATAGAGAGCTACGTTCTTATTTACTTCTGCTGTGTGTTGTTGGCCGACAAGAATCGTTGTGCAATATTTATGAGTCGCACTTGGTACATCGTGGGTCGTACTGTGTAAGTGAATCAGGAAGTTCCAAGACCGATACTTTGTAGCACCGTGAAGTAGCGCCACCCGGAATTCCTACTAGCTTTTGCTAGGGACTCGAAGACCGTCGGTCTATGTGCTCTAGCGTCCGCGCATATCTAAAGGCCTGTCTCCTGAGCTCCCTTCGATGTTTGTCCACTAAAGCCCACCTCAACCGAGGGTGGAATTTCATGCCCAGTTGCTGCGTAAGACAGATCCTGCTGGTCGAGTTTGCGGATGGAGCTGAACACCCCTAACATTGCGCGCTGGCGTGATTGGTACAGGCAAGGGTAGTGTTTATGAGCACCAAGGTATGAGGCATGGACAGTTCTGGTCCGGTGTGACCTTGAGAGCTAGAACCGGGCTGGGTCCTTGGCGGTTGCATCAATGAAGTAGAAATAGTTGATCCTCTTCAGTATCAGAAAATACGCATTAACCTAGCTAGGATCGGTACCGTACAAATGCGCGCTGAAGACCAGCGAGGTCTTGATGCCTCTTCGGTTCACGCTGAGGCTTCGGAGACAACAAAACGTAATAAACAGCGTCGGCAAGGGTTGTGAGGCTGCAGAGTCAGCAGCAGTCGTTGCTGTGACACCTGTTCGGCACTATGAAATATTGTTAATTTTTTAATCATGTCTAGATAGGTACTAAGTCACAACCTTAGGTGTAGATTTAAAAAAGATTGTTCAATATGTATGAGAAATGTGCAAAAGTAATTTCTTTTTATTAAATAATGGTTAATATGCCCATAATAACGATAGTAAAACGGGCGGTCGCTATCTGACGCACACCTGGTCGCTATCTGAAAAAAGCGGTCGCTATCTGACTCTTTGGGTACTTTTCGGTTCAAAATTATTTTTAAATTAAACTGTTACAGTATTTCGCTAATACTTCTCGAAAAGAATATCTTGATTATATCTGCTATGCTCACAAAAAAAATCAACCTTCAAATATGAAACCTTCATATTAATATCATGGTGCAAAGTTGGGAAGTCGACTAACCGGTCGCCAACGGGCGCAATGACCCTAGTGAGGATAATATACAAAAGTTTACCTATTGACTGTATTTCTTCGCTGTCTTTCGCGGATGTCTTTGAACTAACGAATACAGAAGAAGCATTTAATGCGTTTCACGATCATTTGATATTATTTTATAACCTCTGCTTTCCCACAATCACTGTTAAAAAAACTAATAAACCAACGAAAACAAAATGGCTCACCAGGGGCATCAAGAGGTGTTGTGTGGTTAAAAGAGCTTTGTATCTCAATTATAAATATTCGAAACGCTTTAAGACTAAAAACAGAAATAAATATGTAGGCTACAAAAAACTTCTAAAGAAATGCATCAATACAGCCCAACGTCTAGATTCTACTAACTATTTAAGATTCAGTCAAAACAAAAACAAAGCATCCTGGGAAATTATTAACTCTAAAACATCCAACAAAATTTCAAAAAGCGAAATCAAGCTTATTAAAACCCAAGATGGCAACATTGTGACATGTCCTCATATTATGATTGCTGAAACTTTTAATAATCATTTCGTAGAACTGACAAAACTCACATCTACCACACTGCCACACATGATAATAGCAATGCAGCCACAAATGAATATGTCAATGATAATTACAAAATAAAGCGAAACATACCCAACACAATATTTCTAGCTCCCACTGACCCAAATGAAATTCTAAAGTGTTTTAAAATGCTACGCACTACAAACTCTGTTGGTGACGACGATCTGAACCTTCGCATTTTGAAACACTGTGCATCCCACCTTGCACTGCCTTTGACCCATATAATCAATCTATCTTTGTCTCAAGGCAAATTCCCGTCGCGTCTAAAATCATCTATTATAAAGCCCATCTTCAAAAAAGGAAACAAGGCAGACTTAAACAACTTTAGGCCAATAGCTCTCCTCCCTATTATATCAAAAATTTTTGAAAGGATAATGTACTCTCGAATTTATAACTTTTGTACATCAAAAGACATTCTTGTAAAGCAACAATTTAGTTTTCGTAAAAATTACTCAACTGCACTTGCCTGCTTTACACTCATAAAACATATTACAGAGAGTTTAAATGAGGGACTTTACACAGTGGGTCTTTTTCTGGACATGAGCAAGGCGTTTGACTTCGTATCACATAAACTCCTTTTGAGAAAAATATCAAACTATGGTCTTCGAGGCACATGTTACGAATTATTAAAAGACTACCTCCTTAATCGAACACAATGCACAGAAATTACGAAAATAGTCAAAATTAATAAAACCTACCACAAAAAACGTTTCAGGTCCTCGTATCGCTCTATAGTTTGTGGAGTACCACAGGGTAGGTAGTATACTTGGACCCCTATTATTTTTGCTATACGTAAATGATCTACCAGAATCTGTTACACAAAATTGCATACTCTTTGCTGACGACACAACTTTATTAATAAAAAGTAAAGACAAGACTGACTTGGAAAAAAATGTTATTCAATGGCTTAATGATAATAACCTACATATTAATATTTCAAAAACAAAAGCTATAAATTTTCAAACGTACAATAATGAACAAATCAATCTGAATATACAGTACAATGACAGCAAAGTTGAACTAAGTAATCAAACTACTTTCTTGGGAATAGAAATAGACAAACACTGCAACTGGAAGGCTCACATTCGGAATCTTAGAAGTAAACTGGACAGATATACGTACATTCTTTTCAAACTTAGACAAACAGTTTCAGAAGAGGCGGCTCTGTTGGCATACCATGGCTTCGTTTCCTCCAGCTTGAGGTATGGCCTGATTTTATGGGGATTTGCTACTGATTTTGATGATGCTTTTATTGCACAGAAAAAGTGTGTACGCGCTTTATCTGGAGCGGCCAAACTAGACCATTGCGAACCATTGTTTAAAAAATATAATATTCTACCCCTACCAAGCCTATACTTATACGAAATGTGCGTCTTTGTCCACAAAAACTTATCTTTATTTAGTAAAAGAAGCGATTATAGGGCTGTAAGAACCTCATACAAATACACACTTAATACACCTGCATGGAGGAAAAGTGTTTTCTGGAAGAACTGCTACTGTATGGCTGTAAAGATTTATAATAAATTACCCGATGAGTATAAAAAGCATAATGTTCATATTTTCAAGAAACAAGTCCATAACTTTTTTATGACCAAATGTTATTATTCTGTAAGATTTTTTTTAGATGATAAGTTGACATAGTAAGATATATCATGTTCCGTATCATTCAAATTTTATTGTTAAATTTGATATTATTTAATTTTATGTTTTAATTTTATTTTGACATGTTTAATTTATCAAATATTTTGACATCGTTGTAATGAATAATTTAATTTTAATATTTCCACGCCTTATTTAAGGAAGAATATATTAAGGACATTTTGTATTTAAGATCTTTTATACTACATTCTGGAAAAAAAACGTATCATTCATTCATTCATTCCAAATTTTTTTATCGTATTTCGACCTATGTTCCTTGGGCTATCGGTCACTAGTAAAATTGCACCCCATATTCCATATTTTTTTCAAATTTTTAGCGTTTATACTTTAGGAGTTACAGCTGGAACAAATTATGGCTCAAAAACGCCCCTTTTAAAAGCAAATATCTCGAGACAGAAACATTTTAGTGACTTTGTTCCAAAGAAACCTCCCCTTAGTTTTGAAAGACCTATTCAACGATACCCTACTCAATATTACAAGAGAAAAAAATTTTTTTTGTCCCCCTTTCACTTGTATGGGAGGGGGTCCAAAAAACATTTGAAATATTTTTTTCTCAACATTTCTAAATTGAGGTCAACATTCCCTATTTTCACACCAAATTTGATGTCGATAGCTCCAAAACTGGACAGCCGATGTGGCGCAGTGGTTAGTATGCCTGCCTGCTACGCAAAGGTTCCGGGTTCAATTCCCGGTGGGGTCACTCACAAAGTTGATATTTATCACTTTGTGAATTTGTTCCCAGTCTGGTTAGGACATTGCAGGCTGAACCACCTGATTGTCCGTAAGTAAGATGGTTCCGTGCTTCGGATGGGCAGGTTAAGCCGTCGGTCCCGGTTGCTGTCTATGATGGCGGTCGTTACACAACCATGTCAGAGGCCTGCTACTTGTAGTAGGCGGTTGAAAAACTCTGACACCAGGGTTCATCGGGTCGTTGAACGACTCGGTGTCCCACACGAAAAGAAGAAGCTCTAAAACTGACGACGGAGTTATGAGGGCGCGGCATACAGACAGACAGACAGACTTGACGAAACCATAAGGGTTTCTAGTAGGTAGACTACGAAACCCTAAAAAACGTGATCCCGATTTTTTTCACGTTCATTCTACGGAAAGGGGGGCACCAAGGCGTGGATTGCCTAGGGCATCAAGTTGTCTTAATCCGCCACTGCTAATACATCAGAGTAGAATAGCACCACACCACCCCTTCTCTTACCGTGGGGATCGTAAGAGGCGACCGAGGGATAAACCCGACCCAACAGCCAGGGCCAACCGTATGGTGGCAGTTAATCCACCACAAAAGCATTCCCAAGGAGTGTTGACGTCTGGTAGGTGGCCAGTCGTAAAATTCAGCCAAATCCTTTTGCAACGCGATTTTGTGTTCAATGAAACGTGTTGCGCCGACCCCAGCAAGAAGATAATTACCTATAGGTACCTTCTTATTTTTTTATGACGGGACACCAAAGCAATGAACGACCCGATGAAATCAAATGTGCCAGTTGGCCCCTGACGTGGTTGTGTAACCGATAAATAGGGTTATTTTTTAGTCAGTGCGCAAACTTTGCAGGATGTTTCTTCTCGTGATTCTGAACAACTTTTACTATGGGGCCACCTGCGAATCAAAAATTATTTTTTGGGTTTTCCATACATTATAGTACGAGTTCTTAATTGGCAGCTTGTATGGAGGTATGGTCCCATCCGGCAGAAAGCATGAAACTTGGCATGTGTGTAGCTTATTTATGTAAGCTTCAGGAAAAGAAGGGAAGCAAGTTGGACACCCTCTGCTTCCCCCCTTTACCCCCCCTTTTATGTCCCGAATTTCAGTTATCTTTATTTTTCTCGGAAACTATTAGAGATATGAGAAATCTGTCAAGGTAAGAAATATTCCTTATAAAATTGTCTACAACATTGTTCTTGAGTCGATGTTGATAGGACTTATACTTTTCGGGTTATGCTTCTGGGAAACCCATAATTTTTTTGAAGGTGACTTCCAGCTCTGAATTAGCCATAACTGCCATGTGATAGAATATCATTTTCGAATAAACCAAGGACGGATTATTCATTTCTGGGACGCTTTTTGATACATTTCATACAAAAATATAAATATATTAAGTGAAATAGGAAAAAAATATGTTTCGTTCTCATTCAAACGCTGTTTTCTTCATGACCTTGAGACATATTTATTAGATAATAAATAAATAGGAAAACACATACTCGAAGACATACTCACCCGGATTATAAAACCAAATTTTATTTTCGAAAATATTAGAAAACACCTAGCCTACACAAGTCTAAATATTTTTACAAAGTTATGTTTGTAGCTGGAAAAATTTCAAGTTCATAGATTTTGTATGCAAAAATAAGATTACCAACCGCAAACTTATATTTCTCAATTGTCGCTAAACCTTTCCAGATAGGGAAATGCCTTCATAGGAAATGTTGTTTATACTGAAGTATAGTTTTTGTTGGAACAAAGAAATTGAGGATCTGGAGTACTTGATGTTTAAGAATGACATTACAGTATCTCGAATAGTTTAGCTGGGCTGTTGATGTTCCACATCAAGTACTCCAGATATTCAAATTCTATATTCCAGCATAAACTACCTTCCAGTATAAACAACATTTCCTATGAGCGTATTTCCCTATCTGGAATGGTTTAGCGACAATTGAGAAATATAAGTTTGCGGTTGGTAATCTTATTTTTGCATACAAAATCTATGAACTTGAAATTTTTCTAGCTACAAACATAACTTTGTAAAAATATTTAGACTTGTGTTTTATGTTAATTTAGTGGACTGTATAAGAAATATTGAGAAATTACAATCGATACGACAATATTGATGCAATTAATAAGTTGAGGGCATGATTAAAAAACTGACTCACCGAAATGTGCTCCATACATCCAGCCAACGCTCCCCTCGGGAGGTTTTCATGAATTCACTACTCACTTCCACTGGGAGTTACAGCCGCAAGCACGTATCAGTCTTGTCACGCCTCAACTATAGCTTTAGTAATATTTTATGCAAAATTGATAGCACACGACGCGAAAGGCGGCCATTCGAATTGGCATCGAAAACGGAAGAGAGATTCTTTTTTTTTTTTTACTAGTGATGTCACTGTTGACAGGCGAAAACCGGAAGTTTACAAAGATCGATAAGTATTCGGATACGATAATCCTTAACATTTTCCGCCCACCAAAATACAGCGTATTTTTTAGTTAAACATATTATTTAGAAACGACAACGACAAAATACTTGACATTTAGTTTATTTTGCTTGGATGCAACTTAATCCTACAAAGTTAATTAAAAAACTACGAAAAATATAATGAAAAAGACTTAATTTTAAGGGCTACAAGTTAACAGAGAATGTTAATTTTCTATAGGCAGAGGGCACAATTTAACGACCGGTCTTCTGTATTCGCCAGAAGCCGTTCGCACCGTTACTACTCGGCAAACGCCATCCGCTCCGGGGTGTAATGCTGCAATCCTGCCAATTTTCCATTTCATGGGACTACATTGTTCATTAACCAAAAGAACAAGAGTACCTACAGAAATGTTGTTCTGGGTAGTGAACCATTTTTGGCGTTGCTGCAGAGTATGAAGATATTCAAGGTGCCACTTGCGCCAAAAATCTTGATGGATTTTCTTTAGGAGAGTCCATCTGTGCAAAACACTGACTTTAGCATCGACTACCTTACGCTCAGGTAAGATAGTGAGCGGTTCCATGGTCAAGAAATGACCAGGAGTCAAAACCGAGAAATCATTTGGATCTGTGCTCATTGGCGATAGAGGACGCGAATTGAGCATGGCCTCTACTTGAGTCAAGACCGTATAGAACTCTTCGTAAGTAAGACGTTGAGCTCCTATAGCTCTAGTCAAATGGGTTTTGACTGATTTTACACAAGCTTCCGCTAGGCCAGAGAAATGTGGACTACCAGGAGGGTTGAAGACGAAATCAATATGCTCGGAACGAGAGGCAGTAACCATCAATTCACGGAATATGTTGTACGCACCGATGAAGTTCCTCCCTTGATCCGAAATTAAACGAGAGCAACGACCACGCCGGGAGACAAAACGCTGTAAAGCGGCAATGTAAGCCTCAGAGGTTAACTCAGAGACGAGCTCAAGGTGCGTAGCTCGAGTCGTGCAGCTCGTCAAGCTCCAACGACCTGGTACCAACTGCACTAACACTACCCAAGACCTAGGTCCTAAGTCCTAAATCTTAGGTAAACGCACTTCACAGTTGATACACAGGTAAGTAGCACAAACGGTGCCAGTTCAGTGGTCAGTACCGTAGCACAAGTATAGAAACTATTTAAATAACTTTTGTGTGATTTTTATGTCCAGCACAGAAGGTGCCAGCATGCAACACGGGTGAGACAAACCGGCCCGCAGCGGTCACTTTTCGAGGGGTAACTTTTACGCGAATTTAGAGGATTCTATTTAGTTGTAAAATAAAACTTCTTCTTTTTTCAGTTTGGTTGGCGCAACGCAGACAATGGCAAGATACTGGATTAGCCGCTTTCCTCTTGAACTCCCACGTCTAGCTGGAAACTGGAATTTTCTTCTTAGAACCGTGTAAACTTGTAAAACTTAACTAAACTTGTCGTTTGAAAATTCCAATTTCCTTATATACTAACGAGTCTTACTTTAAAGAGAACCGCGCCCCGCCCCCAATTTCGAAATTAAATTGCAACCAATTTTCTCTACGAACTTGCCATTGTTCAACGTTTTATCGTATATCAAAATAATCTTCAATGTAAAACTTTTACATAAGTAGGTACATAATAACATTAGGTATCAAGGTAAAAAAAATCTTAAACATCTAAGTAATACAGGTTTCGTTTTATTGGACGATAAATGGACACATTTTGCATATCACATCAAATTATAACTAGGTTTTAGTGTTTATTTCGGAACCTAGAGGTTCTAGGTCATATAACTTATGTACTAAATGTGTAGAATAGGTGTATTAAGGCTGTGTAATGATGATACGTTCCCCAGACATGGGCGATATTGCTCTAATTAAAGTTTAAAGTACAAAATTTGGTAAAAACTTAATCTATCGTCCAATTTATTAGTGATATGTCTTTATGCACTAGAATCTAAGAACTAAGATAAGAATCTAAAATAATTCGTAAAAATATAAAAAGTGAAAATATTTACAACGCCTGAAAAACTAGGTTCTAGGCTTCCTAGACTAAGTAATAGGTTGTCAAAAGGATCAGAAAAACGTATAAAATGATTAGAAACTACTGATTTTACTGTAAACTAACGATTATCAACTGAAAAAAGGCAAAACAAAAAAGTAGCAAAAATGAAATAAATTCAAAAAATGATTATACAATAATAAATCAACTTAATTCTAAAAGATAATGAAAAATGATTAATATCTAAGAGTTACGCATGCCCGTAACTTGGTTATTTACTTATTTAACTAATTTAATAAAATTAGTCAAAAATCTGGTTTTTTGAGATGTTAGTTCGTAAAACGACCGCTGATAGCAGCACTAGATAGTATATCAAAAGCGTTACCGTAAGGATAAGCCATCTTGACCACACCTCCTTTCTTATTATATACATGGTTTGTTACATAGGTGTGTTTTTGATATGTTAATTCCGAAAGCGGCTGAAGATGGCGCTAGTAGGTAGTATCTCAAAAGCATGACTGTAAAGAGAGAGCCATCTGACTTATAATAAAATATTTTCTTACATGGTTTATTTTATTACATAGGTATGCTATGTATTAGCTGGGCGATGTTATTTAGTGTCTGAGAAAGCTTATCGTGTGATAACATGCCCGAGCTTTACATTGTAATGCTTAATATGTAAGTAGGTATAAGTAAATAATAGCTAGTTATTCTATTTTATTGCAAGGGATGTAGGATATGTTTTAGGCTTAATTCTATTTAGACCAGGGGGTAGGGGGGTGTTTTATTAGGTAGGTGCGTAAGTACCAAGTTACGTTTACAGCTGAAACCCGACGAGTATCGCTGTTCGCCGACATTCTCCCCCCGGTGCGCAAGCACAATTCTTCGTACGGCGAACTATCAGGGTAGGGAGGTGATTACTGTTCATAGGTATCGCATTCGCACTGTCGTCGTTACAGCTTACTCGTACTCGTCCGTCCGGGTGTGGGAACGTCGCATCTTTACCTCTATCCCATGGTAATCTAGGTATTGAAGAGTCTGGTGTGATATGACCTGGGGCTAAGTTCTGAAACCATTGTGATAGGTTTTTTCGGCAACCGTGAAGATGAAGTAGGTATGCACGTAATCGTCTCGCCCATGAGTGTGCGGCGAGTTTCTGTATAGCCCTCCAGGTAGGTACCTTTTCTTCGTTGTACACTGGTGTTGGAGTATGGATAGGTATTGACGCCTCTGTTTCTATTTCTACTGAACTTGTAGCGAGCTGATTACATGTTAGCCTCTTAGTAGGTATGTTCCCTTGGGGTGCCATATGTGGTGCACTAATATGCACTTGACACCATTTGCACATTCGTACTTCAAGGGGTACGGTGTGACGTAGTGCTAACATGTAATATTTGTGTCGTAGCTCGTTCGTGTCCACTTCGTGATTGCCGTGGTTTGATTCACAGTGAGTGTGGTGAATCAGCTGTGTGTCGTAGTGATTGGCATCTATCACGGGTCGTTCGTAGACTTGAAGCTCGTTCAATATCGTGTCATCTCGTCTCTCTGTTTGATGTATGTCGTGCTCATCTAGCTTCATACATCGATCTAGTGGTCGTGAAGTCGGTTCGATAGATTCGAATGAGTCGATTTGATCTATTGCAGTAATGAAGCTTCCTCGCTGGATCTGACGATTGAGTAGTTGTTCGGCTTTCTGAACGAGTGTGGGTTCGATCGGCGTGTAGGCCATCTTATGGGTGACGGTGGGCCGTTGCTCAGATACCATTCTAGGTGTCGTATCGAACTCTCGTGTTACGAGCGCTGCTTGTTTGTTAGATGGGTTGGCAAGCGCTTTGAATTTCTGAATAGCCTGTAAAACTCGTGCGGTAGTGCGAAGTAATCTGTGCCATGACGAGAATCTTCTTGCGTCTGGTAGGTATGCAGATGAAGGTGGTGGTCGATCGCGGAGCGCGTGAATCTGTGCGATCTTCTCCTCGCTAGTAACAAGAGGGGAAGGTAGGGGTTGACTCGACTTAACTAACTTACGTTCTATTGACCAAGAAACGGACTTCAACGTAGGTAGATTCGGCGTTTGATACAACCTATGCGGTTGGATAAGATCGGTAGGTATAGGTACGCTGTGCGTAGTCGCGACACGAGTAGTAGGTATGCATCTACGAGTTGTGCGGGCTAACCTGTGCATTAACATAGGAAATACAGCTTTCGATCTACGAAATGCTAAAACTGTGCTCGAACTGGAAGTCGCTTGCGCTTGGCAGGTAGGATGTACGTAATCAGATTTTACTAAACTGGTTGAATCGGATACCGAATTCGATTCTATAGCGTGAAGTGCATTTACACGTTGAACTGACGATATTCGGATCGTTTTCGTGGGGATAATAATTGGGGGCGGAGCCACGATTGGCGCAGTAAAGTTAACAGAATTACATTGAGGCATAGGTACTAACTCTGTACTTGATATCTGGTGGTCCAAACTATTGTTAACGCCCACTGCGGTGTTTGCGTAGAATATTTTAAACCGTTCATACTCGCTATCCGAGTCACTAAATGAGCTTAGTGCTTTTTCGTTAGGTCTGGCCGTAAAATGCGCGCGCGCGCCTAGGGAAAGTGGGGTTACCTGCTCATCCTCACTATCGTCACTACATTTGGACGTCTTAGGATGCCTAGGTCTACCTAGGTTTAACGGGCGTCGCGGCGGGCTACCTTCCTCGTCTGAGCTACTAACTGACGCCGACGGGGAACTTTCGCGTTCGTGCCTATAGTTCCGTCTAGCGGCGTGCTCCAGACGGCGAGTAGATTTTAATTGTCGTGTTTTGTCCCGCTTATTGAGACTACTGTGTTGGTATTGGTACCCATCAGTCGCTTTGATAGCAGGCGAAACGGCAATATACCTATCTGCGACATCATTTAGGTATTTAGACATTTCTAGTAAGTCTGGGCGCGTTTTGTGGTCCCGTAACCACGTACCCCACCCGAACCGCATCTCAAGCGTGAGTTTGCCCTCGATGCATTTTAGTAGGTCGGGCGAGTCTAGGTACCTATCTTGGTCTAGGGACCTTATTACTGAAACCGTGTTAGCTACGCGGCTTGCGAACTCGCACGCGTTGCGTCCGTCCTCGGCAAGTTTAGGCATAGATCTTAGATTACTAATTTCGGCCAAGACTATGTGTTCGGGTCGGCCGAATCGCTTGTCTAGGACAGACATTATTTGCTCCGGGTTTCTAGCGGTACTGATGAGCGTGCGTACCGCTTCTCTAGCTTGCCCGTGGAGGGCTCTACGCAATCTAGCTATATTTTGTATGTCCGTGAATAGACTTTCTGTTTCCCTGTATATTGTAGAGAAACCTACCCAGTAGGTGATGTCACCATTGAAGTACGGTAAGACGTGTAGTAGGTTGTTTGAGTTAGAATACCTATCGTGTGGCTGGGAAGTTACTGATATTGCCTTTGCTAGTGATTTCGCTAGGTATTCTAATCGGTCCGTGTCTGATATGCCTACGCTCGGATGTTCGTGCGCGCCTGCGTTAGACCGGTAGGTACTATCGCGCGGGTGTGCGGACTCGCGTTCGAACGGTGGTAGACTAGGCTGCTGTCGATATGTACTTTCATAGCGCGTAGGTGCGTTCGTGTACGCGTATGTTGGCGGCCGGTAGGTATAGTCGCGTGGCGCTGGCGGCGCCGGCGGCGCGGGCGGCGGCGGCCGGTAGGTATCGTCGCGCGGTGGCGGCGAGTTCGTTCGCCCCGGTGGCGGTTGGTAGTAGGTATTATCACGCGGGGGCGAGTTAGTTTTCGTGTTTGAATTAATATTATGACTATTTATTCTATTTAAATTAACTATATTATCTAATATTTCAGGTGGGCCTCGCCCAGTTTGTGACCTCGGGTCCAAGTTGCGATTGCATCGCTCGGGGTGACTACTATGTACGCGTAGTCGTGTGGAGTTTCTACCCGGTAGTGTTCCTCTCTCCCTATCAGTGACCGCGGTTTGGTAGGGCGTTTCTGAAGTTGGATCCGGGACTGGTACCGATAGCCTACGTGGCCCGGTTTCAGTGACGCTTTCGATGGTCGCGTCCGCGCAGTTTAAACGTTCGAGCTCGAGCAAAGTTCTAGCTACCGTTTCTTCTGCTGCTATGCTTGCTGCAGTTATACGCTGAAGCTCCGATTCGGCTTCGGCTAACTGTTGCCGCTGGCGGGCGGATTGTGTCGACCTACGACTCGCGTTGGATCGCGTCTCAAATATCACGCTATTCGGGATAGAATTTCCTAATAGGTCATTTTTGCCGTGCCTAATCACGGTGAAGTTAGTTTCTCGGTCCCGTTGTGGTTGCTGCCTGACAACATTTGACAAATTATGCTCCCTTGAAGCATTCCTATCATCCATTACAAGTGGTGACGATCTAACGTTAGACTGCGGCAAGGAACTAGCTCCGGACGGCGCACTCCACGTGCTAGTGCATGTCGAGCCAGTTTGACCTTCTGCCGAGTCTATCGTGCCTCTATGTACGCGAGACGTCGATTGCGTCAGCCTACGTTGCTTCTCTATGTCTGGAGAACGCATCATCATAATGTGTCGTATGCGTGTCTGTATGCGTGAGTGTAACTGTGGCTTTTACGTGTGCCTATCGTGGGCCCTAGGGTTCTACGCGGGTTCCTATTGGTTGTGAGCCGCGTAGAGGTAGGATTGGTAGGATAGGTAGGGGGTGCCTTCCGAGGGTAAGCACTGAGTCCTCTAGGTGCTGAGGAGCTGGGGGAATATACAGCTCCCTATTCGTGACTGGCCCCCAGAGTACGCTAAAGTGGAGTATTTACTTTCACAAAGACTGAATACTTCGTAGTGTAGTAGTACGAAGCCGAAATAAGACACCCTCAAATGAGTTTAGCTTTAACATCAATTGACATGAATTACTCCTTCCACTATAGGTCTCTGAAGTCAGCAAAGAGGATTATCAGTCCCGCCTCGGCAAGGCCGGCCGACGCCGATGCCAACTCACCATCCACCTCTAGGCACACCAAGTTAACACCAGCAAGGTAGCATGAGCCTAGAAGCAGCTATCTTCAGTATCCTTCCCTCGTTGGTCTGCGTTGCGCTAGTTACGTTACGTATTCAAAGACCGATACGGGGTTAAATTTGTCTCACAATTCACAAAAATCACACACAATATAAAAACAATCTCTATACCATACCACAGTACTGATCCGGCTCGAAGGACCATGCAGCTCGTCAAGCTCCAACGACCTGGTACCAACTGCACTAACACTACCCAAGACCTAGGTCCTAAGTCCTAAATCTTAGGTAAACGCACTTCACAGTTGATACACAGGTAAGTAGCACAAACGGTGCCAGTTCAGTGGTCAGTACCGTAGCACAAGTATAGAAACTATTTAAATAACTTTTGTGTGATTTTTATGTCCAGCACAGAAGGTGCCAGCATGCAACACGGGTGAGACAAACCGGCCCGCAGCGGTCACTTTTCGAGGGGTAACTTTTACGCGAATTTAGAGGATTCTATTTAGTTGTAAAATAAAACTTCTTCTTTTTTCAGTTTGGTTGGCGCAACGCAGACAATGGCAAGATACTGGATTAGCCGCTTTCCTCTTGAACTCCCACGTCTAGCTGGAAACTGGAATTTTCTTCTTAGAACCGTGTAAACTTGTAAAACTTAACTAAACTTGTCGTTTGAAAATTCCAATTTCCTTATATACTAACGAGTCTTACTTTAAAGAGAACCGCGCCCCGCCCCCAATTTCGAAATTAAATTGCAACCAATTTTCTCTACGAACTTGCCATTGTTCAACGTTTTATCGTATATCAAAATAATCTTCAATGTAAAACTTTTACATAAGTAGGTACATAATAACATTAGGTATCAAGGTAAAAAATCTTAAACATCTAAGTAATACAGGTTTCGTTTTATTGGACGATAAATGGACACATTTTGCATATCACATCAAATTATAACTAGGTTTTAGTGTTTATTTCGGAACCTAGAGGTTCTAGGTCATATAACTTATGTACTAAATGTGTAGAATAGGTGTATTAAGGCTGTGTAATGATGATACGTTCCCCAGACATGGGCGATATTGCTCTAATTAAAGTTTAAAGTACAAAATTTGGTAAAACTTAATCTATCGTCCAATTTATTAGTGATATGTCTTTATGCACTAGAATCTAAGAACTAAGATAAGAATCTAAAATAATTCGTAAAAATATAAAAAGTGAAAATATTTACAACGCCTGAAAAACTAGGTTCTAGGCTTCCTAGACTAAGTAATAGGTTGTCAAAAGGATCAGAAAAACGTATAAAATGATTAGAAACTACTGATTTTACTGTAAACTAACGATTATCAACTGAAAAAAGGCAAAACAACAACGTAGCAAAAATGAAATAAATTCAAAAAATGATTATACAATAATAAATCAACTTAATTCTAAAAGATAATGAAAAATGATTAATATCTAAGAGTTACGCATGCCCGTAACTTGGTTATTTACTTATTTAACTAATTTAATAAAATTAGTCAAAAATCTGGTTTTTTGAGATGTTAGTTCGTAAAACGACCGCTGATAGCAGCACTAGATAGTATATCAAAAGCGTTACCGTAAGGATAAGCCATCTTGACCACACCTCCTTTCTTATTATATACATGGTTTGTTACATAGGTGTGTTTTGATATGTTAATTCCGAAAGCGGCTGAAGATGGCGCTAGTAGGTAGTATCTCAAAAGCATGACTGTAAAGAGAGAGCCATCTGACTTATAATAAAATATTTTCTTACATGGTTTATTTTATTACATAGGTATGCTATGTATTAGCTGGGCGATGTTATTTAGTGTCTGAGAAAGCTTATCGTGTGATAACATGCCCGAGCTTTACATTGTAATGCTTAATATGTAAGTAGGTATAAGTAAATAATAGCTAGTTATTCTATTTTATTGCAAGGGATGTAGGATATGTTTTAGGCTTAATTCTATTTAGACCAGGGGGTAGGGGGGTGTTTTATTAGGTAGGTGCGTAAGTACCAAGTTACGTTTACAGCTGAAACCCGACGAGTATCGCTGTTCGCCGACAAGTCGCTGTGCATACGAAAACACATATATACGATTTGAAGGTACGCAAACCTCTTCCGCGAGCAGTACACGTATCAAAAGGGCCCGCGTTATCGACAGCAGTGGTGGAAAAGGCTTTGGCCTGGCTTATGCGAAAGGCTGGTAAGTTTCCCATGACTGGTGACGAAGCTACTCTGGGATTAGCACGAAAACATTTCATGCATGATGAAGTTACTGCACGTACAGCTCGCTTAGACGACAATATCCAAAACTCTTGAGCCAATAAGTTTTGTAGAGTAAGCGGTCCAGGATGCATGAAGCGTTGATGGTATTTTTCTATGATCAATCTCGTTAATCGATGATCACGAGGTAGTAAAATCTGATGTTTAACATCATAAGCTAGATCTCCTTTCGACAAGCGACCGCCCACCCTCAACAAACTAAGCTCGTCTTTAAATACAGACAGCTTACGAAAAGGTTTAGGAAGCAGTGAGGAGTCTGGTTTTTTCTTAGATAAACATCGAATCTCTGAAGCGAAAGTTTGCTCTTGGACGTGCTTGACGAGAAAGAGAAGAACTGCATTCGTTTCCTTTGACGAAAGGTTAGAATCTAAGTTCTTCGAAAAGGGGTGTTGCAGATTATGCAAATAACGAAAACAATAGCCCAAGACGCGCAAGATGCGTGTGAGCGAGGAGTATTTATGTAATATGTCTTCTATGAACGACAGGTTAGTTGCTGTGAAAAGACTATAAATCTTCTGCTCATTAAAGGCAGTTTGGTCAGGACACAATTCTGACTCTGGCCAGGATTCCTGCGGATGAGAAAGCGATGTGGGGCCCGCCCACCATAGTCTGTTCTGGATTATGTCAGCGGGGAAAAGCCCGCGAGAGCCACAGTCAGCAGGATTCTCAAAACCGGCTACATGATGCCAACTTTGAGGTGGAATGTTTTCTTGGATGTGGGCTACCCTGTTTGCGACAAAGGTTTTCCATTTGGAGGGGCATGAACGGATCCAAGTCAAGGCTACGGTAGAGTCTGACCAAGCATGAAGACTGGCAAAAGTATAGAATTCTTTTAGCGCAGCAACGAATGAAGCTACCAGGTCGGAGAGCAGAACAGCGGTAAGCAATTCAAGGCGGGGAATGGAACATCGGCGCAAAGGGGCCACTTTCGATTTCGCACAACATAAGCGAACGATAACTGCACCATCATTCGTAACGACACGACAATAAATGACCGCGCAGTAGCCCCTTTCGGATGCGTCACAAAACCCGTGTAGCTGTAACGATACGAAAGTTTCAACCATTCGACGTGGAATGGTTAGTGAGTCCAACGACGGGAGCTGACTCTTGAATCTGTGCCACTCTTGGGCGATGGATTCAGGCACCTCACTATCCCAGTCGACTCCGGATAACCAAAGTAGCTGCATGAGGTACTTTGCGAGAAACACCACTGGGGAGAGTAGACCCAGGGGATCGAAAATGCGGGCAATATCCGAGAGGATAGAGCGCTTGGTACATCGACCAATATTTGACGATGTTTTGAAAACGAAATTATCATCCTTAGGAAGCCAAGACAGACCTAGGATCTTTAGCGATATGTCATTAAAATCTTCGAAATTCCGAAATTGTTCCGAATACAAGTCAAAGTCTACTACGTCTTCAAGGAATTGTGAATTATTGGAGGTCCATTTACGGAGAGGCAGATGAGCCGATGACAAGATTTGCACCAACTCTTGACGAATGAGTTGCGCTTCTGCAACAGAATCTGCTCCTGAGACCACATCATCGACGTAAATATCCCTTGCTAAAACAGTAGCGCCTTTGGGAAAACGAGAAGAAAATTCCTTGGCTAATTTTGAAATGCACCAAAGAGCCTGATAGGGGGCGCAAGATACTCCGAAAGTTACTGTGAGTAAGCGATAATCCTTAACAGGTTCATCAGACGTAGGACGTCAGACGTAGTACGACATCACACTTCTCGCCTCAGCGTCTCTTTGAATAGTCGCGTTTTAAATTTTTATAAATAATTATCAAGTTACCTACCTAACTTAAAAATGTCTAATTGTGCTATGTGTGATAAAGCAATCACGAAAAGATCCCCGGTATTAACATGTAATACCTGTGAGATTGTAGTGCATGCTAAAACTGAATGCACCGGACTCTCTAAGAAGCAGCTGAGCGCAATAAGAGCTGCGGACAGCTTGGAGTGGACGTGCAATATTTGCAAGCAAGATGGATCTCGCAGAGCTTCTTATAAATTACACGACGTTGATGATGATGATGAAGAAGAAGAAGCAGTAGGTAATAAAGAAGCCTACAAAAAAGTAGTAACTGTAGATACGAAAGAGTTTGCGAAAGATATAACCAAAGACGTAACTAAGCAGATGAGAAAAATTCTGAAAGAGGAGTTAAGTGAAATGCAAAAATCAGTTGATTACCTCGGTGATAAAGTGGATGAGTGCTTGGCGGCTGTAAATATTTTAAGCAAAGAATGAAAGAGCTTGAAAATAAGAACAGTTATTTAACTAATAAAACCACGAACATGGAGCTGAAAATTCATGCACTGGAGCAAATGGTCACTGAATTTCAGCAAGAGAAGTTGGATAGTTCTTTAGAAATATCGGGTGTACCTAAAGTGCAGGATGAAAATCTTAACAATATAGCAGAATCTCTGGCTACTGTGCTGCAAGTAGAAAAACCAACCGATATTCAAGTCAAGCGTCTACCCTCGCATCCCAAGAAACCTGATTTAATCGTCATTAAAATGCAAGATAAATATACGAAAATGCAGTGGATAACAGCTTCCCGGAAGAAATCAATCATTGCCAAGGAAATTATACCAAATCTGGATAGTCAAGTAGGCTCTACCCCCGTTTACATCAGAGAAGCAATGACACCATTTAATAAGAAACTGTTTTGGATGGCTAAACAAGAGTTAAAACCTGCCTTTAAGTATGTATGGTTTAAGGACGGAAAGATTCTCGTAAAAAAACAAGAAAACAGTAAATTGTTTGTGTTGCGTAATGAGTGCGATATCGATAATTTGCTGGAATGCGAGAAGCTTACTGCCTAAGAACAATTTTTGCTAGTACCTAACAATATTTAATTTAAATTAGTTTAAATATGCTTGATATTCCTATTTCAGATAATATCACAGAAGTATTTGATTGTGTAGATATTTTAGACTACTCTAATAATATTCCAAAGAATAAATGTAACTTCACCGTATTGCATGTAAACATTAGGTCCATTATCAAAAACTTTTCTAAAGTCGAACAGATTATCCATACGTCGAAACAATCTATTGACGTAATCATCCTTACTGAGGTAAATATTACGGACTCCCTAAGTTCAATGTTCTCTTTATGTGGGTATAAAATGCACACAAATTTACGCAAACTAAATAAAGGTGGCGGCATAATTATGTACGTGCGCACGATCCACAATGTCACGATCATTCCAAAAACAACAATTCACTTCGAATGTATCCTAAGCGAAATAACCACCCAAAGCGGGTACCGCATCAATTTGTGTGCAAAGTGCACACCACCACACCTAAATAAAGAATCATTCCTGCTGGAATTAAAACCAATATTACGTAAATATCATACACTTGACATGATTGCACTGGGTGATGTCAATGTCGAAGTCACTATGTCAAAATCTGCCTTCTACATAATAGCTCGTGTGTTTACAAACGAAAAGCCGTTTGTATATTTCCATCTGACGTATGTATACCGTCGACATTATGTGTTCCGCCAAAAAAACATCATTTTGCCGTATGGCATAATGCCCGGCAATATGTAAGAACTAGTAATGAATTCCGCCACGGTGGCGCTGTAATCGCAAAACAATAAATATGGCGTACAATCACAGAATATATAATAGTACTATAGTACCGTCATCCGAAAAGGCCATATTTGACAGCTGTCAAACCCATACTAGGAAACATACCAACAAAGAAAAATTGATCTTATGTCATAGCATTAATGTCACTCAAAGGTAAGTAGGAAAACCATAGTAACATGTGTCAAAATTATAAACAAAAATTATGTCTCATATTGGCGTATGACTGTCGTAGTTTTATTTTTTATTCTTTGACCCATGTTAATAGAAGATTTTTCCTTTATCCTACCTACCTATAAGCGACTACTGGTAACTTAGAAGATCACTAGTTGCCACCATGAGACAGTTTAATTACAAATGTTTAATATACATTTTTAAATGTATGTATTTAATATATTTCGATAATAAATTTGCTCCACAGTTCACAGTGCGTGTACTTACACTGCCTCTAGTCGTTTATGATTAGGGTTATTGAGTAGTGTAGGTAAATTTTACTATTGACCTTGGGCTGCGTGAGCTCGTGAGTATCCTCAAAAACGTACGAAAAGTTTCGGTAGAGAGTGGTTTGTCGAACCTGTGCGTCAACTATTAGCATATGCTGAAGCTATTTTGTGATAATGTGTCATGTGCTAAGTTATGTTTAAGGTATAATGACAAAAATACTGTAATACTTTATACTTAGATACTTATAAAATGTTGATTTTGCATGATCTCAAAATTTAATATACATATAGGGTGACATTTTACTAGTGACCTATTACAAAAACTCATATTATTGCTTAAAAAGTATATTTATGACTTTCCAAAAGTGCCTTTATTTTTTCCCATGACGAGTTGGTCACTAATATTTATATTAAGACTGACAAAATATTAATACTATGATTCTAATTATGTTCCTAAGCTCTAATATAGTTCCTAAGCAATTCAAATATTTTTAAGTAATAATAGTACTAATATGACAAATATTTTGTTGGCTAATATTTTAGTAGGTACCAACAATAATTTGTACATTGATTTACATAATTATGACATTGTCTTTATTTTGGCACAAATATCAGATCAATCATTAACACAACTAAAATTATAATGTACATAAGTATTATAAAGCGTGCTGTGATTATACATATCTATCAAAATAGTTTAAATGTGATCGTGAAAGATACTCAAGTAAATAATACACAAACAAATTTTCTTTTTTTATCTTAATCATGGTCACCCTACCATACTCACCACGTGGACGTTTAAGCAACGTTTATTTCACCGTCATATTGCCGGATATCGTGCCGTCAATTTGTATACTGCTTTTCGTCTGTATACGGACGGGTGATTATGGGTGGTTCGCAAAACACACAATTTTTTTGTTCATGAGACATAAAAAGCAGAAAAGTGGATAAATGTCTGTTTTTACGTAACGAGATTATAGTATTTCATTGAAACTTTCAACCTGCGGACGGTGAATTTTGTGATAGATCGTTTAATATTTATTTTAAATTTTTTAACACCAAAAAGTACGTTTCGGTGGTCTGTTCAAAACCCGCTTTAGCAAGTTTAGAATGTGAAAAGTAAATGTTAAACACATACTATCTCTCTTTTTAACCTTTAACACGATTCAAAATATCTTCAAGATTGTTTTTTGTGTTGGCCATTAAATAATGTTTAGCCATTTTCATTTTATTTCCCGTTCGCATATGTTACAAAGATTGCGCGTCTCATCGGTGGTACAAAGAAAGACACACATAAAGTGTTTTTTTTTCTTGTGCTCAGATCCAATAGAACTCAGTTCATTTAATTTATAATTTTGAAAACAGCTGACTTTCATTTGTGATTGCTGTTTGTAATTTGAGTGCAAAATTTTAGTTGATTCGCACAAAAATTGATTTCTGGCAAACCTCATAGGATCTATTCGGTGACCGACATAAAGTGTAAGTAAATGATTTAATAAATCATGTATACAAATTTGTTTGTAAATTTTATTGATATCTTTACAAAAATGTTGGTTCTTCCTATAAAATCTTAAAAATGTGTAATCTCTGCCCACTTGCGAACGAAAATTCCGTTCGGTGGTCATCTTTTCGGAAGTCATTTCTGGTAACCGAAAAGACGCTTGGTCACCGAAAAGATCTTTTAGTGCATATTCTGTTTAAATTATATAAAATTAACAATTTTTTTATAATTAAATTACAGTTAGTGAACAGTATAACGTATTTTATTGTTAAAGTCCCACCTGTTCTCATATTATTATTCGAGATAAGGTTGGTAGATAGTAGACTGGGAAGAGATGCGGCCCTTCTATGCATTTTAGTAAATAAATGGTGGTAAGCCTGTTTTTCTTCGCGTGATTCTTCAGCCTTTGCTGTAGTAAGAAGCAGAATATTTTCAATCCCTTTCTCCGACTCCGACTTGGTTACAAAGCTTGGCCTTAGAATATGCCAAAACTGAGGCGTGTGAACAATCTGCACAACCAAGCCTGGGTCCATGCTTGCGACTGCAAAGTCTTCATCGATGCAACATCTTCTCGCGGTTGTCACCGGGGGTGGTTTACTAAGGCTCTTCTTAAAATCTTGAAGGCCTTTGACAAGACAAGTTTGCTCAGCAAACTTCTTTCTTATGGCAGCCCAGTTCATTTTTGTTGTTGGGATTTTCTTCGGCTGATTTTCCAACTTAATGGCCAGGTTTCTAAAGGAGTCTGTTATCCAATCACTAAGACTGTCTGCTGCTCATCAATGTGCTTTTTTGCGTGCGCGTTTAATAGTACCGTCTTAGAGGGATACTTGCCGTAAGCAAAAACTGTTGAAGATGAAATGCCTTCGTCTGTTAACGAAAGCCAGTGAAGAGAATAAGTTTGACCTTAAGCCAACAAACTCTTAATGAGGTGACAACAATCTGGTCTTATACAATGCCAACAAAAGACCAGCGTATCGTTGCTTCAACGCTAAAAATAATCCTCTTGAATTGGCATCTACTTTTCGAGACGCATCTGTTCCTGCCCCTGAATAGCTTGATCCCCAAGGCATAGAGCTCTCACCAAACCAAACTCAAACGGTGGCTACGAACAGGGAATCTTGAACAGAGTGAGGGATACCTTACACCTGAATAGCTTAAACCTCTTTGATAAACGATCCTGCATTTACTATAGCAGTCACTCCAGAAGATGGCATACTTGACTTGGTTGAACGTAGAGGTTTATTGGCGACGATTGAGCATTTGGTACATTACCTACCATACTTCATAGTTTGACACACACTACCTTGTTTCGCCAGCTCACTTCCACCACCAGCCTCTTTCACCATCGGTCTATTTTTATGCACGCATTTCAAGGTACCTTTACCTGGTTGCCATTCCACCAATTCTGTCGGATTAAGTGTTTTCTACAGGCTTTCAATGTTGCCTTGCTGGAACACATTACCTGCACCTGTGTTTTTAAAGCACCTATACAACCTAAAGTCTCCAGGCTGAGAGACTTTTTCCGTCTTCGCTCGCATTGTCATCATACAGACCGGTCACTCTGTTGTGTCCAATGTACGTAATTTTGGACTACCGAAAAGTTGTCTTTTCGGTGGTCCTTAATATTTCTCAACTTTTCTTACTTTTTATAAACATTTTTAGGTTTTTTAACTGTTAATTTTATTTTGTTATTTTTCTTTTATTTCAATTATTTCAAAAAAAAAAAAAAAAAAATTATTTCATAAAAGAGACTATTAAGGGAACATTTTTCCATAAAAGTCATTTTGGTGGTCATTGCGACTTTTCGATGGTCACAAAAAAAATTATATCTGTTATAATATCTGAATTTAAGGTAAACGATCTCATAAATTATATTCCTAAGGAAAGATTTTGGATTTTACATCGAATCACGTTAAAATATTGGTAATATTTCATTTTTATTATTTTTCAAATTTTCGATCCCTTAAATGCGAATGGCCCTTATGTAAATGTCAGAATCTTACATATTGACTTCGACATCAACATAAATACTAAGTCTACGGAATGCATACGGGACCAATATATGAATCTTATGTATGAGCACGGTTTTTCATGTGGAATAACTGATTACACAAGAATAGAAAAGCGAATGGATAAAGTGACTAAAACGTGTATTGATCACATATTTGTGAGATCCCGTATGCATGACGTTTACTGCGCAGCGCTCGGAACAGTACTGGCTGACCATCGCCTGACCACAAAATAGAGAATTTACAGAAGGCCAGCTCGCCCCTTCTTTCGATCACTTATGCCTACTCTTTAGGGTTGCTACTTTTACTGTCTGATTTTTTTAATGAATTATCATCGCTTCCCTTTAGTCGCTTTCACCTCAAATGCTGACAAGGTAGGTATCTATTTACTGTGGGTAGGTTTAGGTAGGTACCTACCTAAACCCATTTAACCTACCAAATCAAACTAAAGCGCAATCTACCTACTTCTACGTACGTACCTAAAACGCTAAAGCACATATTACGAACGAAAAATAAGATTCTAAAAAAGAAATCCCTCCATTTCTAGTGTTTTGAAGTAGGTATCTATTTATTTATCAACTAAAAGAGTTCTAAGTACTTAATTTTCATTATTGCGTGGGAAACTGAAAAATGACAATGCACAATTTTCTGTGGTGTTTGTTATACACCCACAAAAACATTTTTCTTTACTCGCCATTCCGTCCGCCCGCACCGAACGCGACGTTCACACTCAACCATGAGCCGGTTCGACACGGTTCCACAGAGCGCGTAAACGACGCGTGTGGATGTCTGAGTGAGTTTAGCCGCGTTCGCTCGAAGCCGACTCTCTGGATTGCGCCAGCCAATACTTACTTTGTGGCCTGACTGCGGTCACTTGCGTTAGCTCACGGACTATACAGGATGTCCCAACATACACTTGGCGATTCAATCGTAAATTATTACAAGAAAAACTACATAACATTGACTGGAGTCCTACTTATTCTATGACATGCCCTACTGAAATACATAAATACATAACAACTAAGTTTGATGCTTGCTACGAACAGGCTAAATATAAAGTTAAAATAAATAATAATTCAAATCGTAATAGAGTAGTATGGGTAAATAAGAGAGTAAATAATGCAATTCGGAAAAAGGACATTAAACTTCTGCAACTAAAAAATGATAGCACAAACAAAGTTTTATTATTGGAGTACCACAAATTGCGAAATAAATCAAATAAAATTGTAGAAAAGGAAAGAAATAAGTATTATAAACATTTAATCAATGACAGTAAGGATGACCCTAAAAAAGTATGGAAAATTTTAAATAATCTAACTGGTAGAATATCGGATTCGTTGGATGAAGTTATATTAAGAGCGATGAAGCGTAATACGATTGATGAAAAGTGTATTGCCAACAGCTTCGCAAAAGGGTTTAGTAAATCGGTGCAGGATACTCTGCCGAAATGTGAGATACCAATACTACGTCCTTCAGAGTATAGGAAGCCCAGTACGTTATCAATGAACTTTAAAAAAGCAGATGCCCGAAATGTCCAAAAAATTATCAGTAAAATTAAAACAAATAAATCACCAGGTTTGGACGGTATAAGACCAATAGATGTTAAAAGTATAGCTGATAAGATAGCTAAAGCCATAGCGTGTTTAATTAATAAGAGCCTTCAATCCGGTAAATATCCGACTGAACTTAAAACAGGTATAGTTAGACCAATATTTAAAAAGGGATCTAAGTTAGAATACAGCAACTACAGGCCAATCACAATATTGCCATTGCTAGATAAAGTTTTCGAAAAATATGTAGGTAATGAAATTCAAGAATTCTATGCTGAACATAACATTCTATCGAAAAATCAATACGGATTCCAGAAAAATAAAAGTACCACTCAGTTACTATCCGGTTTTACTGATCATCTAAACAAATGTCTCGAGGATAAACAGCACGTGCTGTTGGTTTTTATTGACTACAGCAAAGCTTTCGACACGCTGAGACACAATTCACTATTGCGTAAATTGGACGACACTGGGATACGTGGGCCCCTGTTGGAACGGTGCGATGACTACCTAAAGGATCGTTCCTACTGTGTTAAGGTTGGTAACACTCATAGTGATATGGTGAGTTTTATTCCATCAATGAATTTAAAAATTACACTTGGTAATTTAATTGTTTTTCTGACATATGTTTTTATTGTTATTTTAATTTTAAATTTTATTTGTATGACATCTGAATTACTTTGTAATTTTATATTATATCTTGACATTATTTTTACTTTTTATTTTGACATGTTTTTATTGTAAATTAATTTATTAGTTTTGGATAATTACTTTGTATTTTAATATTAATATTCCTTGACATTGTTTCTATTTTAATTGTATTTGAATTTTATTATTATCTGACGATCATTTTTGCATTATAATTATGAAACCGACATTCTTCATGACATTTGTAATCTATGTATGTAAAAATGAAATAAATGAATCTAAATCTAAATCTAAATCTATGACGGAAGTTTCTGTGGGTACAGCTCAAGGTTCTGTTTTGGGACCCTTACATTACTTGGCTTACGTAAACGACCTGAATAATATCATCAAAAAATGCACCATTTATCAGTATGCAGATGATACTTGTCTAATATCGGCTAATAGGGATGTAAGGGTTGCAATATCTAACTTGCAAGACGATTTCACGCTTTTAAGTAAATGGTCACACGACGCAGGACTTGTTCTGAATGCGAGTAAGACTAAATTACTACATGTGCATTCGAGTCACATATATACTACCGAAGAGATAAAAATAATTGCACACGATCATAATTGTTTGCATAGTTTGCCAATTCAATGTAATTGTGAGCCATTAGAAAAGGTATCCCAGCATACGTATCTGGGTCTTATTATTGACGATCGGTTCAGTTGGGGTCCTCATATTGATAGTGTGTGTGCTAAATTACGTTCCATAATGGCAAAAGCATATTTGATTAAACGCAAAATACCTTATCAAATGAGACTACAGCTGCATGCCGCTCTAGCTGAAAGTATTATTGGTTACGGTCTTAGTAGCTATGGGCGTACATTTAAGACGTACATTGATAAAATATATAATCTCCAATTTAGAATGTTAAAACAAATTATACCTTACAAGACAAAAATAGCATTGAAAGACGATGAAAGTAAAATATTTAAATTTGCCAAAATTCTGCCCATCCATGAAAATATTCAATCAATTTTATTAAAAGAAAATTATTTCCGATATAAAGATAATTTAAAAACTGGTGCGAAAATAACTCGTCAAATTACTAAAAAACAGTTAAACACAATTCGGGCGTATAACTTTTACGGTAAACGCACGTTAGATTATCTGTTGCCTAGATTAATTAACGAGTTGCCGATAGAATTTAGGAAAAGCTTAACAGAAAAGAATATTAATAATAAAATCAAGAATTATTTCTTATCTAGAACTTCTTAAGTTTTCAACAGCATATATTTATATTGTTAAAACCTTTACTTTTATATTGATTGTAATTGGTAAGATGGAGCAACCTGTATATTGTTACCGACCGTCTAGCGCAACCGGTTTTTTGTACTGGCGCTGTGTCAGTGCTGCTGGATGCGGGCGGCCGGCTAACCTAAGTGTATGTAGGTACCTATACGTATCTAAATACTGTGCGACGACGTCGCTCGTTAATGTAATAGGTGGGATAAAGATACTTTTTTGTCACTGTATTTTGATGATTAGCATTTTATTTTATGTAAATTTCATTCATATTAGTATAGATCAACCTAGTTTATTTAAGTATTTAAGAATTTAGTACCTAAGTATAAAGAGAAGTGTGCAGCACCAAGACAAACCGTACTCGGTTTAATGGTGCCAAGACTGTGTAAAATATTATTTATAAGTTGTTTGAATAAATAAATACAATACAATACAATACGCCAGACAATACGTTGATATTCACAATCCTCTAAGTCGACCAAAAACTGCCGATACATTTGCTTGATATCCCCAGTAAACACGACAGCATGCCAGCGAAACCTAGTCAGCAAATCAAAAATGTTCTTTTGTAATTTAGGTCCTGGAAGCAATGTGTTGTTTAACGACAACCCTGAGGAATCTGGGCAACTCGCGTCACACACAGGGCGCAAAGGTGTGGTCACGGAATCGCGTAATATCCCGAACTGAGGTACATAATAATAATGACCGATGGGCTTTGAAGGAGGCAAAACCTCTTCCATGTGACCACTCTCAAGATAGTCCAGCATGTACTTGACATAAGCTTCATGAAAGCGAGGATTCAATTTAAATTTCTTTTCTAAATTGAAAAAACGCCTGAGAGCTATTTCACGCGTATTAGAAAATACAGGTTTCTCCTGAGGATTTTCGAAAGTTAATGGGACCACCATTTTACCCTCAGAGTTCCGATGATATGAAGTTTCCATATAATTTTCACACAACATCTCAGATTTGGATAATTCCACGACATTAGAATTATTTATATTTTCTAACTCCCAGAATCGCTTTATATTATTGTCTAATGACATATTCGACACGAGAAGACAGTCCTTGATTACAGAGGGACGAGAACGAGAACGAGAAGAGCCAGTTTCAGCGGCACAAGCACCCATCACTATCCAGCCGAAAACAGTGCGAAGAGCAATGGGCTGGTCTGCTGTTCCTTGAGCAAAACCAGGTAACAGCGCTTGAGCCAGCAATTGAACGCTGACTAACATGTCCACAGGACCGGGTTTGAAAAAATGAGGATCGGCAAGATCTAAATCTTTTATATGATCCAATAACGAAATATCAAGTTTTGCAGTGGGAACCTCCGAGACGATCTGAGGCATGACCGATGCATTCAATGAAAAAGTTGGTGATGTATGGTCACCTTTGAATGGTATAATTTCACATGATACCGAACCAAGTGTTTCTGAGGACACACGGCCTACACCGTGAACTGAGCTTTTACTTCCTTGAATTTCTAGTCCCAGTTTGTTTGCACATTTCTGCGACATTATGTTACAAGCGCTAGCATTGTCAAGAACAATCCTTATTGGCACAAACTTGTTTTGATTGTTCTTTATACGAACAACAGCTGTAGCGAACAACAAATGTGTGTCACTACCCGAAACAGCTAATGAGGATGGAGCGGATGGTTGGGCTTCTGGTGACTCTACCTGTGATTCAGTATTATTATTTTGACTATCAAAGTGCAATAATATGTGATGTCTATTTGAGCACTTCTCACAAACTGAAGATTTTGCTTTACAAAGCTTGACTGTGTGCGAAGGCTGGAAGCACAGGATGCAGAGTCTTTTTTCTTTTATCTTAGCAAACCTCTCACTAGGAGAGAGTTTGAGAAGTTCAGGACACTTGTCAACTTTGTGACAAGTAGCAGAGCACGATGCGCATCCTACGACATGAGGTACGATAAGAGATGACTTGTTCTTAGGTGCGGGCGGCTTGGTATAACTAGTACTGGGCTTTGCAATGTTATTGGCACTAGATTTCACCATTGAATTTTCCAATGCATGGCTTCGCTTCTCAATGAAATGAAACAAAAAGTAAAAATCTGGAATTTCACTGTTTGAGGCAAGTTGTAGTTCGAAAGCTTCCTTAGTAGAAGGATCTAGTTTACTCCATAACAAATGGAAAAGCATGAAGTTAGTGTCAGGCAAATTAAACTTGGATAATATCTCGACATTCTCCCTAAAGGTTCTATGAATCCGATTAAGATCTGAACTACTTCTTGTTTTTGAAGGTTCACACGTTAACAGCTTTTCATAAAAGGTAGAAGCAATCAATCTCTTTTGGTTATAGTGCGACCTCAAATTATTGTATGCAAGTATATAATTCTCATCCGAAAGCGGGTAATTTTTGATAAGATTATATGCATCACCCTGCACGCTCGACAATAAATAGTGCAGCTTCTCGACCGGAGGTATGTCTCTTTTGTGGATTAAGGAGTCGAAAATTTGAACAAAAGAAACCCAATTTTCTATTTTACCATCAAAGGGCTTTATATTGATTTTAGGCAACTTGACACTCACAGTTGATACAGTTTTTTCATCCTTTTTTGATTCAACATTAATTAATCTTTGTTTAATAGACTTAACTTTTGTTTGGAACTGTCTAGAAATTTCCATTTCCGCATCTCTCTCGCCCTTCGAAAGCGACACTAACAATTCCAATTGAGAAGAATGAAAAGCCTCCTCAACCTCCTTAACATCCTGCAAAGAATATCCTTGTAGATCTGAGAGCTCAAGCTGCTCCAGTCGAGAAAATGCATAATCTCTTGCTACCCGGTTCTTATCTGCACTTTCATCCCCTTTACCATTCGTCATTTTTCTAATTTTCAGCTATTTTCTATATTAAATACTATGAAAACACGTAAAAATAACAAATGTGAGGTTATTTTGTTTTGACAGATGACAAGTAACTTTTCGTTCAGAAATGCTATGAAAGGAACGAAACGCAAGTTCACTCTTTTTAATTTAATCCGAACTATAAAAAAAAATGAACGAACGAAATAACGAAACGTCAAGTATGGGTGTGTCTTTTCCAATTTACCCGCGTACTTATACGAAAATTATTGAAAAACGTGGTAAATTATAAAACACGATGCAAATTGGAAGGCAGACGTATGGTATGCAACGAAAATACGATAACGACACGAAATAATACGAAAACGACACGAAATTAACGATATTTCGACAATATTTCCTTTCGATAGTTCGCCTTTCAACAGGATTCGGCCGAAGGAACAAAATGTTTTATGTTAATTTAGTGGACTGTATAAGAAATATTGAGAAATTACAATCGATACGACAATATTGATGCAATTAATAAGTTGAGGGCATGATTAAAAAACTGACTCACCGAAATGTGCTCCATACATCCAGCCAACGCTCCCCTCGGGAGGTTTTCATGAATTCACTACTCACTTCCACTGGGAGTTACAGCCGCAAGCACGTATCAGTCTTGTCACGCCTCAACTATAGCTTTAGTAATATTTTATGCAAAATTGATAGCACACGACGCGAAAGGCGGCCATTCGAATTGGCATCGAAAACGGAAGAGAGATTCTTTTTTTTTTTTACTAGTGATGTCACTGTTGACAGGCGAAAACCGGAAGTTTACAAAGATCGATAAGTATTCGGATACGTACGATAATCCTTAACAACTTGTGTAGGCTAGGTATTTTCTAATATTTTCGTAAATAAAATTTGGTTTTATAATTCGGGTGAGTATGTCTTCGAGTATGTGTTATTATCTAATAAATATGTCTCAAGGTCATGAAGAAAACAACGTTTGAATGAGAACGAAACATATTTTTTTCCTATTTCACTTAATATATTTATATTTTTGTATGAAATGTATCAAAAAGCGTCCCAGAAATGAATACTCCGTCCTTGGTTTATTCGAAAATGATACTCAATTTCTCCTGTCACATTCACTTAAGGAGTCAGAAGTCCTCAAGTTCAGCTCGGAAAAAATTAACTTTGATCCTCCGCCACCCCACAGGCGTGATTGAAGTGTTGTCTCTGCGGATTTTCTTTGAAGACTACCTCACTAACAAACGCCAATAGCAAGTTTGAAATAATATTCTATCACATGGTAGTTATGGCTAATTCAGAGCTGGAAGTCACCTGCAAAAAAAATATGGGTTTCCCAGAAGCATAACTCGAAAAGTATAAGTAGTATCAACATTGACCCTAGAACAATGTTGTAGACAATTTTATAAGGAATATTTCTTACCTTGACAGATTTCTTATATCTCTAATAGTTTCCGAGAAAAATAAAGATAACTGAAATTCGGGACATAAAAGGGGGGGTAAAGGGGGTAAGCAGGGGGGGTCCAACTTGCTTCTCTTCTTTTCCTGAAGCTAACATATATAAGCTACACACATGCCAAGTTTCATGCTTTCTGCCAGATGGGACCATATTTCCAGCTAAGGAGCCGTACTATTATGCCGACAAGGTATGAATTTTTCTATGGAACATCCAAATTTTTTTTTGCGAATTCGCAGGTGGTCCCATAGTAAAAGTTGATCATAATCACGAATAGAAACACCCTGCAAAGTTTGCGCACTGACTAAAAAATAACCTAGTATAAACGGCCAACCATCTATTAGTTTAATTAATCAAACAAGGGATCAATCAAGGATGGCGAGGCGAGACATGCTCCCTGCGCGCCGTTACCTTAAAGCACGGAGCAAACTTGAGAAAGATTCGCAGTGCTATTTTTGTATTATGGTTATGGGTACCAAATCTACACTAATATAATAAAGAGGAAAACTTTGTTTGTTTTTTTGTTTGTTTGTTTGTTTGTATGTAATCGATAAACTCCGAAACTACTGGACCGATTTCCAAAATTCTTTCACTATTAGAAAGCTACAACATCCCTGAGTAACATAGGCTACTTTTTACCACGGGAAAATTCCTCATTCCTATGGGAAAACGGTTAGCAGCAGGAAAACGGGGAAATAAAGCAGATATTACCCAAACCGCTTTACCGATCCTCGCGAATTTTGGCACTGATATTACTATCATATAAAAGACGGACATGGTCAGCCCTCGAGGATCTGGAGTACCTGATGAAGACCACCAGCATCCCATATAAACTATAAGAGATACGGTCATGGCTTCATAGAAAAAGTTGTTCACCATGACGGGCCGCTTCTGCTGGTACATGGTCATCGAGGATCTGGAGTACCTGATGTAGACCACAAGCATCCCATCTAAACTATAAGAGATAGGGTAATGGTTTCAAAGTAAAAGTTATTCAGCACGACAGGCTGCTTCTGCTGGCACATGGTCACGAGGGTCTGGAGTACCTGATGTAGACAACCAGCATCTCATCTAAACTATAAAAGATTCGGTAATGGCTTCAAAGTTAAAGTTATTCAGCATGACGGGCCGCTTCTGCTCGCACATGGTCACGAGGGTCTGGGGTACCTGATGTAGACCACCAGCACCCCATCTAAACTTTATTAGACTTGGTAATGGCTTCAAAGTTAAAGTTTTTCAGCATGACGGGCCGCTTCTACTGGCACATGGTCACGAGGGTCTGGAGTGCCTGATGTAGACCACCAGCATCCCATCAAAACTATAAGAGATACGGTAATGGCTTCAAAGTTAAAGTTATTCGCCATGACAGGCCGCCTCTGCTGGCACATGGTCATGAGGAGTAACTTCTGCTAGAATGGATTAATGGACTTTTTACTACGGGCAAAGATCCCATTTCTACGGGAAAACAGGTAAGTAGCAGCGAGTGAAACCGCTGGGCGGGCCGCTATGTGTAATATTTTGTGAATAGGATTTTAAAAAATGTTTTAGGATTAAATTTAAATAGGATTTTTATTTGATTTGACTTAGTATATATAAAAATACTTTGTACCTATTTAGGTACTTATTATGTGTGTAAGCCTCAATATTTTGGATCGTCGGTATGAATAAATTCCGTGAACTTTTGACCCTCCCTCAAGTTAGTTCACACGTAATAATATAGATGGCGCTACTATTATTGTATGTACTCTGATGCTTCCGACTTCCTACATTAGGGTGTGAGCCGAAGACTACTTCTAAAAGTTTACACCACTAGGTATTCCCTACACAGGGTATTTCGTAAAAGGCGATGTAGAGATTTTGACCTCGGCTGAATAGGTATCTGTCGATCGACCGCATGGTGGCGGTGATACCTCCCGCCTACAATAGCATTCCCAAAGAGGATTGACGTCAGGCAGGCGACCCGTCATAAAACATTGCCAAATCCTTTTGCAACATTATTTTGTGTTCTAATAAAACATGATGCGTTGACCCCAGGTAATTGGGATAAGGACAGAAAAATAATGGGTTGATATTAAAACAAAACTTAAAAAAGTAATCGTTTGAAGCGTTGTTTGTCAAAAGTTTCATGCACCAACTGTATTGTAAATAACCAACGCAAATGTCCTACAAACTTTAATCATACCTAAGAAGTTTACCAAAGACTAATCTTAGTTTATATTTCAATTTCACCGTAGCTCACCGGGATTTGAACCCGCGACCAATGTTTCCGCAATCTACCTATCTACCCCTACCTACCCAGTCGTAATAAATTATATCACCCTTACATCAAAGGGAGAGTGGTGGTTGTAACTGCGAAGTAATTTGTAGGAAGGTGTCTAATGTCTTAGCTAGATAGGGTGATTGGAAATTCGATGCATTCCCTGAAGGTGGTTAGAGGGGGGGCCATTTCCAACATATTCTTCCATGGAACCAGGGGTCGGAAATGATTGGTTACAAAATTATTAGGACTTTTGATTTTTAAAAGAAAATTTCCCGATTTCAACTTTAAAAGTCATGCGAAAGCTAGCCAAACCGTTTTATGCATAGTTTTTTGACATGATCTCATAGTGAATGAATAGGACAATCATTTTAGTTACAAGTTTAGTTAGAAATACTCTTCTTTTTAAAATACAGCGCCAAAACAAGAAAATATTTTGGTGGAAAGGATTTTTCAACATTCATGGTAATCTACTGTAAAAATCACTATGGAATAATCCGTAAAACTTCATAACAGAGTTCTCTGTTGCATTAGCTAACCCAAAAGGTACAATAATCTACAATCAAACATGTTTTCATAAAAATAATTAGCATTAATGCAAAAAGCGGCGTGCGAAACAAGGCAATTGACTATGGTCGGTCGACTACGCCAAAGTCAGCAAATGCTGTTTAGACAACTTTTTCAAGTATTTTCGTGGTCTAATGGATGGAGCATTCCCCTCAGGAGTCTGTGGTTCCAGGTTCGATTCCCGTGAGTTGACCTACAAGGTTGATATTCAACACTTTGTGAATTTTTCCCAGTTTGGTTTAAAAAATCACGTTGAACCATCTGATTGTCCGTAAGAAAATATTGTGCTTCGGAGGGCATATTAAACCATCGGCCTCGATTGATGTCTAATAAACGCAGACGGTGGTTGTAACACTACCATAGCAGAGGTCTAATACTTGTAGTAGGTGGTTTAAAAACTCCGACAAAGATTTATCATTTCAGTTTTTTAGGCTGTTTAAAGCTCAGGAGCTCCATTTCTGAATTGTCGTAATCCAAATCCGTGCACGAAAATCTAAAACGAGTGGTCTAACCATTCGTATTACACGTTCTACTACTCGACACTTTAAATGTTAAGGGTTTGTGTGAATTTATTAGGGTGTGCATAAATTAATAAGTTTAGTAGAACATGTGATACGAGCACAATTAGTAGCAGATTTTCGCACGATTAGGATTACGACAATTCAGAAATGGAGCTCCTGAGCTTTAAACAGCCTAAAAAACTGAAATGATAAATCTTTGTCGGAGTTTTTAAACCACCTACTACAAGTATTAGACCTCTGCTATGGTAGTGTTACGACCACCGTCTGCGTTTATTAGACATCAATCGAGGCCGATGGTTTAATATGCCCTCCGAGCACGATATTTTCTTGCGGACAATCAGGTGGTTCAACGTGATTTTTAAACCAAACTGGGAAAAATTCACAAAGTGTTGAATATCAACCTCTTGTAGGTCAACTCACGGAATCGAACCTGGAACCACAGACTCCTCCACCCATTAGACCACGAAAATACTTGAAAAGTTGTCTAAACATCATTTGCTGACTTTGGCGTAGTCGACCGACCATAGTCAATTGCCTTGTTTCGCACGCCTTTTTGCATTAATGCTAATTATTTTATGAAAACATGTTTGATTGTAGATTATTGTACCTTTCGGTTAGCTAATGAAACAGAGAACTCTGTTATGAAGTTTTACGGATTATTCCATAGTGATTTTTACAGTAGATTACCATGAATGTTGAAAAATCCTTTCCACCAAAATATTTTCTTGTTTTGGCGCTGTATTTTAAAAAGAAGAGAATTACTTTTAAAGTTGAAATCGGGAAATTTTCTTTAAAAAATCAAAAGTCCTAATAATTTTGTAACCAATCATTTCCGACCCCTGGTTCAATGGAAGAATATGTTGGAAATGGCCCCCCCTCTAACCACCTTCAGGGAATGCATCGAATTTCCAATCACCCTATCAGTTCTTTTCTAAGTATCTGAGTATACCGAAGAGTAGGTATGCTGAAACAACTTGAAAACCATATTATATTTCATTAAAAACTCCACAATACAAAAAAATACAAGAAATATTTTACCTTTAGGAATTAGAGAAATCTTGGTAGGTATTACGTTTACCTTTGTGCACCGTCTGATGCTTAGAATAGCATCACTCCAATTTTACCCGTGTGTGTCTTAACATCGCGTAAGGGAATCTTCCAGGGAATGGGCACCAGGGTTCCCTGTGAATGCAACATTTTTCACTGAGCCCAGCAATACGCCTGCCAAGCGTAGTGAGCATCACAAAATAGGGAATTTATAGAAGGACGCTATTTAGGATTTTGGCGACTGTTGCATAGCTATATGATCCAATTTAAATCCAGAAATTGAGGATCGTGGCAACCATCTTCTTAGTTACCTTGGGTTCCTGTAAGATTCCAGTTCATTCCAGTATGCGTCAAAATAGTCGCTAACACTGAGAGAGCCATCTATCAAGGCGCCAAACACGCCGTCTCCCTAATTTATGGCAATACCGCCCGATAGTTTGGCAGGGAGAGTCATGTCCAGCAACGAACTGTTGTGCCTCTTTATGTTAAAAAATATTGCGCAGCGTGGCCCCAACATGATAAGCGACAATATCTATTAAACACTAAACATGTTTTCCTTCTTAAAATCACACCGGAAAGGACCTAATTACGAAACCGTTTACCGCCTTTCAAACGCAACAAGTATTTTCCCAAACCCATCAAAGCAAGAATCACATCCATCTAAGACCCAAGTACATACTTCGTACCCTTAATCTAGACACACGGCAGTGTGTCCGCCAAGTTCGAGCAAAAAAAGCGACACACCGGCCGTGGGTTATATTACACGAACCATTTCGGGCCAAGTTCGACCCACCTATAACTCAAAATCTATTTTATCTACGCATATGAAATTTCTAGTATCTGTCGAGATCTACTTACTGATCTAAAATACAACATTTCATTAATGTACCTATTGTAGGTCTTGAGATATTGACGTCAGAAAATCGCTATTTTTACTATACACTCACTGACTGACTGACTGACTGACTCACTGACTCACTCATCAAAAACCTAGACCACTTCCAATGGTCGTATTGACTTGAAATTTGGCATGGAGGTAGGTCTTTAGGTCAAGGTAAAGGAAAAAATCTGAAAATGGCCAAGTGTGAGTCGGTTTTAAAAATAATGAAGGTGTAAATTCATACCCCTAAGGACCTAAAACAAAAAAATTATCTATATCTTCCAATCGTCGTACCGACCTAAAATTCGTTACGAAGGTTTGTATTTAGTCAAAGTAAAGTATAAATGAGATATTTCCTTACCTAACTTAATCATAAGAAAAAAAGAAAATAAACCTTACAAAAATAAATGAAATCCCACCCAAAACATAAATGTGAAAGGCTGCCAAGTTCGATAATATTGGAATGCTTCGCCTATAAAGAAGTGAGATCTAAATAAGTACCAAGTTCCATACACAGACCTCAGTTAAAAATAGTTACAGGAATGCACACTTGATTTTCCGCAGTTTGGAAAGTAGATTATTTCCAAACTGCGGAAAATCAAGTGTGCATTCCTGTAACTATTTTTAACTGAGGTCTGTGTATGGAACTTGGTACTTATTTAGATCTCACTTCTTTTATAGGCGAAGCATTCCAATATTATCGAACTTGGCAGCCTTTCACATTTATGTTTTGGGTGGGATCTCAATTTTCCATCGAGGTTCGAGGGGATGAGAGAACTCTTTGTCCAAAACAAAGTCTTTGTTCCTATAATACATTTAAACTGTTCTTTACCCCTTGTTACCAATAAATTTACCCCTCTACAGGGGAGAAAGTGGGAGTGTTTTATCGAATTTGATTGTAGATTTTTACGTATGGTATATTGTATGGTATGGACAAACAAACGCGTTGTATTCAAAATGTGAATTTCGAATTTGCCGCATTATATAAGGGGAAATCCCATAATAGTATGAAAGAGAAAGATTTACCTCCTTTTTCATGGAATAGAGTGAAATAAAAGCACAATTTCCCAATTTCTGAACGAAATTGTAACTGTCAAACAGAATAAAAAAAAACATACCGCGTTTCGTGCATTGTGGTCTTGAGATAAGAATTTTGTTTGTTTGTTTGTTTGTTTGTTTGTTTGTTTCACCCGTCAATGGCAGACGTATTTTTCAATTTTAAATTTTTTATTTCAAGTTTATTCGTATTTTCACTGCTTATTTTGATAGTAATTTAATCAGTCAAGTGCCCAATGTAAACATGGAAGGGAGAACTTGAAATTGAAGAACCTACTCTACATTTACGGATGGTATCAAGAGGACGTCCCTGGTTCCAGCAGAAGACACTATCATCATTCTGCTGAAGCCACCAACCGTCCGGCGCAGCAGCGCTGGAATCTTATTATACTGACACTGGCAGAATTACCTTAATTGTGTAGAAGTCCATAATATTAAATAATAAATAATAAAATAAATAAGAATTTTGTTTTCCTGTTTTTATCAGCGCCGGCGCATTATCCTCCCTTCAATATTTTCCTTTTGTCTTCATCTGTCTGCTGCAATCAGTACCTACGCGGCTCAGTGATTTGGTACTCTCGTGGTCTGGTAGTTTTGTGTAGTTAAGTTAACAAAAGCTTGCGCGCGATGGCACCTCGCGAACCTGAATCCACGGACTGGCAAGTCAATTACCCCGAGATAAAGATGCGTTCGGCGCACTTGCTGCGGTCTGGAGAATGGGCGGACTGTAGTTTCCAGTTCGAGTCGGGCGCGGGCGAAGCAGCCCCGAGTCTCGCAGCGCACCGGCTGATTCTCGCCATGGCGTCGCCGGTCTTTGCGGCCATGTTCTACGGACGTGTTGGCGACAAGGAGGAGCCTATTCATATCAGCGACATCGACCACGATGTGTTTTCTAGCATGTTGGAGTAAGTTAACTTTTCAATAATTTTTAGCTATGTTACATTATGATGCTGGTAGGTTGGACAGAACTCCAACAAGAAACTCCATCTACCTCTAATTTATGGTTTTGTACCTACCGCTAAAATTATCTTGTTACCCTGACAAACCCTGATGAAGCTATGAATGGTATATTTTATGTTTTTAGTTTCATTTCTTTTTTTTCATTTTGAACTGTTGAACAACAAAGAACCAGAATAAAGACTACCTGGCTCAATAAAGAACGGGAATATGAATAGCGGTGGTTCCGTAAGTTGGAGGGGGAAAGCATGAATGCCTGGTGTATGTATGAGCCTTAGTGCAAATGAGAAAGCATGACCTTTGGCTGCCATATATAATCCCATTCTTTATTTAACCATGTGTAATATATTCTATAAATAACTAACAGAAATTCCTTTTAAAATATCATTAACTTACTTGTAGGAACCTTATTCAACTGTGTTGTTTCATTCTTGGTTTAGTAAAATCTTTATTTTGTTTTATTTTCAGTTACATTTATACCGATGAAGTTGAAATTACTGGCTTAGAAATGGCTAGCGAACTGTTTAGAGCAGCCAATAAGTATATTCTTGTGCATTTGGAGAGGAAGTGTATTAATTATCTCCTCAAAACCCTTAGTCCGCAGAAAGCTTGTTACATTTACGAATTATCTTGCATGTATAATGAAGAGGAGCTCAAGACAAAATGTGTTGAGGTATATTTAAATTGAATATTGTAATAATTAATACCAGTGGCAGGTCAGCCACTTATAAAAAGTATGTGGGCATGAATGTTAAAAACTAAATTCTTTTTCTTAATCTACACCTTAAATGGCTTGATGTTTGTCCACATAAATGATAGTCAGTCAAAGTCAGTAGATTCATCTCAGTGGTGTGAGTAACACTGGTTGTATTAAAAATTCAAAATGGCAGATTTTAAACATGACATATAATAAGATCTTAAAATCACTGCAGTCAGGTTTTTGATTTTTAATGTTGAGGCTTGTCTAAATGACTTATACATAAATGACTTAAAAAAAGTATGTGGGCATGAATGTTAAAAACTAAATTCTTTTTCTTAATCTACACCTTAAATGGCTTGATGTTTGTCCACATATGATAGTCAGTCAAAGTCAGTAGATTCATCTCAGTGGTGTGAGTGACACTAGTTGTATTAAAAATTCAAAATGGCAGATTTTAAACATGACATATATTATGATCTTAAAATCACTGCAGTCAGGTTTTTGATTTTTAATGTTGAGGCTTGTCTAAATGACTTAGGTATATGCTACTATTGCCGTGTGGTGCCGGCAGAGTAGAATAGCACCACCCCTTCTCTTCCCGTGGGGGTCGTAAGAGCCGACCGAGGGATTCATTCCGACCCAAGTGGATCAGGGTCCTGGAGAAGGAAAACTCCACACTTAAACCCGGAATGGGGTCTCCGTCAGGTGCGATTAAGTCATTTATATCGTGCGGCAGACTCCTGCAGCCGACCTGGCTCCGCACGTATCGACTCGTCGTTCCTGTGGAGTCAGCCAGGAAGGCCGAGAGGGTGGCGCAGGTCCTGGGCAGCCCTGCGTTTTCCATAATTGCGTCCCAGGCAACGCAGTGTCTGTGGAGAGGAAACTTCACCCGCGTCTCGCGGATAACAACACGGGAAGTGGCAGTGACCGGTTATAAGTCTGCACGTATGGGCGTAAGTGCGGGCGCCAGGGTCGCTTCCGTCAGTGGGAGGGTCCATCGTAGACCCACTGATCAGTTACCGCCCGCTCCAAGTTGGGCAGCCCCGACCAATAAGGTACTGATCCGCCCCGGTGCTGGTTTGCTCTTTTAGGGTGTAGAGAGCACCAGCCTCAACTGGACAATCGGCGCCGTTACATTGTACACCTGCAACTAACAGGCATAAAAACATCACAAACCAACCCCGCTTATCCATGCGATTTGCAACATGGAATGTCCGTACTATGAGGACAGGCCTCCTGACACCTGTGGAGGTTCTTCTACTGACGCACAAGATCTGCGTAAAACTGCCGTAATCGACGCCGAACTACACAGACTGAACATTGCTGTTTGCGCTTTACAAGAGACCAGACTCCTGACGAGGGTTCCTTGCGTGAGACACATTATACATTCTACTGGAAAGGAAAGGACAGCAGCGCTGTGCGCGAGTATGGTGTTGGCTTTGCCATACGCAACGACCTCTTAACATCTATAGAGGCTCCTTGCGGCATCTCGGAACGCATTATGTTGCTGCGATTAAATACGGACCATGGTTACGTATCACTGATTTCTGCTTACGCACCAACACTATCCTCAACAGATGAAGCCAAAACACAGTTTTATGACCAGCTCGACCAGACTCTACGCGGGTTAAAACCATCTGACCGCTTATATATTCTGGGCGACTTTAACGCTAGGGTCGGACAGGACAACATTGCTTGGCCAGATTGTATAGGTAACCACGGTATAGGGAAGCTTAATGAAAACGGCCAACGTTTATTAGAGCTTTGCTCTAAACACCTACTGTGTGTTACCAATACCTACTTTAAAGGCAAATCAACTCGCAAAGTGTCCTGGAAACATCCTCGTTCTGGACACTGGCATCAACTGGACCTTATCCTTACAAAAGAAAAATCTCCGCGAGACCCTGCACACGCGATCATTTCACAGCGCTGATTGTGACACAGATCACTCCCTGGTGGCATCACAAGTTGCTATAGCTCACAAAAGATCCACTCATCCAAATTGCCTGGTAGGAAGAAGCTCGATCTTCCAAAACCAGAGACGATGAGGTGGTCCAAAAGTATGAAGAACTGGTACGCGACGAAGTTGCCACCTGGGATGTAGACGCTCCGATAGAGGAGGAATGGGGCAAAGTAAAGAAGCTACTTACAGAAGTAGCCGGTACGGCTTTCGGTCATCAGAAAGCCAAAACCAGGACTGGTTCGCTGAAAATCTCGAACACATTACACCTCTGCTCGAGTCCAAACGACAAGCTGCGCTAAAACATCGCCTTAACCCATCCGAAAAGACGCGTATCGACCTATCGAATGCAAAATCAGCTTTACAACGCACATCACGGTACTTCGCAAATGCATACTGGACCGAGCTTTGTCAAAGCATTCAATCATGCGCTGATATGGGAAACTTTGGTGGTGTTTACGCTGGGATTAAAAGGCCCTTGGTCCTTTTCTAAAAACAGCCCCCTTAAAGAAGCGGACGGCACTGTTATTACAGATGCTCAACGCCAACTCGAACGATGGGTAGAACATTATGTTGGTCTCTACTCAGAACCAGTGAACATAATGCCAGAAGCTGCAGATTGCATGCCAAAACTAGCTACCTGGACTGAGTTAGATGATCTTCCTACCATAAGGAGTACCACAAGGCTGTAAAGCAGCTTAAAATTGGAAAATCACCTGGAAACGATGGTACCCACGCCGAAATTATCAGGCTCAAGTGCATATTACCCATCCTGCACAATCTGTTGTGTAAATGTTGGGAAGCGGGATATATACCACAGGATATGCGCGATGCTAACATCATTACCCTATACAAAGGCAAAGGTGACCGCGGTGACTGTAACTGTTATCGTGGAATATCCCTTTAAAGTATAGTAGGTAAATTATTTGCTCGGTTAGTCTTAATAAGACTCCAGAAACTTGCTGATCGTGTATATCCCGAATCGCAATGTGGATTCCGCGCCCAACGTTCCACAACAGATATGATCTTTACACTTCGCCAACTGCAGGAAAAGTGTAGAGAGCAGAAAACACCTCTGTTTGTGGCGTTCGTCGACCTTAACAAAGCCTTCGACACCGTGAGCAGGGAAGGACTCTATACTGCACTTTTAAACATCGGGTGCCCTCCAAAACTTCTAAGCCTCATTAAATCCTTCCACGAGGACATGAAAGGATCTGTTGTTTTTAACGGCAATACATCCGAGCCGTTCGAAATGCGTAGAGGTGTTCGCCAAGGCTGCGTGTTGGCTCCTACCCTGTTTGGTATTTTCTTCTCATTGCTTTTAAAGTTGCTTTCGGCGATGACCAACAGGGTATACATCTGCACACTAGGGCTGACGGGAAGCTGTACAATATCTCGCTTCTTAAGTCAAAGCGTAACCGCGATGACTTATTCGTCGATAGCCTCTTGTTCGCTGACGATGCAGCCTTCGTTGCTAATTCTCAAAGTGAGCTTCAAGACATTGTTGATAAGTTTTCCCACGCGTGTTCTCTGTTCTCAATGTCCATTAATGCCAAAAAAACAGTAGTGCTAGCTCAAGGTGGAGAAACACCACGTATTTTGCTCGGTGGCGTTCCCTTGAACATAGTTGACAAGTTTTGCTACTTGGGGTCGACTGTGTCGAACAATCTCACCCTCGATGCTGAGATCAATACTCGTATCGGCAAAGCGGCGACCATGTTCGGCAGGCTCAGTACAAGAGTATGGAATAATAAACACCTGACCACAAAAACCAAGATAATTGTTTACCAAACTTGCGTTCTAAGCATACTCTTGTATGGAGCTGAAACCTGGACTTCGTACGCAAAACAAGAACGTCGACTCAACACATTTCATATGCGCTGCGTAAGAAACATCTTGCATATAACTTGGCAGGACAGAGTCACAAACGAGCGAGTTCTAGAAATTGCACAGCTGCCTAGCTTTACCGCTTTGCTTAAGCAAAGACGATTGCGGTGGCTAGGGCATGTGTACCGCATGGAACCTTCGCGTCTACCGCGGCGTGTCCTGCTTGGCGCCGTAGCTAACGCCAAAAGAGGAGTTGGAAGACCGATGCTACGTTTCAAAGATTGCGCCAAACGGGACATGGCTGCGTTTGACATCGACCATCAAAGCTGGGAGAAGCTTGCTGAGAATAGGGATGTATGGAGAAAGCGTGTGTTTGATGGGCGTAAAGCTCACGACGATGCCTGGTTCGCTGGTCTCGCAAACAAAAGGCAAAAACGACATCTAAACATGCATGTGCCAGTCTCTAATTCCACCTTCGTTTGTAGAGCGTGCGGAAAGTCATGCCGCTCCCGTATCGGCTTATACAGCCATGAAAAATCTTGCCTCAGACACTGAATAAATCGTCTGTCACAGACGTATGAGGCCAATGATGATGATGATGCTACTAGATGACTGTGTGAAATAAATCAGGTAGCTACTTAAATACCCTGACAATCCTTATTTTAATTTGCCTTTTTCACAGTTCTTTCGTACAAATACTCTCGATGTTATCAAAGCGAACACTTTCAAGGATGCTCAGTTCGAGACTTTGAAGACCATTTACTCGCTGGACTCCCTGAGCATTGACAGCGAACTAGACCTGTTTGAAGCACTTGTAGAATACACCAAATATAATAAAGAAATTCAATCTCTTGAGGTAAGATTTCTTTTTTGTAATGTGATATATAAATAAAATAAAATAAAAAAAAAGCCTTTATTCTACCAACTTGTTTTTAAGTTTAACATTTTTACTTAAATCTAATTTATAAATTAAAACACTTAAGTATTTTCATATTATTTTAGTTTGGGGTGGGGGTGTAGCTATCATATCACGTGTATTAGGTAATTTTCGTATGCTCACACTTCTTTTGATATTTTCATGTCAGTAGGTATAAACAACCTGCAATCTCTGTCTACCTCTAGACGTTATTTTACTAGTTAATAATTTTCATAAATAAATTAAAGAATACTAATTGTAATTTTATTCATATATTTTTTTTTAAGTATTAAAAAACTTACTTAAAAATATACGCGATTTAAGAGGGGGGAGGAGGGGTTAGTTCAAAACATCACCATGTATCACCAAGGGAAGGGGGTCCAAAAATGGCAAAAACCATCACATGATTAATGGATGACCCCTAAGCTGTAATCACTTGGCTCGCCTGCGCAAGAGCGAATGCCTCGCGAGGCAGTGAGGCAGCGGGTAGCCTCGGGCAGTGTGGACGCACCTATTCATAATTGTGACAATATAGGTAATAATTTATAATTTTTTTTAAGGATAATACAATGCAAGCAAATGGAGAAAGCCAACAAGTAAAGAATGAAACTGACACAAACAATGAATCCACTGATGCAGGACACCTTATTAAAAAAGACGAGAAGAAACGTAAGTTTAAACAACATGAATGCCCTATTTAAATAAGAGTGTTTTAGGGCAGACGCTACGTCGCGCCGAAACTCTGTTCACTTTGTTTCAAGCGGTGCTGCACCAGACAAAGAGTTTTCGAGTCGCGGACATCTGCAGCAGAGGTCCGCGCGGCCAATCCGCACGTCGCAGCGTTCGCCCTTAGTGGCTATTATGTTACCCTGCCGACGACAGGGCCTTTTTGCATAATTACATTAGTGTTGTTATATGTCCAACATTACAATAGACTAGAGATAACACAGCGTCGCATATTTATGATATCGGGAGGCAAGTAAGTAAAACTTTTCTATCAATAGGTACCTACTATAAAATGAAGTCGCTTTTTGCAATTCTCTGTCTGTCTGTCGTGGAATTCGCTAACTCCTCCTAAACCACGCAACGGATTTTGATGCATGTTTTTTGTAATAGGATTCTTGAGAGATTCAACGGGAAGGTCCTTTTCAAGGCGAGAGTGAGTAGGCATTATCTGGGCGAGCATGTTCCATCATCGTCTGCATCGTCACTTAACATCAGGTGAGATTGCGGACAAATGCTTACCCATTGTTTATTAAAAATAAAAAAGAAGTTTATATGTATAACTTGAAAATGAAACCGCTAACGGGCCTCTAGTCTATTATAGGTAGAAGCTACTTATATTAACAGATATAATTGATCAAGTGATGATAAACGTAAGCTAAGAACGGCGATTTTTACCTAATGAAATCTATAGGTACCTAGTTGAGCGAGATTCCTAGATTCCTAGGTTTTTATCCGTGGCGTTGTTAGTTTACTAAAAACACGCTATCTTGATCGATTTATCGCCAATTTCCGCGATAATTGTTGGATCCGATTTCGAGATCTCGAATAAAACGTGTTCAATACAATTCAAGTTGAAAGGAGGTCAAGGTACTCATGAAACTGAACAACTTTCCTCATGGAACTTGGGGATGAAAAAAAAATGTACCTCTCATTGTAACTCCCCTGCCCTAAGGTAGACTGGGAGATAACGCCTTTGGCGTTAATTCCGCCATTGCACAGATGTGCATGAAGTTTAATAAATAAAAATAAATAAATAAAATAATTCAGCTGATCGTCGATTTTGTACGGGAGGTCCAATTTTGTTTTCGTATTTAATTTAACCCATGTGAGAAACCCAGAGAAAGTTGTTCAGTTTCATGAGTACCATGACCTCCTTTCGGCTTTATTTGTTGTTTAGTAACACCCAGTATAGAAACATTGGTGATTTTATTTATGTTATGACCACTGAACATTTAGAAGTTTCTTTTAACCGTTACTAAAAACCATATTCTTGTCAAAAGGAAAAATTATTAAATATTCGTATTCTTATTCTCTATGGAAAACAGTAGCTTAGGTACGGGCACGGAAAATTATTTTTTTCTTTAACAGTTTTTTATGGTTTAATTTTTGCTACCAAAGATGGAATTCAATTTGGCAGATGGATCCTGAATAAAAAGAAGGTAAAAATTATTTTTCTCTTTTTAATCAAATAGAGCGCTACGTACTTTCTACTTATTTTCCCTAGCTTTGTCGCTTTATTCCTTTTTACGGCGTTGGTAGGCTTGCGGGCACATGAGGCCTTTTATGACATGTCGATAGATGGCGCTGAACGAAAGACACAGGTATTTATAGCAAAGATTGTTTATTAGTTCATGCATGACAATGGTTAGCAAGTTTCACTGCGTAAGATGCATTAAAAATGAGTATACCACCTACAATGTACCCGAACCCTAATTTTGCTATCGGCCTCGCGTGCCTTTCGTTTAACGCCATTTATAGACGTAATCTTTTAAAAAGGCCTCATTGGAATGTATGTCCAGCTTTGCATTTCTCGATGACTGCTTCTGTTGGTGATTGCTTCTTTGCTCAAAAGTTTGGGACTTACATACATACATATTGCGTACAGGCATTACAGTTATTATAATGAATGAGTATTGAAGGAAGACCATGATGGTATTAAAGAACACAAAAACACTGGAGTCGTTTGGACCGCAGGTTTCAACACATTTCGCATACAATTGTAGGTACTCAAAATGCACTTACAAATTACAATGATGCTTCAAAATAAGTAATAGTAATACAAAATATACAGGGTCGACCATACATACACGTCAAAAACCAAAATTTCTGAGAGGTATCCGAATCAACCCCATTAAAAAAAAATATCTGCAGGTAGGTATATCGGATGACAATCCATATAAGATGTAGATTATGACCTTCTAAACATTATAATTATATCGTTAAATATATTATTTATACTTCCTATCGGTAGCCTTATGAGGTGTGACTTGTCAATGGGAGTTTACTTCTACTTTTACGTTCAGCAATTTTTGTATTTCCAGAGTTTTTAAAAGTACCTACTTAGTATGGCTTTTTTTATATCGCTCATCTAGTACTACAAAGACGTAACTGTCGAAAAATGCAAAAATGAGTTAATGATGCCAAATTGTTCTAAAATGGTCAATACATATGGTGCTACAAAGACGTTTTTATTGTTCAACAAATGGCCGAAAGATAGCGACAATGTCTTTGTTGCATTGGTACGAAATTGGACCTTCCTAGAGTGCTACGACGTCATATTTTTTAGTTGTGTTGGGCGCCATGTAATGATCGGTCATTTCAGAGTGCTACAACGTTGTAAATGTATTTTTCTGTCTTAGTAGCACTAATTATGAAAAAAAGATTGAGTGCTACATTGCCGCAAATGTATTTCTTGTCTTTGTATCACCAAAACTATATATAATTTTTGGGCAACCATGCCATTTTTGTATTTTGTGTTGGTGTTGACCTAATATAGCTCTTTAGTTTTTATGAACTAATGACGCAAAAGTATTAATTGTCATTGTGGCACGGCAACTTAGTGACTTAACTGTACTTTGTGACAAAATTGCACTACACAATTCATAAATCGTAAAAGCCTTTGTGGCAAGCCCTGATGGGCTTAGAACTACGTGCCGACTGCAGTCATGTCCAGGTGCCCAGGCGGATCCTCACGCCACGGCCGTGTCAACCAGGTGGATGATAACCCATAAGGAGAAACCCGGCTAGTACCCGTCAGCCAGCGGCGGCTCGTCGTTGACTGCCCCAGCCTCCTCTCCAGACTATATTGAAACAGCAGTCAAGCTGGTGCGGAAACCGAGCATCGGTGAGAAGTTGTCCATGATCCTGACACCTCAACGAGGAGTTCTGCACTATAACTGTAGGCCACGTCAGGTTTTGCTAGGCAGTACCACTTTGAGTAACCTCATCTGGGTCTAAGGACCTCCAGTTCGCCTCTGGCAGTAATTATCTCTTCAAAGCAGATATGACAACGATGGAACGGAACTCGTCGACGCTGGAAGCTGCGTTCACTCTCATGCGGTGAGAGACCTGGACTTTATTGAAGGGCCTGATTGCCTATTTCAGGACTATCTTCTGACTTGAGTCCGAGATTGTTCCAAGTTGGTCTCTCCCTGCGGTGCCAAGTACATCCTCTACAGCTAGCCGGACTTCATAAGAAGAGCTGGTTTGTTTCATACTTCACGATGCAGGATTCATCGACTTGACGAAGTGGATGATTCCTAGGCCACCTCCGCGTACCTTGACATGGAGCACGTATGTGATCTATAGCCCAGACTGGTCATTTGCATTATTTTTCAGCTCGGCGTAGCATTCCTTCAGGAGATTTAGGTCCCGGATCCCTCCGGCACGGTGCCTTTTTTGTACACCCTGTAAGTTTGATCGGCATAGGCTGCGAATATTAACGGCCAACGTCTTTGCTGGGCTGGAATGGCGCGGACGGCTTCAGCTAAGCGATCGTGTTCGTTAGAAGACCGCTGGAAGCCGAAGATTGGTCCAGCAGGCGCATTGACAGCGGTGGCGTGACTAGAACTGCAAGTACCGCGCAGGCCTTCGGCGGTGGAGTCGGTGATGTAAAGACGCGAAGATCCTACTCCGGATCTGTACGAACACTTCTCGGCGCACTGCTGCAGCGTGTTTTACGACTTGTCCTGCACGGATGCGGCAATCGTCCTTGTCCTTCGGCTTACATTGGGACAGCGGAGGTAGCAAGGGAGACCAAAGCAGTGGCAGGTGTAGTACAACCGCGAATATGGAGCTGGAGCTTAATCCACGTAAAATAGCGCGATTACTTAATAAAGGCGGCTGGTACACGTCCAACACTGGACTGCAAGAGGCTGTTTTGTGTATCAACCGTCACGAGAAGCCGGGGTTGCGGACGTCATGACTACCGAAAGTACACAAGAGCACTGGACCGCAAAAAGTGGTGAGAGGGTACTCTGAAGGGTACTAGGGTAGTTCCGGGTACCAAGCTAGTTAATTCAGTAATCAAAAAACTGCATCAAAACGAATAGGCAACAAACAGTCCATACGGTTGTACTATCAAACAGGGGCGCAGGTGTGCAGTCAAGCTCACGTAGGGTCAGACATTATAGTCTTCAGACCGTTTCTATGCCACACACACGACTTACAATAGCTGTTCAAGTGTCTAACCGGTCTTGACTTGGCTGTACATAGCCACAAATAAAGAATCTAATACATATTTTGTGACACAACTTACAAAATAAGCAATTTTCAGTGCAACAAAGACATAACTGCAGGTGTCAAAAAACTTAAAGTGGATTTTTTGACACTCAAACTTGACATGTTTAAATATTTTTGTTACTTTACTGTACCTATATAGTTCAACATCCAAAATATCGCAGTTGCAGTTGTAAACTATATAAAATGAAGTTCTAAGACAAAAAAGAAGCGCAAAAAAATCTTTAAAACGCTCTCCTGTAAAATTTGCAAAATGTAAGTTACGTCTTTGTAGTTCTAGATGAGCGATATTATTTTTACATATCATTTGTACGATAAAAAGTACAAATCATTAAAATTATTCTACACAAACAACCGCTCGAAAACTGATATGAAAGAAGTAAAAAAAGATAAAATATCCTGCCGGTTGAAGTTTTCCCATACAACTATAAAAATTGAATAATTCGGAAACTAGAAAAATCGCGGAACATACTTGGGGTTGATTCGGATACCCCTCAGTTCAAGGAATTTAAATTAAGTCTGTTAACGTCACTGTCTGGTCCATCCTGCATTTTAGTTTGCCTTGCAGGTTCACCTACCTTTTTTATTTTCAGATATGCCACCGGGAAGAAAAATTATTCCTGGTTTGGTTGAAAAAGTTAGGTTTCTCACACTAACTGTATTGGAGCTAACTGAATGCAAGAATCTGGCTTCGCTTCTTACTGAGTCAGAAATTCTAGCGTTAATGTTTAAAATATCATCTCCTCGGTATTCGCATAAAATTCCAGAGGGATTTTCCAAGTCTACAATATCAAGATCTATGGTAGGAGCTGCGTATATTAAATTGTTATTATAAAAAGATACTCTTGGCCCTTGGCAGTACGGTAATAGTAGTTTATGCAACTGCCTAATAATGAGAGGCTTTAGGATGAGAGTGTCTGTTTATCACACGAGGCGCAGCCGAGTGTGATAATAGTTTGACACGAGCATTCTAAAGCCTAATTATATGCAGTTGCATACACTATTTTATCTACACTCTACAAGAAAAACTATGAAAAATAATTCAAACCTCCGCACTGCACTATGGCGATTGCAAGCCTATCTACTGAACCACCAACTGAACGACTTTTATACATAAGTAACATTTTAACTAAACGTTAAAATGGAGGCTCATAAAAACTGAACAACTTTTAAAATTAAAAAGCATCTATCGGTGAATTTTAATTCGAAAAATGATTTGAAGCAAAGATTTAATAATAAATAAGTCCTCATAATTTCAAGTGTCGTCCCGCCCGGGTGACACATGTTTTTTTTTTCATTTGACTTACTGTTGGCCAGTGTCAAATTGGAACAGATTACAATTTGGTACGCGGGTCAATTCGTTTAATTTTTTTTCAAATACTAGACATCGAGTTACTTTATGTAGCTGCCAGTAGTATGAAAGTTTTTTTTTTAAAGGCTGTATATTCGTAATGCAGTTCATTACGTTCGAACTTTCGATTCTGTAAAACGAATATTACGAACTGAGTGTAGATAAAATATATTTCGTTATCTTTTTTTCATACAGGTCGATAAACATCGTCTAAGTGCCAGCATACTTGTGAAAATTGAAAATATATCCACAATTCGAAATGAAGACTTTAATATATTTGGCAAAACCGCTACACTGCTACATAGGTCAAATATATTTTACGTTATGAATGTACCCTGGCAGTTTTTCGTTTGGCGGCGCAATATCAACATACACATGCATTACAATAAAGACGGAGACAAAAAAGATAAAGTTTTCGAGAAATCGGAGGAAACCTTTGAGTTATTCGTCGGTTTACAGTGTCTTATAAATGGAGATCAAAATAATAATAATAACCTGGATGAAAGTAAAGGTGCTGCAAGAACCGAAGCTTTCTGTGAAGTTGAAATTCTTCCTACTGATAATAATGATGAGAGTTGCAACGACGAGATTGAATTGGTTCAGTCAAAGGATTTACTTTTTAAAAGGTTCGTAATATTTTGTTCATCATTTCTGGTTAGCAAGAAGCATCAGGATCTAGACAAATCAATTAGCTGCGTCTACGCCAGGGCAAAACGCTTATGCCTCGCGAAGTGACAAGGCAAATGACAATGCGCGGGCGAGGCAAGTTCGGCCCAATCTTTTCGCGCCATTTTGTTTGGCTCGGTCCGCGCGCGTTAGCACTAGTATGAGCTGAGCATGCGCAACACCGACCGCGCGATATGACGCATGCCTCGCGAAACCGAGCACGTGATACATGCCTCGCGAAACCGAGCATGTGATGCATGCCTCGCGAAACCGAGCACGTGATACATGCCTCGCGAAACCGAGCATGTGATGCATGCCTCGCGAAACCGAGCACGTGATACATGCCTCGCGAAACCGAGCATGTGATGCATGCCTCGCGAAACCGAGCACGTGATACATGCCTCGCGAAACTGAGTAGGTACGTAAGGCCACGCGCCCGGTGTAGATGCAGCTTTTGGCGTTTGTGGTCGTACTATGTTAGTCCAACTATCAATATTAGGGCATACAAAAGAATAACCTTTGGAATGAAAACCACCAATTAATCGTCTATTTTTTACAGTTGTAGCTGGTCAATATTTACTTTCCCCAGGAAAATGCTAACCGATCCATCGCTTGGTGTAATAGGCGATGATGATGTTTTGTATTTAAATGTCACAGTACATGCAAAGGATGAACAAACTACGGTGAGTAATCGTATGTGTACTGGTTAGATACTAAATAGTTTTACTTACTGTTCGTCCAAAAAACGGAGACAGACGTGAGGTGGCTTTTGAACAGACAGCGGCGGATTAACCCTAAAACATACTAAGCAATTGCACAGAGCATCACGTCCAGATCAGAAGAAGCACCAAGACCCCGTGACCGATTGGTGGACATATGGCGGCAATTTGTACAAGCTTTTTGCGGCTCGTTCTCAGTATACAATGTCGGGCTCTCTTTTCTGCAGATGCCTTTTTTGTATTAAAAATGTTAGGCTCGCTACGCTGGCGTTATTTTTCTGCTGTTCACGAGCCTCGAATTTCAGTTATCCCCTCTTGTAACTGAAATATGAGGCTTGCTTCGCTCGCTTTACTTGACTTCTGCTTTGCTTACATACGGATAAGGGCCCATTAGCGTATTCTTTAGGGCACCAATCAGTCTTAATCCGCCCCTGCGAAAAAAGAATGCTTGTATACCGGGGAGATTTTCTGTTCTCATAAATCGTACTTATTTGTTTCAGGATGAATAACTTGAAACAACAAGTTATGGAATGATTTAGGAGCTGTTTGATGAAAGAAAAAACTACATCCAACATACATCTAGTCTACTCGCGCCCTCAGCCTTTAAAGTATCACTATTGGAATATACGTTTTGTTTGCAAACATGCACGTGATTGTTTTTTTTTTTGGTTCGGGGAGCTTATTCACTGCGCACTAAAATGTGATTTCTTTTCTTTATTATGGCTAAACGTCAGACTGGTGGCGCTGTCAAACAGGAAAAAATCCATGACAGAACACGTTGGTTATCTTGGAACAAATGCATGAAAATACAGGTTTTCCGGATGGCAAAAAAATACCTAAACTAACCAGAACCTAACCTAACCGGATCGGGGTGCCCTGAAGGCGGTTCTTAAGTTTAAGAAGACAAAGAAATTTTAAGAAATGTTGAAATAAAACAAATATTTATATTTAAAAAAATATATATATTTATTTCAGGCCAGTGACCCAGAGCTTAAAATTAAAGAGTTACACTACACACATTACAGTTACACCATGTCACATTTTACTCAAAAACATTAATAGGTATTAATATTGTGTAACATAACTCACAAAATATTAGTTTGTAGGTTAATTTTCATAACAATATAAACGGAAAACACGCTCCGTCAGCTTTATATACAGAGTGTAAAAAAAAACAACTGCAAATATTTGAAGGGATATTCGTATACGTACGTAATAAATATTTTAATAAGTATAAAAAACTACACGTCTCGTTTCAAGTAACTTTACATTCACAATAAAAAAGCTACGCATCTCTGGGTGAGGGGGTATCGTTCGAAAGAGCTAACCATCCCCTATAAAAAACAACCCTCATCAACCCCAAATTCTAAATGCGAATTGCTAATGCCAACCACTGTTGTTTCTTTTTTCAGGCATTAAAGCTGTAACGCGTGTATCAAGCGTAATGGAAGAAATCCGCTTTTTAACCGTGCCCCCTGAGAAGTTTGCTGAATGCCCGTTTTTGCTCGCCCTTTTGTCGAAAGACGAGATACTTGCTCTGTCAATGAATATGTTTTCCGCAAATTCTACGATACCATTGCCCGCTGGGTTTTCAACTTCGAGATTGCCAAGAAACAAGGTCAGTTCAGAGACTTCACCGAATATCGCTTCATATTATAATCCAAGCAGTCCAACTTATCATGCAGCCAGTCCAAACTATAGTCCAACCAGTCCAACTTATCATGCAACCAGTCCAAACTATAGTCCAACCAGTCCAAACTATAGGCCAACCAGTCCAACTTATTATGCTATCAGTCCAACGTATCATCCAACCAGTCCAGTGTATGTGAGTCTACCCAGTCCATCGTACCGACAACGAAGTCTCACGCATCAAATCAACAGACCAACACCGAAGAAAAGACAAAGAGTAAGAGGAATCGAGTCTGATTCCGATTCTGATTAAATTTTCTGACAGGTAAATAAGGTTTTAAATGAAAATAAGAAATTGAAAAAATGTTAGCGTCGACCGGGATTTGAACCGTCCCACTGCTCTACCAACTGAGCAACCGGCGGCGCCAGGCCGATTCTAACGAAATTTTCAACCTCTTGATGCTCGTCCGAGAGCGACGATAATTATGATTCCTCATACCTACGTCGTGTGTGAGACCTAGTCAAGCCCACAATGTTTTTTTTTAATAGCTTCAAGTAGCCTCTAGCTTTGACTTCATTAAAAACGTGTGTTGATTAAGAGTTATTTTTGTTGTATGAGTCAGGATGGCAGATGTATAGTACCTATAGTCACAAATTCACAATTTACCACAACTCCGCTAAGGGGAAAACGTAAGATTGTTTTCTTTAGCGATCTTTAATTGTGTCCCTCAAGCTGTAATCCTCACTTTTGAAAATTTCTTCTAATGAATTTCGTATTACAACTATACTATACTCTACTTGAAAGCAAACAATATTATAAACACACCTAAAAGGCAGATATCACTTTTGTTTGCGACTGTACCTGACTTTACAAATGTATGAGATATTTTTAATGGACTTTTTGACTAATTTGAGAATGCAAATGAATCAATTGCTGTGTAGTTTAGAAACACTATTTCAACACTATTTTCTGATACTACATTTGAATTAAAAGACCAAAGCGTTCTGCAGAAAATGATGTGAGGATTATAGCAAATTTGCTTCAGGTGTAATCCTCACCAAGATACACTCATATCTTCGAAACTACAAAGCGAATATCTCTCACCTTTTGTACGTAATAGTCACTAATTAGTCACTATTTTTTGGAATATGAACCAAGTGAAAATACCCTACCGTTAGCTCACACGATAGGTGAGGATTACAGCATGAGCCTCGATCTGTAAGGGCCGCCGCCGACAGAGTGGCCACTTTTCCGCGCGCCGTCGCGCGAATCTAAGGGCCGGCGCACATAGACCGGACGCCGGCGACACTTTTCGCGCGACGCCTCTTGGTCGCGGAGCACACCAAGCGGCATTCTGCCGCGCGGCGTCGCCACGTGGCGCGTGCGTCCGCCGGTTCGCTAGACAGTGTTGCCCGCTAATCTTATTAAAAATAAATTGGGTGGTTCAGATGAATCCAACCTATTAAAAATTAAAGAACATTACGTTACGATTGTCACTGAAAAATTTATGCCACGTTTGAAAAAAAAAATGGTCATTTGTGTGGCTCGTTGGTGTTTGATGGATCGTATGGGTTATTTGTATGGGTCGTTGGTATTTGTTAGGTCGTAAGGGTTTATTACGTGGGTCGTTGATGTTTGATGGGTCGTAAGGGTTTATTACGTGGGTCGTTGGTGTTTGTTGGGTCGTTAGAGTTTCTTACATGGGTCGTTGGTGTTTGTTGGGTCGTAAAGGTTAATTACGTGGGTTGTTGGTGTTTGTTGGATCGTAAGGGTCTATTACGTGGGTCATTGATGTTTGATGGGTCGTAAGGGTTTATTACGTGGGTCGTTGGTGTTTGTTGGGTCGTTAGAGTTTTTTACATGGGTCGTTGGTGTTTGTTGGGTCGTAAGGGTTTATTACGTGGGTCGTTGGTATTTGTTGGGTCGTAAGGGTTTATTACGTGGGTCGCTGATGTTTGATGGGTCGTAAGGGTATTTGTTTGGGTCGTTGATGTTTGATGGGTCGTAAGGGTTAATTACGTGGGTCGCTGGTGTTTGATGGGTCGTAAGGGTTTATTACGTGGGTCGTTGATGTTTGTTGGGTCGTAAGGGTTTATTACGTGGGTCGTTGGTATTTGTTGGGTCGTAAGGGTTTATTACGTGGATCGTTGATGTTTGATGGGTCGTAAGGGTTTATTACGTGGGTTGTTGGTGTTTGTTGGATCGTAAGGATCTATTACGTGGGTCATTGATGTTTGATGGGTCGTAAGGGTTTATTACGTGGGTCGTTGGTGTTTGTTGGGTCGTTAGAGTTTCTTACATGGGTCGTTGGTGTTTGTTGGGTCGTAAGGGTTTATTACGTAATTAACCATTACGACCCATCAAACATCAATGACCCACGTAAGAAACCCTTACGACCCATCAAACAGCAACGATCCACGTAATTAACCCTTACGACCCATCAAACATCAACGACTTACGTAATAAACCCTTACGACCCATCAAACACCAATGACCCACGTAATTAACCCTGACGACCCATCAAACACCAACGACCCACGTAATTAACCCTTACGACCCATCAAACATCAACGACCCACATAAGAAACCCTACCCATAAAACATCAACGACCCACGTAATAAACCTAACGACCCATCAAACACCAATGACCCACGTAATTAACCCTTACGACCCATCAAACATCAACGACCCACATAAGAAACCCTTACGACCCATTAAACATCAACGACCCACGTAATAAACCCTTACGACCCATCAAACATCAACGACTCACGTAATAAGCCCTTACGACCCAACAAATACCAACGACCCACGTAATAAACCCTTACGACCCATCAAACATCAACGACCCACGTAATAAACCCTTACGACCCATCAAACATCAACGACTCACGTAATAAGCCCTTACGACCCATCAAACATCAACGACCCACATAAGAAACCCTTACGACCCATCAAACATCAACGACCCACGTAATAAACCCTTACGACCCATCAAACATCAACGACCCACGTAATAAACCCTTACGACCCAACAAATACCAACGACCCACGTAATAAAAATACAAAAAAAATACAAAATAGTTTATTTCCGTAAATTTGCACAAATACAAATGCTGGAGTCTCCTTTTAAGCTTATAATAAGCCTGTATCAGGAGGCCCCGCTCTTCCGCGATGTTAAATAAACAAATCAAAAATAAAGAACAAAATACAGTAAAAAATTAAAAAATAACAAAACAAGAGGGAGTGATAAATAAACATACATATATAATAGATAAATATTTATATATATATATATACAATTATATTATATTGTGGAAATAAATACTTATATACTTTAATATGTGGCTGCGCAAGTGCGCGCGCGTGTGTGTGTGTGTGTGTATGTGTGTTTAGATGACTATGTGAAAGAGTGACTCCGTTTCATCATAGCTTAGTGGGTTTATCCACTTCGTAATTAGATTTTTAGTCTCATGGTAGGATTTTGCATATATATCAATTTGCTTATTTATCTTGTTATATAGATATGCTGAACGTTTTTGGTATTGGACTTTTGCAAATACAGTTTTTGTCTGTGGTTCATTTATCACTTTATTTTTTCTCCTTTTGTTATGAACTTTATCCGGATCATAATTTATACTTTTATGTTTTCTTAACACCGTATTTATAATGTAAAGTTTACGTACTGATAGTAAATTGCTGACTTGATATAGGCGTTTAGTAGAAAAACGCCGTTTTTTAAAAGTACATAATCTTTAAGAGTGCTCGCTGAGATCTTTCTACATCTAAAAATCGCGTCTTAAATGCGCCACCCCATATTGGTATACAATATATTATTACTGATTGCACCAAGGACATGTATATCTCATTCAGGAGATTTTTTGAGGAATTATTATTTTCGTTCTGTGGCATTACATGACGTAGTGTTTTAAAAATCCAGTTAAATTTACGAATTCTTGATGCCACCTGCTCGATCTGAGGATACCAAGTAAGCTTTTGATCTAAGATAATTCCCAGATATTTAGTTTGAGCAACTTTATCAATTATGGGGCAATTGCATTGATTATGTGGATTATTACATGAATGAATTTTTATAGTAAAATCTTGTCTAGGTTGGGAACTATTTCTAATGCTGAAACATATACAGGGTGTTAGGAAAAGTAGTGCGTTCCTTCAAACCACGGCATATGTAAGCGACGTATATTGCATTGAGCACATAACTAAAATTAAATAAAAATATTTTTAGTACAAAACCTCAGCAAAAATTAATTAAAAAATATTCAAGTTGCCAGCCCTATTCCAAGCTCGTACGCGCACCTATGCATAGCTAATTACAGCTACACGCACACAGGCGCCGCGCGCGCCGCGCGTGCTCCCGCCGCCGCTCCGCCGATGCCTACCCCTACGCTTATACCTACATGTGTATGTACCTTACCACAAAAAGGTGCTCTCGCACTGCAGGTTAGAAAATGTAGACAACGTGCAGTGAAGTGGCCTTTTGACAGCAAAAACATGATTAGCTTTGAACAAAAGTCAAAAAATTACGACAGCACAGTTGTTAGCAACATTTTACAACACACAGTGTGAGAGCATCCTATGAGGCTTATCAAAATGATCCCAATTTTCAGTTCCTACTTTTTACGGGCTTAGGACCGTCAGAATGTACAAAATAGCAACTTTAAGGTAATAAATCTATTCTGGTGTAGGTAGTTAAAAGATTGGAATCAACTTTCTTAATTTAAATCAACTTATTTCACGTCAACGTTTGTATGTACATACCCAACTTTAATTAAACACATTCACACATTCACTTCAAAGGTTCTTCCGTTTCTTCTTTAAAGGCCATTGTAAAAATCACTTTAACTTGTCCACAGATCAGTGTTCAATTGTTAACATGGTAGTATGTCACTATCACTACAGTAATTGTTCAAAGTGGTGTCCATTTCTCACACAATCTTGAACGACGCAATGTTTGGCTTGGTAAGTCCAGATTAGGTACGCGTTCTTCTTTTTAAAACGGTTTATTAAACTAGGAACACTGAACTCGCGATATTGTTCCACGGTCGCATTCAAGTTAGCGTCAGCTTCGTCGTAGTACACAAGAATCATTTCGTGGAACTCCATATCGCTGTATCGATACGCCGTGACACCACCGTAATCGTGACGTCGCAAAACATGTGCATAGGTGACGCGTGCGCACGTAATTGTTCCTGGCAACTGACTGTCTGTCCCTGTCCTTGACCTAGTTCCGTGCGCCCGTGCACGGCGCTGCCTCATACGCCGTGATCCGCGGACTAAGTGTAGAGCGCCCTGAACAACAGAGATAAAAGAACAACAAAAACCGACGCGTAATAAAAAAAGCTGCCAAGAGCGTGTCAGACACACTTACAAATAGGGTTTCGTAGTCAATGTTTAAATATCAGGTCCTTCGGCGTTACAAAGTTAATCTTGTTGCTGGTTTGTTTGCAGCTGTATGGCTACCAACCGCAAATTGAAAACTTTAATATTTCCATAATCTTAAATGGTACAGTATTCGTGTTTTCATGGTAACTCCATATTAAGAGCTGTGTACCATATTTTTTTCAAATTTTTAGCATGCGTACTTTAAAAGTTACATCTGGAACAAATTATGACTCAAAAACGCCCCTTTTAAAAGCAAATATCGCGAGACAGAAACATTTAAGAGACTTTGTTTCAAAGAAGCCTCCCCTTAGTTAAAAGACCTATTCAACGATATCCTACTCAATCCTACTCCTAGGAAAGGGGGGCAAAAAATAATTAAAAGGTTTTTTGTCAGCATTTCTAAGTTTGGGTCAACACGATCTACCTTCACACCAAATTTGAAGTCGATAGCTCCAAAACTGACGAAGTTATGAGGGCGCGGCATACAGACAGACAGACAGACAGACAAACTTGACGAAATGATAAGGGTTTCTAGTAGACTACGAAACCCTAAAAAGGGATAGCTGGATTATCAATTGTTTGTTTACGATTTCTTTTGTTAAAGTGCGTTCGCTTAGAATCGCCCTTTGATCGTACCGCCTAGATACGCGCCGCACTTGACAAAGGATGCCGCCGCCGGAACAAAGGTCGCCGCGCTACGTTGTAAGCGAACGAACTTTATTGCGGTGCAGTGCAAAATTGTAGGTACAGCACTATTATGTATTCTGTGGTACTGCCGATCCCAGCTCCATTTACACTTCATTGTACAAGCAAAATAGTCAATAGGTAAATTAAGTTGATATTTGTCAATTTATCAGTTTGTGAATTTGTTACGTTCTGCACAGATGAGCGCAAGCGAAGCCATTCGTTCGTTGTGCCTTTTGGTTAGGACATTGTAGACTGAACCACCTGATTGTTCAAAAAAAAGGTTCAGTGCTTTGGAGGCTTATTAAACCGCCGACGGTTTGCTGGCTAAGATTGATTATGATTTGATTACTCACACAGCGGTCGTGACACTACTTCGCTTGCGCTCATCTGTGCAGAAGGTAACAAATTCACAAATTGATAAATTGACAAATATCAACATAACTTAATTTACCTATTGACTCTCTTGCTTGTAAAATGAAGTGTAAAGTTCGTTCGCTTAGAACGTAGCGCGGCGTCCTTTGTTCCGGTGGCGGCATTCTTTGATTTCTTTGACAAGTGCGGCGCGCACCTAGGCGGTACAATCAAAGGGCGATACGTTCTAACTAACACATCTAACTTTACTTGGAGCTGAGATCGGCTGTACCTACAATTTTGCAATGCACACAATAACAAAAGAAATTGTAAACAAACAATTGATAGTCCAGCTATCCCTTTTTCTTACGCGTCGTTTTTTCGCAATTGTCTATCATCTATCTCTGTTTGTTCAAACTTGTGATGTATGGAAAGCGCCGGGCGCCGCGGGTGCACGGTACTAGGTCAAGGCTAGGGACAGTTAGTCAGTCGCCCGGAACAATTACGTGCGCACGCGTCACCTATGCACATTTTTGCGACATCACGGTTACGGTGTCATCATGGCGTATCGATACAGCGATATGGAGTTCCACGAAATGATTCGTGTGTACTACGACGAAGCTGACGCTAACTTGAATGCGACCGTGGAACAATATCGCGAGTTCAGTGTTCCCAGTTTAAGAAACCGTGGTATTGAAAATCCGCGGGTTCCAACTCCAAGAACAGTGCTAAATGTTGTACAAAGATGGAGAGATTGGGGTCAAGTGCGTGTACCATTACACGCTATGGGAAACGGAAGACCTGCAGCACCACTTCGAACTGAAGAGCGAGTTCTCGACTTTTTCGAAAGGTACCCGACAGCGAGTACACGACAAGCGGCACTTCGTCTAGGCCTAGGTAGCCACTGGTATGTGTGGAATTTATTAAGAAGAGAGGGACAGCATCCGTTCCATTTTCAAAAAGTACAAGCGCTGTACAGAGTGGATGACGAAAATCGACGAGGATTCTGCAGTTGGTTAGTTGATAACCAAAGAGAAAAAATACTCTGGACTGATGAGGCGATGTTCACGCGAGTGGGAATTTTTAATTGGCTATCGAAACCCTCACGTCATCAAAGAACATTCCCACCAAGAGCGCTTTAGCGTAAATGTTTGGGCGGGCATAATTGACAACCATGTGATTGGGCCACATTTCATCGAGGGTCACCTAACTGGGGGCACCTACTTGAATATGCTGGAGAACGTTATCCCTGATCTAATGGATGTCGTCCCACTGGCATACCGGAACATCATGTTTTTTCAACAAGATGGCGCACCAGCCCACTACGCAGTGAACGTGCGCAATCATTTACACAATGAGTTCCCACATAGGTGGATTGATCGTGGTGGACCAGTCCCATGGCCGGCACGATCACCCGATCTTACTCCCCTCGATTATTACCTATGGGGGGAGGCTAAAAGACTTGTTTACAAAGAGGAAGCCACTAGTGTAGACGATTTAAAATCTAAAATCCGTGCAGCGTTTAGGATTTTAAAAAGAAGAACGCGTAATCGAGACTTACCAAGCCAAACATTGCGTCGCGCAAGATTGTGTTTAGAGAGAAATGGACTCCACTTTGAACAATTACTGTAGTGATAGTGACTTAATACCATGTTAACAATTGAACACTAATCTGTGGAAAAGTGAAAGTGATTTTTACAATGGAACAATCACGGGAAGGACCTTAAAAGTGAATGTGAGTTGGGTATGTACATACAAACTTTAGACTTTAAATAAGTTGATTTAAATTAAGAAAGTTGATTCCAATCTTTTAACTACGCCAGAATAGGTAGATTTATTAACTTTAAGTTGCTATTTTGTACGTTCTGACGGTCCTCAGCCCGTAAAATGTAGGAAGGAAAAATTGGGATCAATTTGATAAGCCTCATAGGATGCTCTCACACTGTGTGTTGTAAAATGTTGCTAACAACTGTGCTGTCGTAATTATTTGCCTTTTGTTCAAAGCTAATCATGTTTTTTGCTGTCAAAAGGCCACTTCAATGCACGTTGTCTACATTTTCTAACCTGCAGTGCGAGAGCACCTTTTTGTGGTAAGGTACATACAAATGTAGGTATAAGCGTAGGGGTAGGCATCGGCGGAGCGGCGGCGGGAACACGCGCGGCGCGCGCGGCGCCTGTGTGCGTGTAGCTGTAATTAGCTATGCATAGGTGCGCGTGCGAGTTTAGAATAGGGTTTGCAACTTGAATATTTTTTAATTAATTTTTGCTGAGGCACTAAATATATTTTTATTTAATTTTATTTATGTGCTCAATGCAATATACTTCGTTTACATATGCCGTGGTTTGAAGGAACGCACTACTTTTCCTAACACCCTGTATAGTTGGTTTTAGTTGTATTAAGCGTTAATAAATTATACTTAAGCCACCTGGCTATCAACGACATACCGTTTTCAGTGCTAGTTTTTACTTCTTTCCAACAAGATCCAGTAAATACGATAGCTGTATCGTCAGCATACGAGTAAATTTTGGCATTTTGTATTCTCGTATTACACAGATCGTTAATATATATTAAAAACAATGTAGGACCCAATACGCTTCCTTGTGGAACGCCTAAAGATACGCTGACATCTTCACTGCAGAGTTGTTCTAACTTTACTTTCTGTTTCCGCCCTGATAGATAATCCCTAAATATTTCCAGTTGTGTTCCTCTTATTCCACATTTCTCCAGCTTCTTTACAAGGATCGGTACAGAGACTGTATCGAAGGCTTTTTTTAAGTCTATAAATACTGCTAAGCATTTTTTACCCAGATCTACCTGTTCCACAATTAATGAGCTTAAGGATGTTACTGCATCCTCAGTAGAAACGCCTTGTCGAAAACCAAACTGTGATGGGGAAAGTATATTATATGAAGTAAGATAATTAATAAGCCTTGTGTTTAGTAGTTTTTCTAGTATTTTTGATAGAACAGGTAGAATAGATATTGGTCTATAATTACCGATATCGTCCCTGTCCCCACCCTTGTAGACTGGAGTAATAAGAGATTGTTTAAGAGGAGCAGGAAAAATACCAGTTTGAAAACATCGGTTAGCAAGATGGACAAGAATTGGGATTATTGCATGTCTTATATATTTGATATATTTAGTTGTTACACCGTCCCACCCAGGCGCACTATCCGTTCTCAGGTTCATAATTATAGAATTTATTTCTGCAGGATCTGTATCTAGAATAACAAAGGATTGAGGTTGACTTGGTAGTTCATTCAGGAAAATATTTTGGTCATTCATTGTAATAGTTGATTGTATATCTTTAGCCAGGTCCGTTCCAATGTTAGCAAAGTAATTATTTATGAAGGAAGCTGACTCCGCAGGTGTTGATTTCATGTGTATTAGTTCAGAGTTTACTTTATTTGTTTTCTTTGTGTAAGTTATTGATTTAATGTTTTTCCAAAGCAGCTTGTTATTTTTCATACTGTCCATAATTAACTGTCGTTCATATTTCCGTCTCATTTTTTTAATAAGTTTATTACAATGGTTTCTGTAGCGAGTGTACGTCAATTTTTTTATTTTGTTTTCAGGGTCAGCTCGAGACTGTTTTTGAAGTTTGTTACGGTTTTGAATGCATCTAAGAATTCCAGCAGTAATCCATGGCTTTATCATACGTTTGCTTTTGGGTATATTAGTAACTTTTGTGTTGAGTTTTATAGATTCAATTATTTTTTCCAGTAGCTGATCCGTAATAATATGTGGATCATCACAGAGAAGCAACTCAGTCAGATTCTTCTCTAGTAGGTACTGGTAAGCCTTTTCAAAGTCAACCAAAGTATTTGTTTTAGGAGGTTGAGATTTTTTATTTACCTTAGACAGTGACAATAACAATGTAAAGTGGTCAGTTACAGATGAATGGAGGACGGCTATTAACGCGGACAGTTTATTTTTATTTATTTTAAGCATAATATGGTCTAGACAATTTTCAAATCTGGTCGGAAAAGTGTGCCCGGGAAGTATGCCATGAGCAGATAACATGTTTAGATATCTAGACTTATTTTTATGTTCATACGACTTTGCTGAATCTTTTGGTAAGAGATTAATATTAATGTCACCAGAGATTATTATACATTTTAGTTATTTAAGTGTGGTTAAATGTGAATTTAATGAATTTATAAAATTATCTGCATTCTTATTTGATGGTGAGCGGTAAATACATAAAACAATGTTGTTCAAGATATCTAGCTGCAGCAGGCAAGACGCATGTACCAATTTGACTTCTTTGACCTTTGCTCTAAGGGTGTCTTTAATATAAACCACAACCCCGTCATTTTGGTTGAGGTGTAATTCTGTTTTATATGAATTATAGTTTTTAAGCTCTGGTATGTTTTTATTATGAGATAGACGACACTCAGTGAGTATAATTACATCAGTTTCAAGATTTAAGCTAGCAAGGGAAGCAGTAAAATTATCAAAATTGCTGTATACGCTTCTTATATTTTGTGACATAATAGTAAAATCATTTTTATTTATCTTACAATGCTTGTGTAGGTCTTTAGAGTCGCACGAGATAGTCTTAGCTATGTTCAGACTATCTATGTCGTTGAGGGTTTCTTGTATATCAACCATTGTAGATTACTAAAGAACAAAATGTGATCCATAAATTACGGTGATGTTTATGAAGTGATATTATTGAGTGAGTTTCAATTCGCGTCCAACATATTCTGAATGAAAACTGTTCAATATATTGTACATAGCCAGTGAATATTTTTGAAACAATATTATATATTATTGTACTATTTATAATAAAGGTGTTGTTTTTCGACTCTACCATGTGTAATAGATAAAGATAACTGTATAGTAGATAAATAAATGTAAATATACTTATAGAAATGAACATATTGCTTATTAAGACAAGAATTAACAAATATAGTCAGGATTCATTCGACTCTGCTTCATTATGTTCCTTGGCTAGATTTTTCAGACACTGCTCAGATTTTATAAGCACATGGTTAGAGCCTTCTTTGAAACGTAGGAAGATGTTTCCGTTTGAGACCCAGCAAAACTGGTAAGAGTAGAGCCGTTTGAATTCTTGAGCTTTAAATAGTAGCTTTTTTGTGCTCAAAGGAAGCTGTTCAGAAACATGGATCGGCCGCGTAGTTCCAGGAAGTCCAATTTTTGTGGTATTGAGTTTCTCGTCCAATTTATTCTTTCCCTTGGAGTAGGCTTTTGTAGCCGATAGTAGCTTATGTTGGGTTTCGACAGTAGTGAACTCAGCGACAATTGGGCGATTATTTTTTGAGTCTCCTGGCAGACGATATATATCACGAATTTGGTTTCGCGAAATAGGTGTTCTCACGGTATTCCCGAGGTTGTAGACGATATTTTCCAGTGTTGCAGGTGTTTCATTTTCTTGGCGTGGTACATTTCTGATTTCGATAGTTGAGGAACGAGATTTTACCTGCATATCTTTTATCTTTGTTTCCAAACTTTCAATGTAGGCTTTTTGTTCACAGCGCTCTTTTTTCAAATCATTCACTTCTTTTTGTAGCTCTTCAAAACGCTTATTAATGAATGTCATTGACTCTTCAATGTTACTGTTAGATTGTTGTATTTGAGTATTTTGCGTTTTTATTTGTTGCACTTCAAACAGTAGCTTAGTCATTAGGGTGGACTGTGTTGCCATAAAAGTTGAAATTGAGTCACTTTTATCGTCGTTTTTTGTTGAATCCTTGGGTGAAAAAGAATCATTTTTTTCAATGGGTGATGGAGGTGATAGGTCTGGTCTTGGACGTTTGTGGCGACTAATATTTACATTTCCTGTATCTTCTGCAGCTATACGCATATCGGGAAATGATTGCGATTGATTCAAAGTCCCTTTGCTTGAATTAGACATTTCGATGTCATTCAATGATGTCGCTTAGATGTTAAGTGGCGGTACGGCAGCAGGTAGGTAACAAGTAGTTCGTTATTTCGCGCGGCAGCGCTCAGCGCATTTAGTTGTGTCGGTTAAGGCCGCCGCCCCAATAACCACGCGACGCAGGTTCGATCCTCCCGGTGAGTGCGACTTTTCGCTTGTTGCAATTTATTTCAAATTGTATTGTATGTATGCATTAGGAACTCACCCAAGCAAGCGTTGGGCACAGGCACACAGGACAACCGACACACACGTAACACCGACGTCACCAGCCTGTCCCAGCTAGTGGGACCGAAAGGTCCGACTCGGTCTCAAGATGGCCGCGACGCTGAATGGAAACCTTCCCTGGTTAGAGCAGGAGCCACCGAGAATTCGACTTGAGCACGATACTGAACTCGCAGACTGGATTTAAATAATTTAAAAAATATGAATTTATAAAAATGCGACAACAAAACACACGACCACTTCAAGTGCGAGCCAAAGCGGAAGAGTAATAAACCCTTACGACCCATCAAACATCAACGACTCACGTAATAAGCCCTTACGACCCATCAAACATCAACGACCCACATAAGAAACCCTTACGACCCATCAAACATCAACGACCCACGTAATAAACCCTTACGACCCATCAAACATCAACGACCCACGTAATAAACCCTTACGACCCAACAAATACCAACGACCCACGTAATAAACCCTTACGAACCATCAAACATCAACGACCCACGTAATAAACCCTTACGACCCATCAAACACTAACGACCCACGTAATTAACCCTTACGACCCATCAAACATCAACGACCCAAACAAATACCCTTACGACCCATCAAACATCAGCGACCCACGTAAGATACCCTTACGATCCAACAATCACCAACAACCCACGTAATTAACCTTTACGACCCAACAAACACCAATGACCCATGTAAGAAACTCTAACGACCCAACAAACACCAACGACCCACGTAATAAACCCTTACGACCCATCAAACATCAACGAACATGGATTCATCTGAACCACCCAATTTATTTTTAATAAGATTAGCGGACAACACTGTCTAGGGAACCGGCGGACGCACGCGCCACGTGGCGACGCCGCGCGGAAGAATGCCGCTTGGTGTGCTCCGCGACCAAGAGGCGTCGCGCGAAAAGTGTCGCCGGCGTCCGGTCTATGTGCGCCGGCCCTAATCCTCACCAAACTATAGCTATATCTCCGGAACCATAAAGTCAGTAATTATTTCGCATGGGTCACTAATTATCACTATTTCAGCACTATTTTTTGGCCGAACAAAAATTACTTTTCGTTAAGTTTTCAAAAGTGAGGATTATTACAGCTTGAGGGACACCTTTAATTATGATCCTAAGTATCAAAAACATTTTCATGTCAATCAGTAATCATGCATATGGCTTAGCCAATGAAAAGGATATCAGATCTCAGTTAGAGCCAAGTTCTTAATCCACACGCTTTCTATCAGCACTACCTTCATGAACTTTACATCTCAGTCAAAATGTATGGCTTCACCGTTTCGTATCGTATTCGTATCATACCACAAAAGGGACACCTTTCATTTCAACAATGTATAGTCATCAATATGTTATGCTAATATTTTGCTTTAAAACGGCCAAACCATACATTTTGACTGAAATGTAGAGTCATGAAAGTAGTATTAATAGAGTACGTATGGATTAAGAACAAATGCACTGATCTTGGCATTGATGGACGTGAAAATGTTTAAGTTAGTTTTTTTTTGTTACTGGCTTATTTATACTCAATTTTTCGGGCTCCAGCTTAAAAAATTGAATAATTCTCATACAAATTTTTCCGCCTCAGTTTGGGGTGGGGGGCAAAAGTAATAGGTTTACCCAGTCTACACATCTTTCAGTCAATTTTAGCTTTCTAGCACTTCAGAGAGTACCAATCTCATACAAACTTTTACCCTCCAATTTTGCGCGGTTTTTCCACGCGGTCGATCCGCGCGCGAATTTCACTACTACAAGCAGTCTGCCCTGTCTGCCAGATATAATGAATGAACTTCGCGCGAGTCCACGTACCTATTGTGGGTTCGCGCGACGCAGCGTTCGCTCTAAAATGCCTGCCCTTGTCCCAATCTATTCGGGGTCGGCGCTTCAACCGACAAGTGTTCTTTAATCGGCAAATCATCACAACAAACAACCTTTAATACAGGTCGTCTTTTATAAATATCGTAAAACGTTCGTCTGCAGGCCTCTTACTAAACAGGATAAGTACCTACTGACATACCTAATTAGTTTAGTTTTTTAAATAAGCGAGGACTCTCTATCTGCTATCATTTCATTTCATCACGCTTAAATCCGTTTCGGGTCAAGCAGTTCATAGTTTTATTTGTTTTTACGTTACATAGAAGAAATACGTACAAAATCAAAATCAATACATCATCAACAAAAAACATACATGACAAAATCAACTTATGTTTTTTTACAGGGCAGTAAAGGTCGGTCGTTTTGTACACAACAAATCATTGTGAAAAACTTATCTTCACTGACGAAATACGAATCAAAAATATTCTGCGTCAACAACGTACCATGGATGGTGGAAATGCAACCGTTTTATAGGGAAAAGGAGAAACGCATTCAAGTGGACCTTGTATGCCTTTTGGAGCTGAAGCAGCCCTGGACACTGAAGACGCAGTTGGGAATCAGAGTTGTGCCCGTTACTACAAACGCTTTAAATATGTCTGAAATTACCCGGACGATTTCTACAGAAATATCAAGGTAAATATTTTATAGGAGCAAATTATATTCGTCCGTCGCGTCGGCCGTAAGTTGGCAGGTCTGTTCATATAACTTTTAAAGCACTCGCGATTACTTTCACACATAATAATGACTTTAACGGGTCTTATCGCGATAGTTTTTTAGGTAAATAAGCGATTTACCTGGAAACTCGACGTTTCGACTGGGTTTCACCAGTCGAAACGTCGAGTTTCCAGGTTTACCTAAAAAACTATCGCGATAAGACCCGTTAAGTCATTATTAGGTCTGTTCATTCCAAGCTCTCAAAAAATAAACAATAAAGAACCGTCCGCTAGCCAGTAAGCGGCTAGCTATCTTCGACGATCGTCCGCGGCGACCATCGAATGAATATAATTCGAGTCTTACTTATATGAGTTGAAATTATAGGCACTAGTGACCTACCGCCAATCAATCAATCATTTATTTGCATAAGCAGCCAAGACAGATAGAGATAAGTAAGAAAATTTATTTCCGAGGAACGTTAGTCAAAACAAGAACATATTACTTCCCACAATAACTCTAAATCAGCAACTTTGTTTCTGTGGAGCTAAAAAAAATTCAATGTCGTTTATTTATAAATGTCGATCGATGTAGATTCTTGATCTTCTTTGGTCACAGTTTTCACCACACCGTTAAATTCTAGAATGTTTTCGTAAAAGCGAAATTTTATGGTATTGGAAGAAATAATTTTGGTTACAGGGACAACGATGGTACCCAAACGTCTTTTTCGTGGAAAATGCTTACGAACCCAGCATTCGGAGTATCTCGAGGGGACGACAGTCTGCATATGGAAATCTACGTGGCTATTGAGGATCTTAAAATCTTGTAAGTACCTACTGGCATGCCAAACAATCAAACAGTATTTGAATTAGCAAATGTCGACATTTTGGCCGGTCTAACCAGTCGCATCACACTTACTACTACTCTTTGTTATCTTCAAGAGTATGTATGAATGGAATGGTGCGTTTAGTAGAACAGATCACAATGAGTAAAATCAAAAAGTTCGCGTTGAATTGAGAACCTCTTCCTCTTTGGTTTTCGTCGGTTAAAAATAAAGCAAACGAATATGCTCTGGCGGTTGCGAAGGACATAGTTCCAGCCCAAGTAGATCTAAAGATAAGATGAAGATAAAGATCATTATTTGCAGTAAATATGGTTCACAAAGATGGTAGATGGTACAATAATTCGTATCACATATTTAACCAATATATAATTTGGTATGCAAATTGAGTCAGAAGCATAATTTATTAAATCTTGGTAAATTAATCAAGTCAAATCATTAATTATAATAATAAAGTAAGAAGTCATAAAGTAGTCAGTCAATAGGTACATTAAATTAGTTTTCATTCGCATAAATTCATCGACACTATAAATACAATTTTCACATAACAAATCATACAATTTCCTTTTAAATTTAGTCACTGGCATCTCCCTTATATCAATAGCTTGTTAAAAAGTTCCACTGACATATTATTGCAATTTCCTTGAAAAGATGTGGTTTTACTAGGAATAGCTACTAATCTATGTGGGTATCTAGTGGAGAAAGTACAGTTTTCATGTTTTTTGGTATACAATCCTAAGTTGTTTTTTACAAATAGACAAGTTTCAAATATGTACACAATGCAGGCAATGGTAGTAATTTCAATCTGACAAACAATGGTCTACAGGACTCTAGTGGCCCAACCCCACACATTGCTCTAATGCATTTTTTTTAATTATAAATACACATTCCAAGTCCACGCTATTTCCCCATAACACTAACTAAGCCATATCTAAGTCTAGACATCACATAGCCATGATAGGCCGCTAATGCTGTTTTCTGGTCACATAGTTCTTTAAGTGTATATGTTACCGGCCAAACCCGATTTTAGGATAAAATAGTTTTTCCTAGGCCAAAGTAGTTTATCCTACATGTGGTTGGATAAACCGGTATAGACTAGGCTAAACCGGTCCGTCCGATGGCCGATAGGAGAACTAGTTAATCCTAGGCTGAACTAGTTGAGCCTAAAATTAATAAGTACACTTCAGGATAAACTGGTTTGGCGTAGTTAAAAATGGTTAAGGCTACAGTGACGTAGCTCTAGAGGGTAAAGGGTAAAGTTGGACATCCTGCAGACATCAGACACCCTGGAGACTCGAACACCCTAGAGGGTGGGGTGTAGCATTGGATACTGAAGGCTCGGAAGCCCTGGAAGGGCGCCCTATTGTGAGGCACTACGTACACCCTGGAGGCATCAAACACCTGTAAGGCTCGAACACCCTAGAGGATGCCGGGTAAGTAACGTCGAACACCCTAAATGCTCGGACGCTGCCTGCCGTAGGCTGGACTCCCGCAGACACCTGTGATGTGACAGCTCGTGAGAGCTATCGCCGACAGCGACGTTGCAAGTGCTCGCATCAGGGCCTACATGGTGTCCGACGCTACCCCGACCCTCCAGGGCAATCGAGCCTCACTTAACGCTCTATCTAGAGCTACATCACTCTAGGGCGTCCCTCCAGGGCGTCGGAGCCTTCAGGATGTCCGATGCTACACCCCACCCTCTAGGGTGTTCGAGTCTCCAGGGTGTCCGATGTCTCCAGTATGTCCGACGTTACCCTTTACCCTCTAGAGCTACGTCACTGTAGCCTTAACCATTTTTAACTAAGCCAAACCAGTTTATCCTGAAATGTACTAATTAATTTTAGGCTCAACTAGTTCACCCTAGGATTAACTAGTTTCTCCTATCGGCCATCGGACGGACCGGTTTAGCCTAGTCTATACCGGTTTATCCAACCGCATGTAGGATAAACTACTTTGGCCTAGGAAAAACTAGTTTATCCTAAAATCGGGTTTGGCCGGTAACATATATAATGCATAAGTGAATCTGTTTATTTTCTTACAAACTTCATCAACGTGTCAGTATTGTGTCCAGAATGATTCCCAAGAACTTAGATGAAGGAAATTCGGAAATAATATTATTCCCATGAGTGACTGTTAAGACTCTGCGGTTTCCCGTTTTTTTTATTCATCATCATCATCTTCCTGCCCTTATCCCAATTACTTGGGGTCGGCGCAACACGTTTCGTTGAACACAAAATCGTGTATTTTTTATTATAAAATTGAATGTATTCATATTTCATTTTCATAGTCAATATTAGGAATTTTATTGATAATTATTGAAATGTCATCGGCAAACAGTATTGAGGAATAATTTGAATTATGCAATAGAATTTAATGTATGTAGGTAAGATAGAGTTAAAAATAATCTATTGGCCTTACGAGATATATTTTTGTTTGTTGCAGAAACACGGAAGAAAAAATTACGAAGTCGATCTTTACATTCCGATCTCCATATACTTTTAATTCTAATTCATAGCTAATTATAATTATTAACAGTTTGTTACGTATAGTTATGAAGCGCTTATTGTAACTATTGTACCTCATTATGATATAAATATTTTTAAGATAATGTAAATGGTTCAGTCTTTTAATGAAATTTAATGTGACATTCGACGAGTTATTGTTCATTGCATTCGTTGAGTCATTTTGACATTTGTCGAGTTATCGTGACATTTGTAGTTAATTTGACATTTGTCTAGTTATTGTGACATTGTCGAGTAATCGTGACATTTGTGGAGTTATTGTGACATTTGTCGAGATATTGTGACATTTCTCGAGTTATTGTGACATTGTCGAGTTATCGTGACATTTGTCAAGTTATTGTGACATTTGTCGAGTTATTGTGACATTTGTCGAGTTATTGTGACATTTGTCGAGTTAATTTGTCATTTTTCGAGTTATCGTGACATTAGTGGAGCATTTCCTTGCGAGTTTCGAGATGCTTACTCTATCAAACTTTAAAAAAAAAATGAAACACAAGGATAATCAAATGTCGTGTTTATTATGGCATTTGTCGAGTATGTCCTGTATGGTGAGGTTGTCGCCCGGCGGCACGCCATATCCGGCCCGCAGGCCGCGCGGGTTGGACGGCGTAGTGCACGGATGCGAGCTCTCCTTGCGAAGCACTGAGTCCACTTCTACTGAAGAAAAGAACGCTACCGACAACGGCAGGTCTGAGATCCCGACCCTAAAACGTTAAAACAATTTAAAAAATAGCAATGGGACGGTACCCCACGTTCGAGCTCCGGTCGACGCTTGACATTTCTTAGTTTAAGCCCCAAGCTCCACAGAGAGGACAAGGAAAGGACATAGGGCGTAGGGCATGACGCTTGACGTTTGACATCGCGACGTTTCCATACAAAATGTACGAAAAAGTATTGACAAAGGCACACACAAGCGTCGCCAAAGCGTCGCATCCATGACAGTTAGCGTCAAAAACTAAGAAGAATATTTGACGATCACTTGTCTGTCAACTGTCATTCTTACGTCCTATGCCCTCGTCTTTTTGGTGGAGTTTGCGCCTAACACTGCGAGAGGCAGGCTGGGCCACAATGATCGTTAAATTGCAAACAACGCTAGATTATAATATTTCTCGCTAAATTACAATCTGTCGAAATATTGTAAGATATACACTCGGATAACAATTGAACGTATTTTTCAGATAATTGCAAGTAGATTTATAAAGTAAAACGGTAAATTTGTCAACTCGCGTTCTGATGCAAGCAAGCAAGGCTATCAAGGCGCTGGCATTAGGTTGCAATTATGAATCTAGGGTTAATACCAACAAATGCTTGTAACAGCGATCTGAGCTAAGGCAATTTGCCCAAACTGTCTCTCGGTATAACAATTTCCTACTACCAGACCCTCGCTGGGTTAATTTTGTTTTCTGACTAACCTTTGTGAGCAGAAAGCCCTGGTGAGTAAGTTGGTGAGTTGCATGGCGAGCGCAGTGCGGTAGCGGTGGTCGGACGGACTCAGGTAGCGCACCTCGTCGTGGAAACTCAGGCAGAACCTGCGGACGAACAGCCAGGTACGGTTATGCAGTTAAACAAAGGCTTTCAAATCTGTTGGGTAGTCGAGGTTCAATTTGAGGTGGGCATATCGTTCTCATGACCTGCCGCTCGGACGCCATTTTTAAGCAGTTGTTATAAGAGGGGTGCTATTGCGAGCGAAGCGAGGTTGCCTTTAGTTTAAATAACGTGCACCAGGAGCTCTTTTTTTGAATTGTCACATGCGGTAGTTCGCTACGAATAGTTACCTGGCTCGGGGCGCGAGATGCGTCATGGCGACCAGCATCAGATGCAGGAAGTCCGCAGCAGCGCTCTGCACGCACCAGTTGAGCCGCGTGCCCCCCCACCGCCCCCCCGCCGCCTCTAGAGCCCGGGACAACCGCCCAGAGAGAAACGCGGTCAATGGCGATTCCGAATCTGGCAACGAACAAAATATAACTTCTTTTAGACTCGAATTGTACTGGGCGGTAGCGTACGACCGACTTTCACGAAATGTTCAGCGCAACGGATTAAACTGAAGTACTTTTCCTAAGGACAAAAGTCAACGTATCAAACCTCGGGAAATTTGTTCGTTTGATACCATTCCGTATTCGTCTGCGATCGAAGCGAAAGCGTGCTAGTCATTTCACATAAGAGTAAGTGAGAGAGGGTGCTAGTGAAGCGAGCTCTTCGGTTCACGTGAGAATAAGTAAGAGCGGGTGCTAGTGAATAGCTCTTCGAAGTGAAAATAAGAAATAGAAAAGATGACGTACATCGACCGGGGATCGAACCCGGGCCGCATGGGTAAACGCCCCACCGCTCTGCCACTGAGCTATCGATGCACGGCCGATGGACGCCAAATTTTCTATCTCTTGATGCTCGTCTCCAAGCGACGATCCACTTTGACTTTCACTTGTGAGAATAATATAGCACTGTGAGTGCATTACAATCCCAATAAATAGCTCTTTGGTTCACGTGAGAATAAGTGAGAGAGGAAGCTAGTGAAGAGCTGTTCGGTTCACGTGAGAATAAGTGAGAGAGGGTGCTAGTGAAGAGCTCTTCGGTTCACGTGAGAATAAGTGAGAGAGGGTGCTAGTGAAGAGCCCTTCGGTTCACGTGAGAATAAGTGAGAGAGGGTGCTAGTGAAGAGCTCTTCAGTTCACGTGAGAATAAGTGAGAGAGGGAGCTAGTGAAGAGCTCTTCGGTTCACGTGAGAATAAGTGAGAGAGGGAGCTAGTGAAGCAAGCTCTTCGGTTCACGTGAGAATAAGTGAGAGAGGGTGCTAATGAAGCAAGCTCTTCGGTTCACGTGAGAATAAGTGAGAGAGGTGTAACAAACCCGACCCCCAGCCTATGAAGGACTTATACGCCTACAGGCACCAGCCTCTGTTGTTATAAAGATGATGTCTTGAGTTCTAGTGTTCATAGAAACTCAGACTTCAAGTATAGTATAAGTTAATGGCTCGTGATATAAAAGTGATGTCTAGTTAATTATTGACCCATACGTTGTGTTTAAGGTAATTGAGACATCTTTGTACAAGCTATTATAATAAAAGTGATTCTGATGAACAGGAGAGGCAAAAGGGCGGGAAACTGAACTCCAAACGGGCCCCCAGTACTTCAACGCCCGAGGAATGTAGAAGCCCACGCCAATATATACCTATCTGTATTCATAAACGCTCCACGGTCATTCCCACATAATCAGCCCTACGCATGCAAATTCTTCATGCATAAAACTTCATTGTAAAGACAACCATTAGAGCGTCCACCAAATACAAACGGTAAATTATCTGCTTCCCCCAGAAGAAGGATAAATATGGTGAGACCTGCGTCTCTGTGAATGGATGCGCCAAAACCACAGGCGCTTGTGGTATAACTACCACGAACTTCGAGCATTTCCGTCCCGTTCCGGCCCCGGGGGAGACGGTATAGTTACTTTACTCTATACAAATATTTCTGTCATTTTTTGCGGGGGGGGAGGTAAAGCTGTCAAATCAAGCTAGTGTTGAAATCGACAATATCGATACTTGACCTTTCGATTAATTATAACAGTCTACTCAAAATTGTGTCATATTATTGAATTTTAAAAGCAACTTAGTTTACAAGAATAGGATTTTTAGTAAATAGAAATATTGGCGCAATAACATCATTTTAAATATTGCATAAGGTACCCTAAATTAACCAAAATATTAATTTCTTACTCCAAAGACCAGATAATACAATTATGTAGGTACAATCAATGCAATACCTACTATTTACTGATAATTAAGTATCATAGGATATTATGTAAGGGAATTTACTAAAAAAAACACCTATACAACAAATCATACATAATAACTTCGACTGTCCCGATGACGTAGTGGTTAGTACGCCTGTCTTCTACGCCGAGGCTCGTGGGTTCGATTTCCACAGGACACAATCAAATATTCGTGTTTTGTCTGAGCACTCTGCCTGATAAAGGATCACCGACTGGACCGAAACGGTCGTGAAATCGCGATGTAATAAGAAGTAGGTAAGTGCGAAATCCTTTTTATATACATAATAATTAAAGTTAAAATGTCGCACTTGAGTTTAACCAATTTATAGCACACCAAGTCGTCCAACGACCTGATGAACCCTGGTAAACGTACCAGAGTTTGTCAACCACCTACTGCAAGAAGCAACCGGGACGCGTCTTTCCGTTTCCGGAAATGCCTCCTACTGAACACGGAAACGGAAAGACGCAACCGGGACCGACGGCTAAACGTGGCTCCAAAGCACGGAACCATCTTGCTTCTCGGACAATCAGGTGGTTCAGCCTGTGTGGTGTCCTGACCAGTCTAGGAACATATTCATAAAGAGATAAAGCGTTAATTAACTACTATAGTTTATAGCTTTTAGACATAAGGAGAGAGAGTCATTCCCAACACAAGTTTCATTACTTACCGGGGACTCAACCATGTTTGTTAACATTTTTGCAAATAAAGCTTTTTGTATTTGTATAGATAAATGTCAACTTTGTGAGCGAAAGGAATAGAACCGGAACCTTCTGCGTCGCAGGCAGTCGGACTAGCCACTGCGACACATTGGCTGACATCCGATGTCACCCGATCAGCTGAGACTGACATTAATTTTCAATGAAACTCGAACAAAATCAGGATTTCCCAAAATCCATAGTAAAAGTTGTACAATTTCATAATCTAATCATGCCTGCAAAGTTTTCGGTACAGACCGTCTTTACATAGTATAGGTTTGAAACTATGGCAATAGAAAAAGTATCGACGTTTTGTATTAGTTGGATCACTGCACTAGCTTGGGTTCAGTGTGGCTCGATACTTCAAGTTAAAATTATCGTTTTTTCATTACATATCGACTGGAAATGAACATCATTGAATAAGTAGAACAATCCCAAACTAACATTCTAATCTTACTTAGCAAGCTATTAACTGTTAATAAAGGCATCGATAAACTAAGATCGTTAATTGTTACCCATTGTATGGTGGAATATTATAATTCTTTTTTTAAAAAATAAACGATACTATGATGAACACTATTGCTCGACACAAAATAATAACAAAAGGAACAAAATACAATTATTTTATTGTAGATCCACCTAAAAAAACTCCAAATCAGTCATTTTGTACGACTTACTGGCAACACTTATGTACAATTTTCAATCGCTTATTTTAAATATTATTTAGTGATATTGTACTGGAAGAATGCTTTCAGATGAAAAGTGATATTGTTTTGTTGTAAATTGCTATTTTTACATATTTTTGTAGGCATTATTAGCTTTACAATTCGGCTTTTTATCGGAGCTCATTTGACATGCGCGACTGGACTCGTTCTAAGAAATAATCTGACAGCAACTGGTTTTTGTAATATGAAAAGCCCCCGTGGGCAAAGGCCGTGACAGAGGGGAAGTGCTTCGTATGGCGTCTCCCCCGACGGGACGGACGGAAATGCTCGAAGACCACGAAGGAGGATAGGTGATCAGATTCAGACGTCCTTTGCAGAACAACTGAAGTAGTTTAGAATAAACATTCTTATGACAGACCAAACTGACACCCAAGTGTCTAGTTGGTTAAGTAAGTAAGTATGTTGTAAGTAGGTATGTTATCAGTCAAATGACATGATTTCAACAATTATCTTTAGGTTTCCCTAAAGAGGTACCAGCAAGGCCGGTAAAAGCACCGTATATGAAATTGCACCGGTCAGTCAGCCTCCACCCACATTTAACTCCTACGGAAGTCAGAATATAATATGAGAATGCTTTATGCAAGTCCCAAATAACATATGAGTATACATTTTTATCAGTTTGAAGACGGGAGAGCAATATTTTGCACATCCCAATAAAGAGTAGTAGGATAAAATATGTTTCTCATATGGATCTCCTGAGAGCATGTGGGCTTCTACGACCAGAAGCTGCCGTTACAACCATACCGAATGCTAGATAGTAAATAGATAGGTACAGTGGCGGACTAACCCCGTCAGTTGCCCGGGGCGGTCAAGCCGTCGGATGCCCCCCCAGCGACAGAAAATGTCCTTAATGTAAAAACCCTTTTTAAGAACTTCATTTCTGGTATTTAGGTAGGTACTAGGTACTCATAATTTCAGGTTTGAACTAAGATCTCGGCCACAATTAGAGATACAAAGTTGACGTTTGTGACAATAGTATATCCTTGTTACATTCGGGCGAGTAAAAAGGATAGATAGGCTGTTGTCTGCTCGCAGCGCTGCGAGAAAACGCCGCCAAAAACTTACCCACTGGGCAGGGTGGCGTGGCTGTTGTCTGCTCGCAGGCTCGCCACAGACCTAGCCACCGGGCAGACTAGCTTGGCTGTTGTCTGCTCGCAGCGCTGCGAGAAAAAGCCGCCACAAACCTAGCCACTGGGCAGGGTGGCGTGGCTGTTGTCTGCTCGCAGGCTCGCCACAGACCTAGCCACCGGGCAGGCTAGCTTGGCTGTTGTCTGCTCGCAGCGCTGCGAGAAAAAGCCGCCACAAACCTAGCCACTGGGCAGGGTGGCGTGGCTGTTGTCTGCTCGCAGGCTCGCCACAGACCTAGCCACCGGGCAGGCTAGCTTGGCTGTTGTCTGCTCGCAGCGCTGCGAGAAAAGCCGCCACAAACCTAGCCACTGCGCAGGGTGGCGTGGCTGTTGTCTGCTCGCAGCGCTGCGAGAAAAAGCCGCCACAAACCTAGCCACTGGGCAGGGTAGCGTGGCTGTTGTCTGCTCGCAGGCTCGCCACAGACCTAGCCACCGGGCAGGCTAGCTTGGCTGTTGTCTGCTCGCAGCGCTGCGAGAAAAGACGGCCACACACCTAGCCACCGGGCAGGCTGGCGTGGTTGCTGTCTGCTCGCAGGCTCGCCATAGACAGAGCTAGCCACCGGGCAGGGTAGCTTGGCTGTTGTCTGCTCGCTGGTTCGCCACAGACCTAGCCACCGGGCAGGCTAGCTTGGCTGTTGTCTGCTCGCAGCGCTGCGAGAAAAGGCGGCCACACACCTAGCCACCGGGCAGGCTGGCGTGGTTGCTGTCTGCTCGCAGGCTCGCCATAGACAGAGCTAGCCACCGGGCAGGGTAGCGTGGCTGTTGTCTGCTCGCAGCGCTGCGAGCAAAAGCGGCCACAGACCTAGCCACCGGGCAGGCTATCGTGGCTATTGTCTGCTCGCATCGCAGGCTTGCCACAGATCTGGCCACTGGGGGCAACAAAACAGCCTCCGAACTCCTTTGATCAAATCGTAAAAAACTTTATTTACAATTTAAGTACTGGGAGCAACAAAACAGCCTTCGAACTCTAAACCCCTGTGATCAAATCGTAAATAACTTTAATTACGATTCGGTCCTTGGAGCATAAAAATTCATTTTGATGCCCCCCCGGGACTTGCTGCCCGGGGCGGACCGCCCCCCCCGCCCCTACCTTAGTCCGCCACTGAATAGGTATTTGATGAAGGATTGATAAAAGTTGTCCCATGACATTTGATGACAACCATTGTAATTAGTAGGTAAGTTGTAGTCATAGTTTTACTATGATGAGCACCATTTTAGCCAGTCATAAGAAGAACTTTAAGAACTTCATGACTAGAATATTACTATAGATGAGGATCATCTGAATCCGTTATAGGATGGGATGATAGGAAGGATATTATCCATTCTACCAGCCATACATATTCTTAGATAAGAGTACTAACTAAGATATTATAGCAAGTACCATAAAATATTATTGTGGTAAGTACAAGTTGTCCACGGCTGGACACATTCCCATTCTGAAGATCATTTTGTTTGTATAACAAAATATTGTTATAAATAAATGTTCGTCCACTGCCGGACATATTCCAATACTGAAGACTGTTTTCTTTGTAAGACAAAGAAACTGTTGTAAATGATTATTTGTCCACTGTTGGACATAACCAATAAATTAGTAGATATTTAACAATATCTATTTATGTATATTTCATAAACATTAATCAATTAAGTCCATAGTCGCTCAGCAACCATAGTACTTAAAATAGAAATCTGTCCACTGATGGGCCAAGCCAAACAGTAGGTAAGTAGATACAATATGTAAGTATGTTTTAACCACAGGAATTTTATCAAATAAATCCTTGATCGCTCAGCAATTATAGAATAGTAATTTATCCACTGATGACCACAGCAATTAATAGATAAGTAGATACCTAACCATATCTACTTATGTAAGTTTTAACACAGGAACTTTATGCTAGTAGCGCATAGCAATAATAAATTATGTTATTAATTTGGTTATTAAAGTCATATATATGGCATGATAGATAGACAAGTAAGGAATAGGAGTAATGGGATTATAGGGTATCCTACCTATTCCTAACATCTAATTTACCTATCTACCGACACACTAAATAGCCCAAATTTCCCTAATTAAAGATTAGATGTGGATACTATAAAGTTTATATGAAACAATCAGAACGCAGATTCTTTAAAACATTCTGACCCGACAACAAAACAAAGTTATTGCAATAAAATGACCTTAGCACTAAAAACCAAAGCATAAGACCATGTTCCGAATCTTATCAGCTTTCAATGAATACAGGACTATCAAGCATAGGTAATTAATATGTTTGTAAACATTCATATAGGGAATATATACTGCTGATAGAGTTCGAAAGAAAGCATGAATTGTACTTATCCATCTGGAACTTGAAGCCACCAGCACACGAAGAACCAACAACGACGACATCCACAATGCCGATTCCAGTGCACGCTGAAGCACGCATCCTCTGTATCCAACAACACACCATACACGGGTTCAAAGCACTTTTCACAAACCAAACACACTCGCGAATCGAGGGTGACCAGGCAAACGTCGAGACACTCTGGTCCACGGCACGACTCCACCAGGACTGATAGGTAAACTAATCACTGCACTAGGTATTCCTTTTCTGTCCAGGGAGACTTCATGATTAAAACTAAAACTGAACGCAGGCCGTATGGCTCGCTTATTTATACCAAAAAGCTTCGAACTTACGAGAAGAATAATCTTCTCGAAATCTACTACTCATCACGAAAGAAGATATTCTCCTCTCTTTCATACACATTTTAGAAGACATTCGACTATTCTAGAATTTTTTAGAATGTCTTGTTTCGCTACTTGTTGCCAGACACCAATTCAGGGAAGGGGCCACGACCCATCCTGACATCCAAGAAAAACTTTTAGTGTATATTGAGTAAATCATGGGTTTACCAATATTATTAAACATTTATTGTTGGTTTATAGAATTTTTTAGAAAATACATCAATTTTCTATAAACCGAAAGTGTGACTAATAGAATAAACATTAGGTATTTCAGTCGCTATGGCACTATAATAGGCCTAGTAGGGCCCTGTCTAAGGTGACACTTTGCAGTTTCCGCTACTCGACAATAGATGGCTCTTAAACAAAATAGCAAAATGTTATGTCCTGTATCATATAAGCACGAAAAATTATAAATGCTACTGCAAACGCTGTACAACTATCAGCTAATTATCCAAAATTATTTAGACTTGCCTATACGAACGATATGATGAGAAAACCAAGAAAGTAACTTACAACTTCACTGTTTCATACACATAGCGCCATCTATCAGCTGTGTTCCTGAACTTCTATAACAATTTTGACAGAACAGAACCAAGTACTAATCGCATCTTATACCAATAGATGTCGCTGTTTTGAAATCTTTATAAAGGCCGAAACACATATTAATTAATAAAGGCCGGGACACATATGTGACAGAGGGTGCTAGTGAAGAGCTCTTCCGTTCACGTGAGAATAAGTGAGAGAGGGAGCTAGTGGGAGAATACGAATTATAAACTAAAATACAAAGTACACCGCAGGAGAAAAAATATGTGAGGGGCAAACAATTTCTATGTCTGCTTTTGGAGACATGGAAAGAAAATTCGACTTATTTGAAAACAGGTTATTTTGCCATTTGTATGGGAAGTCGTCGACATAAACGTCTCTTTTTTTTCACCTGCATTTCCTGCGGTGTACTGTACCGAACAATTATATTATATTTTATTTGGAAGTTTTTGAAGTTACCTGCGATATCCTCTAGTTTGTTGAACATGAGCGATTCAGTGCCGCCGAGCCAGCGCGGCCGCTCGAACATATCCTCGACACGCTTCCCACTCATCTTGGCAAGGCGGGACGCTTGATAACTCGTCATCTCCACCGCCTGCTACGAAAGTTTGTATTAAGTTAAGTTTGTACCTATAAAGTTAAGATTATATAAGGTCCTATTAAATTCACTGACAATATTTTAAGGGTATGCGTAAATATGTAAAAGAAAAACATCTGAGGCATTTTTAAAAAATCGACACGCTAGATGTTTTTTTAATTTTCAAACAAACTTTTAATTTATTACGACCGCCACGTAGACAGGATTCACTTACATGACACGCAGATTCACTTACATGACACGCACACCAACGACTAACCAATCACAGCACTTATTTTAATTTTGGCGCGTAATCAAAGTGATGATTGGTGCGGTGTGTTTCTAGGACAAACAGGGTGCACCTTTTTTTGTTTTGATTTTCTTTAGTTAAATGCAATTTTCTCGAAAACTAGCGTGTAGATTTTTTTGAAAATTTGCTTAGAACATGCTTATATTGTATTTGACCTGCCCCTCAATCATTTGCAGTGAATTTAATAGGACCTTATAAAAAGTTAAGTTTGTATAAAGTTAATTTAAATTCGTGCCATAGCTTAAAGGTAGGCTTAGTATCAATAAAAGTTTTCGAAAAAATATAGTTTTTTTTACATAGCCGAATTTTTATTTGATTGCTTTTATCTAAGCCAAAATTCGTTCAGCCTCAGAGATGATTACCTAGACGAAAATACTTTTATTTGCACTTACTGAACGAGAAAAGTGGCAAACATTTATTTTTCCAAAATTTCGGATATGTCCAAAAAAAGTTTGCCTATTGCTTTTTTATATTTTTTATGCTATCGATACTAAACCTACCCTGAAACTAGGGCACTCATTTAAATAGACGCCCTGTATAAGAGCCAACGTGCCATTTTACGTATTTGAAATAAAGTCGATTACCTATTGGTTGGTGTACGCAAAGAACTCGCGCGGACCTTAAGACCGTTTGCTCATGCCAGCTATTCTAATTAAGCACGTTTGCTCATGCCAGCTATTCTAATTAAGCAAAGTTCAAATGACGATGCGTCAATACGCCCCAATGTAAATTTGACCAATAAATTGTAAATATTGACCAACAGATTTGATACGTATCTCAGTTTAGAAATCATGGTAATTTTTTTGACTTTGGTAACATTTCTCTAAGTGGCGGTAAGTCGTAGGTATATAGGTATATACCTAACAATATATTTACGATTTTTCTCGGAATATCCCGCCACTTCTGGGCAGGTTTTTGGGGATTTTCCTGTCCTGGGGGTCCGGCTAACTATCTAAACACATGTAACAAACACCTTTTTAAATATTGACAAAATGTAAATCATTTACTTGTCATTCATTGAGGCATAAAGTTACATGCTGTGGGGATAGCCTAGTCAGCCCCGAGGCAGTGCCTTTATTTTTATTCTTTCATCCCGGCCGAGCCGCGTTTAGAGCAGGAACACAAATGTTATAAAAAAGAGAAAATTTTGCCTTACAAATTTCCTCTTTTTTAATGATTGAATTAGAATGTGACTTTGTTAAAGAAAACCTACTAAGAAATTTTAGTAAATGTTTTGACTTTGACCATGGTTAGACATCGTTATCTTTGGAGCACGAATGACGTTGTCATGTCATAGAGATAAGTTGCGGACTTTTTTCGAAACACAAAGTTATCGATGTTTTCATGCTTCTAATCTAACATATAAACATGGGCTTGACACAGGGTAAAAAAAAATATTGGATTTTTTTTTTTTTTTAGATATCGACCTATTTTACTAGGGAAAAGTTGCTAAGTTTCATTGGGTGCTTCACCCCTTAAAGTATTTGCAGTAGTTTTTTTGGTTGAATTAGATTTATAAGTTAAATGTTATGTTTCTTGGTCTTCTTATCCGTTGAAATTTTAAACGGACGTATTTTTTTGGCTTGCTTCGACAGCAACTAGGTACTTGAATATAATCTGTCGATATCTAAGGTGTCGATAAAGTACGCCACCTCTACGAATTTTTTGTTAGTGCTCCAAAGATAACGATGTCTACCATGGTAAAAAATAACACTTACCATGAGCTCTAAAGTGATTAATGTGTTTCATATCTGTTCGTCAATATTTACGTTCGTTGGTGAGACGAGGGGTACGATTCCCATATTAAAATGGTCATCGTCTTTTGCTACTGAAAAACGCGCTAGATGTGCGTCGCTTAATTAGATATATTGGTTGGAATTTTACTATTATAGTGACCGATATAGCAGAAACTCAGAACCGGCTGGTAATAAAGAACAACTTTCCCCAGGGAACATAGGTCTAAATAAGAAAAAAAAATTGGACCTCCCATAGTAACTCAAATCAGCTAATCGGATTTTTTTATTGAGAGGACCAAATTTTTTTTTCATATTTCGACCTATGATCGTTGGGGAAGGTTGTTCATTATCACCAGCCGATTCTGAGTTTTCGCTATCAGTCACTAGTAAAATTTCACCCAGTATATGTTCTTCATTATGAGAAATGTTTTCATAGCTATTCCTGCTACATACCTACTTAATCTTTACCATTTCCGGCCGACATAGACGAGAGATTGTCATTGAGATCATCGTCATTGTGGTGTAATAAATTTTAGCTAAATTAAAAATAGCTTTTTCTTTTAATTTAAGGAAACACGTCGTTGCCTGCCACGTGTCTTCTTCGACATTACGGCCGACGGCCAGCCCCTTGGAAGAATTGTGGCTGAGCTAAGAACTGACGTCACCCCTAAGACGTGTGAATATTTCCGCGCTTTCTGCACAGGCGAGAAGGGCTTCGGCTACAAGGGCTCCACCTTATACAAGATGGTCGACGCGATCTGGGTAAAAGACCTCATAAACCACAACGGCACCGGTGGCAAGTCCACCTATGGCGAGGAATTCGCCGCCAAGAACTTCGTCCTGAAGCATACTGGCCCAGGAGTCCTCACCATGCTCAAAGCAGGCCTCAACAGCTACGACTCCCGGTTCGCCATCACCACCGACAAGGTCTCCAACTTGGACGGCGAATTCGTCGTCATCGGCAATGTTGTTGAAGGCATGGACGTCGTGAAGCAAGTGGAAGCTCTCTCATCATGGAGGGCACCATCCAAGAAGATCGTCATTGCTGACTGCGGTCAACTTTGCTAATTTAACAATTTTTTTTATGTAAAGCATTATTTTTAAGTTTATAATTCCGCATACATTGTCTTGACATCTAACTAAGGGCTATTCCATTATAAGAATTCATAATTATTATATAGGGTTTCATTTAATTAAGTACAAATCTCTTGAGGGTTATATTTTGAAGATAAGTTTCTAACAAAAGTTGTTCAGTTTAGTGAGTAGACCACACCCTCAAGAGATTTGTACTTAATTAAATGTAACCCTATATAATATATGGTCATTCAGAATAGATTTAACTTTAAAATAAATGAATTAATTCAGGAATTCAGTATAAGTATTTTAAATGTCCAGCGGTGCATCATGCAAAGGCAGTTTTCAGTGAAACCACATATTTTTGGCAAATGTATCTGCTCACCACTGTACCTGATAACTTTACATGAATAAATGAAATGAATAAATTACCTGGTGTTCCACATCTTCGTCAATGAATCCCTCCATATACTTTTCTTTGAGTTTATAGACGCGGCGTCCCTTGGTGGTGGCGAACATCTTGGCAGCTTTGCTCTTGGCCTCCGACACGGTCATTGTAGGGTTGAATTGCTTTAGCAAGCGTTCGGCGAAATTCTACCCGGCGCCTATGAAAATACAGTGTGTAAAAAAATCAACTGCAAATATTTTAAGGGGCGAACCACTCTATTAAACTGAACAACATTCCCTAAGAAACATAGGTCGAAATACGTAAAAAAACTTAACGTGCCCATCCGAAGCACGGAACCATCTTGCTTTTCGGACAATCAGATGGTTCAGCCTGCAATGTCCTAACCAGACTGGGAACAAATTCACAAAGTGAATGACCCCACCGGGAATGGAACCCGGAACCTTCTGCGTGGCAGGCAGTCATACTAACCACTGCGCCGCCACATCAGCTGTCAATCATATGACCGACCTATTGGACCTATGTTCCTTAGGAAAAGTTGTTCAGTACCATGGACTGGTTGGTTCACTCATCCAAATATTTGCAGTTAATGTCTTTACACCATAAATAAGGTGAAAAAAAATACAGGGTGTAAGGAACGGTGTAACCATGTGTTTCATGGGGAAAGTTGGTCTGAGCGAGCACGCCTGCAAAGTTTTCGTTACACCGTCCCTTACACCCCGTATATTTTAAGGGGTTAATAATTTGGTCCATGAAACTGAACAGCCTTCTTGCATGACATATTATGAACTAGCTGGTGCCCGCGAACTTCGTCTCGCCAAGGGATGCTTGTGTGCCAACAGTCCAGAGCTAATAAAAGTTATCATAACTTATCTATCATCGATGTTGATCAAGACATTAGTGTGCAACTATTCTAAATATCAAAATACATCGCTAAGTTTTGAAGTGATACATGCATGCACGATCTACGGCAGATGAAACGGACGTTACGTTCGTTTGAGCCTCCCATCGGTTCACACTACAGGTACCTAGAATGACTTCTTTGCACCGCCTCACATAAGGTGGGGTGGGGTCTGCTCTCCATATTTTTCTGCGCCATGGTCTTCTGTTTGGGGTTGTCGAGTAGGTATACGCAACCGGATTACCAATATAATTAGTACAACTCCATTTTAAAATACCGAAATAAAATAAACAGAAAGTAATTACTTACTACACTAACAAAAAAGTAATGCTTAATTAATTTTCTTTAAATAAGAAAAAGTAGCTTAAGTACCTACTTTAATAACACTACGCAAAGTACCTACTTTAATAACATACGCTCTTAGAGAGCTCAAAAAAGCAACCGATTTAGAAACCTGTCTTTCAGCTTATTACGCCTACGCACATTCTAGATTAAATTACGGAATTATTATTTGGGGAAATTGCACAGATATAGCCAAAATATTTACACTACAAAAAAAATGTATTAGGATCCTTACAAATATTCATAATATGGACTCGTGTAGAACGCATTTTAAAAAACTCGGTATTCTAACATTAACCTCTATTTACATACTGGAAGCCTGTAAGTTCGTAAGAAAGCACCCAAACCTTTATACGCCAAAAAATACAACCAGACGCAACAACCGCACACAAAATCAACTCGAAATTCCATTCTCAACACTTACAATGTATACAACCGGCCCACACTCAATGCTTATCAAAATATATAACAAAATACCCAATAGCCTCAAAAATATAGATAAACCAAACATATTTATAAACAGACTAAAAAAGTTCCTCTTAGAAAAATGTTATTATGATATCCACGAATTCTTTAATGATAACATAAAATATTTAGAAATAAGTTGATTAGGTATATAAGTATAGGTAATATAATTACCTACCTATAAAGTATTTGTTATGTTTATGTTATATAATTGCGCAGTTTATTTAAATAAGAAATAGGTAATTATAAAATACATATATGAAAAGAATTTATAAGTAGACGGATAAATGAAAAATAATTATCTATGTTAAGGTTGAAAGGATTATCCTTACACTACATTGCTGTGCCCCCTCGGGGTGTCACATGACAACTCTTTTAGCTTAGTTACTTAATGTTATCTATCTTTAAGACGTTTCTGTGATATGCAATAAATATATTGAAATATTGAAATATTGAAAATATGAATCACAAAAGATGGTACTACACAGGTAACAATAATACTCACCAATTTAGCTCTACATATTTTAATCAATAAATAAAACTTACTGCGTTTGTATTTACATTATTAAAGCACTAAGTAATTAAGTGGCTTGTCATCACTATCCGTAATTAAGAATTTCAACACTGCAACCACTTCTATTTTGAGTATATTTGGAGTTTGAACTCTACTCTCATGGGACTCTCTACTCCACATGGGACAGTTTGAGATCCATCTCAAGAATGCCACTGCTTCTTCTGCTCCTGAGAAGAAAGGTCCTCTTGTTCCATGGGGTCACTGAAACCAAGGATGAAAGGTTAACTGAGATTATTGCAAAAGTAATAGGTGACAAAATGCAGCTGTCCGAAATTACCAGTTCCGATCTGCAAGCCTGCCACAGGCTAGGTTCCTCTACATCGAAGACGCGTCCAGTACTCGTTAGGTTCTACATACCCTTTGAGCTTGTGTTATTATTATTTATTTATTATGATGCCTATATAGAATAGCATAACCCCCATTCTACCTGTTGGTGACGTAAAAAGCAACTAAAGAACGGGCAGCAGCAAATTCGTGCTTCGTATTTGCACATAATCGAAAATAGAACCCAGTGGAGAGCTCAAACGGTTCACATTGTACCAATAGTATTATCCTCTACTGGTATTATTCCTAAAACTCTACATAACAGCCAAAAAATCTTAAAAATCTATCCTCACCTTTATCACACTTCACAAAAAGCCGCAATACTCAATACGTGTCGCATTGCCAGGAAGCTCTTGACTACCTCCGTGACTACTGAGTCTTACAATGGCCTCTCCTTACTTGGCTAAGGCCCATGAGACAGGGAAGAATTCCTCTGAAAAAGAGAGATAATCTTAAGATAGGTACACATAAAAATAATAAATTATTGTGTCGTGTGATGCCTGTATAGAATAGCATCACCCCCATTCTACCTGCTAGTGTCGTAAAAAGCAACTAAAGAACGGGCAGCAGCAAATTCATGCTTCGTATTTGCACATAATCAAAATTAGAACCCAGTGGAGAGCTCAAACGGTTCACATTGTACCAATAGTATTATCCTCTACTGGTATTATTCCTAAAACTCTACATAACAGCCAAAAAATTTTAAAAATCCATCCTCACCTTTATTCACAAAAAGCCGCAATACTCAATACGTGTCGCATTGCCAGGAAGCTCTTGACTACCTCCGTGACTACTGAGTCTTACAATGGCCTCTCCTTACTTGGCTAAGTAAGGCCCATGAGACAGGGAAGAATTTCTCTGAAAAAGAGAGATAATCTTAAGATAGGTACACATAAAAATAATAAATTATTGTGTCGTGTGATGCCTGTATATAATAGCATCACCCCCATTCTACCTGTTAGTGTCGTAAAAAGCAACTAAAGAACGGGCAGCAACGTTCCTTGTAATGCAACATCTTGTACTGCGCTGCAAGCGAAGTGTGGTGGCTCATGTCCAGCGGCGGACTGTTGTGGCTGATAGGGTTATGGCAAATAATCATAAACTGTGTGATGCTTATTAGTGGTATCATCCCAAATTCTATTCAGATTGTCGTAAAATCGGATAATTTCATCCAGGGAGTGGGGAGCAGCTTGCATGTAAAATATTGCACAGCTCTCGCCAATCCACATGCGCCTTATTCTAATAAATGAGTGTAATTTACTTACATTTAGGATTTATTGTTGCATAACAAAGTATTTCAATACGATATTTTTATCAAATAAAACATGCAAAGAATACTATACTATCACTGAAGACATGTAAATAAAACTGGTGTTTGGCAATGAACGTCAAAACTGATGTCTTTTCAATTTGTCAAAATCAATCAAAAACAATAAAAATATAGAGGTTTTGAAAAGAGGTTTCTCCTTTTTGATAGCCACAGAACAATATTTTAATCGTATTTCAAGTAGGAATAAGCGTTTTTCCCGCGGTATAAAGTATCCTAGGTGTTGACCAGGGCTAGTAGCTACACACCACAAAGAGTCTAATGTACACACGTACTATATTTTCGAAGATTATCGCGAACAAATGATTTGGGGTAAAATATTTTTCAATAGATGTCGCTTTTCTATGGAGATGAGGTTTTCTAAAACGCGGTATAGAGGTGTTTTCTGAAATCTATAAGAGGTTCCAGTTACCCCGACCAGTTACGATTTTATTAGATGTATAGATTGTTTAACTATTGTAAACATAATACAAATGGTGAAAACTTAAAATTAGTTACAAGGGCGAGCTTATTTCTAAAATCTCTTCCAGCCAACCAAATGGAATGGAATGGAATGGAACCAACCGAATGAAAGAGGAGAAAAACTGCGGGAACTTGAAAATAAATTGTATGTGCATAATATAGAGTATAAAATACTAAATTACCTACCAACTATACCTAATATACAAATACACAGATATAAAATAAGATATATACTAATACGCAGTCGCGGATTAACCCTAATGCAAACTAGGCAATTGCTTAGGGCATCACGCCTTGGGGGGCACCAGAAGAGGCACAGTTCGCATATGGTGCCCTCCTTAGGGTACCGTATCATTTCTCACGGTGTCATAAAAAACGAACGACCTACCACTACTAAAAGTTTATTTAGGCTGCTCGCCCGTTTGAAGCGTGAAAAGTTGAGCTCGCTTCGCTCGCGATACATGTGTACATATCTGTCTGATTTACAGTCGCAGCTTGTAGGTACTTGACTGCTCACCCGTTTGAAGCCAGAAAAGTCGAGCTCGCTTTGCTCGCGATGCATGTGAGTGGCTGTCTGATTTACAGTCGCAGCTTGTGTTTAGGCTACTCGCCAATTTGTAGCATGAAAAGTCGAGCTCGCTTCGCTCGCGATACATATGCGTTTCTGTCTGATTTACAGCCGCAGCTTGTGTTTAGGCTACTCGCCAATTTGTAGCATGAAAAGATGAGCTCGCTTCGCTCACGATACATGTGCGATTCAGTCTGATTTACAGTCGCGGCTTGTGTTCAGGCTGCTAGCCCGTTTATAGCGTGAAAAGTCGACCTCGCTTCGCTCGCGATAGATGTGTGTATCTGTGTGATTTACTTACAATCGAGGCTTGTGTTTAGACTAGGTACTCGCCAATCTGTAGCATGAAAAGTCGAGCTCGCTTCGCTCGCGATACATGTCCGTGTAGTGTCTATTTTTTTTTATTATTTATTTGGCTTAGTATACAAAAACATACAATAAGTTAAATGCCTTTGATAAACCTCGTAAAGGTTTGTCTCATAGACATAATTCCGCTGTAATACAAAAATAAAATCAACTTAATCTATTCTGATTTACAGTCGCGCGGTTGACAGGTAAACGCACAATCACATGATTCAATGTCCAAGTCAGGCTTCAACAAATTGAGAAAGTTTGAAATACCAACTCCACATGAAAAATACCTACCTACCTAACGTAAAAAAAGCGGCCAAGAGCGTGTCAGACACGCCCACGAAAAGGGTTTCGTAGTCAACGTTTCAATATCAGGTTAAATTCAGCGTTACAAACAAAGTTAATTTTGTTGCTGCATGGTTGGTTACTAACCGCAAATTGAAAAACTTTTATATATCTTAAAACTTTAGTGCTACAGTATCCGTTATAGTTTTCATGGTAACTTCAGATTGAGAAGTATATAGTGTGAAATTTTACTAGTGACCCATAGCGAAAACTCAGAACCGGTTAGTGATAAGGAGCAACTTTCCACAAGGAACATAGGTCGAAAAGAGAATTTTATTAAGTGGATGGTACAAAAGGAAATTAAGCTAACTTAACTATATATACACTAACCTAGCAGCTCATGCCTGTTCGGACCTGGTCCAAAAGTACCCATTACGCTGGCTGCGTTGCCTCGTTGAATGGTAAGGGAAATCTGTTGGACCAAGTACGAGCCGGCACGAGGATCGCGGCCACAGGCTTTCAGGCGCTGACCTATCTCCATGGCGAAGGTTCTTGCCGCAGCGCACCACACACCCGAGGTCTCTACTGCGAATGGCACAAAGTCATATGACTGGCATAGGCCTGCGTATTTTTCGGTTTTTTGTTTGGCTAAGAACTCGGCCGCCAGCCCAGCAGTTCGCATGATTCGCGGCAAGTGAGTGGCCGCAAACGTGCACGCACAGGTGGCATCCCACAGTAAAGAGCGTCCTCTTTTCCATGGGATGAGAGTGAGGCCGTCTGGTCTTTTTCCGTCTGCGCGAGACAGACCTGGTGGCTCTAGCACGCACGGTACGTCCACGGACATCAGAGCCCGTCGTATAAGGTCGTTACGGGCATGGTGTCTGGGGTGTCTGCCTGCGCGCAGCCTGCAGCTTAGACCATGGGGACTTCTGTCATCGATCATTGTCCCACACCTGCACAAATGCGGCTCACACACTTTGCACCCGAGTCTCAGTGCCACGGCGATTCTTAGAGAGTTGTTGTCTAGATAAGTGCCTAGATGGGGTGAAGGCAGGGCGTTTAGCCAAGCCCCTGATTCGTGGCAGCAGGCTGCCTTTAGGCGAGCCAGGTCTGCACCGGAAGATGTGTCTATTAATTTTTGGATAGCATCCTTTGCGCAGGGGTCGTCCCAGAGGCGCTGCACGTCAGGTTTGGTAGGCAGTGGTGTGTTAGGGCAAGCTGCGGTCCATGCTGTGAATGCCTCGCTTGCAAATGGGATAGAGAAACCAGCACCGTTTACGGAGAAAATTTGAGTGACTAGTTTCAATACCCCATTAGCGGAGGCTAGGAATGCCGCCGGCCCTGTTTCCTGCACCCGCCTCACCCCTAGGTCGCCGTGGCGGACAGGTAGGCTGGCTTGTTGCCGTTCGCGGTCGCTCAGGCTTATGTTTAGTACCTCTTCGAGGGATGTTTTGATCACCTCGTCTATTGCCGTGGTATCCTGGGGGAACATCCAGGTCGGGCAAGTTCTTATAGTGTAGGTGAGCTTCAGCAAGGACAGACACGAGCGGAGTAGGATCAGCGCCACGTGAGCTGACAGATGTCTCATTTCTTGGTGTGCTTTTTCAAGTGCGTTTCTTTTTCTTAGGAAAAATTCGGGGATTGCCTCGAGGAAGATTGGAGCTCCTAGTAGGGATAGATTGTCCCGATTAAGGACCTTGATTCCGGGTATGAGGGTGTCGAACCTGGCGCACTCCCGAGCTGCTTCTGTGCCGCAGGGGTAAATTTCGCATTTGCCCGTGTTTACTTCCAGACCCACCTCTTTAAGTTTCGGAAACAGCCGCTGGATGTCGTCGGCGACTTCAGACACAGTCCCCCCAATTGTACCATCATCCAGGTACCAGATGTTTAAAGTGGATTTTAGTGATGTGATCGACTTGTGAATGGCTAAGCTAAATATTAAAGGCCCTAGTGGGTCGCCCTGCTGAGCGCCAACCTGGGAAGATATTGGGGAACTATTGTAGAAGAGGTTACTTGGTTTGGCGTAACACTGGTACAGGAATGGGTACAGTTGAGGGATGTGCTCGCTGACGCTCGGTCGAATTAAGAAAAAAAATTTTGGAGCTCCTATACAAACTTGCCGATCAGCTGATTTCAGTTACTATAGGTGGTCAAGTTTTGGTTTGAAGAAGTCAGGGATTATAGTGAGGATAATATACAAAAGTTTACCTATTGACTGTATTTCTTCGCTGTCTTTCGCGGATGTCTTTGAACTAACGAATACAGAAGAAGCATTTAATGCGTTTCACGATCATTTGATATTATTTTATAACCTCTGCTTTCCCACAATCACTGTTAAAAAAACTAATAAACCAACGAAAACAAAATGGCTCACCAGGGGCATTAAGAGGTGTTGTGTGGTTAAAAGAGCTTTGTATCTCAATTATAAATATTCGAAACGCTTTAAGACTAAAAACAGAAATAAATATGTAGGCTACAAAAAACTTCTAAAGAAATGCATCAATACAGCCCAACGTCTAGATTCTACTAACTATTTAAGATTCAGTCAAAACAAAAACAAAGCATCCTGGGAAATTATTAACTCTAAAACATCCAACAAAATTTCAAAAAGCGAAATCAAGCTTATTAAAACCCAAGATGGCAACATTGTGACATGTCCTCATATGATTGCTGAAACTTTTAATAATCATTTCGTAGAACTGACAAAACTCACATCTACCACACTGCCACACATGATAATAGCAATGCAGCCACAAATGAATATGTCAATGATAATTACAAAATAAAGCGAAACATACCCAACACAATATTTCTAGCTCCCACTGACCCAAATGAAATTCTAAAGTGTTTTAAAATGCTACGCACTACAAACTCTGTTGGTGACGACGATCTGAACCTTCGCATTTTGAAACACTGTGCATCCCACCTTGCACTGCCTTTGACCCATATAATCAATCTATCTTTGTCTCAAGGCAAATTCCCGTCGCGTCTAAAATCATCTATTATAAAGCCCATCTTCAAAAAAGGAAACAAGGCAGACTTAAACAACTTTAGGCCAATAGCTCTCCTCCCTGTTATATCAAAAATTTTTGAAAGGATAATGTACTCTCGAATTTATAACTTTTGTAAGTACATCAAAAGACATTCTTGTAAAGCAACAATTTGGTTTTCGTAAAAATTACTCAACTGCACTCGCCTGCTTTACACTCATAAAACATATTACAGAGAGTTTAAATGAGGGACTTTACACAGTGGGTCTTTTTCTGGACATGAGCAAGGCGTTTGACTTCGTATCACATAAACTCCTTTTGAGAAAAATATCAAACTATGGTCTTCGAGGCACATGTTACGAATTATTAAAAGACTACCTCCTTAATCGAACACAATGCACAGAAATTACGAAAATAGTCAAAATTAATAAAACCTACCACAAAAAACGTTTCAGGTCCTCGTATCGCTCTATAGTTTGTGGAGTACCACAGGGTAGTATACTTGGACCCCTATTATTTTTGCTATACGTAAATGATCTACCAGAATCTGTTACAGAAAATTGCATACTCTTTGCTGACGACACAACTTTATTAATAAAAAGTAAAGACAAGACTGACTTGGAAAATGATGTTAATTTATATTTAAAAAATGTTATTCAATGGCTTAATGATAATAACCTACATATTAATATTTCAAAAACAAAAGCTACAAATTTTCAAACGTATAATAATGAACAAATCAATCTGAATATACAGTACAATGACAGCAAAGTTGAACTAAGTAATCAAACTACTTTCTTGGGAATAGAAATAGACAAACACTGCAACTGGAAGGCTCACATTCGGAATCTTAGAAGTAAACTGGACAGATATACGTACATTCTTTTCAAACTTAGACAAACAGTTTCAGAAGAGGCGGCTCTGTTGGCATACCATGGCTTCGTTTCCTCCAGCTTGAGGTATGGCCTGATTTTATGGGGATTTGCTACTGATTTTGATGATGCTTTTATTGCACAGAAAAAGTGTGTACGCGCTTTATCTGGAGCGGCCAAACTAGACCATTGCGAACCATTGTTTAAAAAATATAATATTCTACCCCTACCAAGCCTATACTTATACGAAATGTGCGTCTTTGTCCACAAAAACTTATCTTTATTTAGTAAAAGAAGCGATTATAGGGCTGTAAGAACCTCATACACCTGCATGGAGGAAAAGTGTTTTCTGGAAGAACTGCTACTGTATGGCTGTAAAGATTTATAATAAATTACCCGATGAGTATAAAAAGCATAATGTTCATATTTTCAAGAAACAAGTCCATAACTTTTTTATGACCAAATGTTATTATTCTGTAAGATTTTTTTAGATGATAAGTTGACATAGTAAGATATAATATCATGTTCCGTATCATTCAAATTTTATTGTTAATTTTGATATTATTTAATTTTATGTTTTAATTTTATTTTGACATGTTTAATTTATCAAATATTTTGACATCATTGTAATGAATAATTTAATTTTAATATTTCCACGCCTTATTTAAGGAAGAATATATTAAGGACATTTTGTATTTAAGATCTTTTATACTACATTCTGGGAAAAAAACGTATCATTCATTCATTCATTCCAATTTTTTTTATCGTATTTCGACCTATGTTCCTCGGGCTATCGGTCACTAGTAAAATTGCACCCCATATTCCATATTTTTTTCAAATTTTTAGCGTTTATACTTTAGGAGTTACAGCTGGAACAAATTATGGCTCAAAAACGCCCCTTTTAAAAGCAAATATCTCGAGACAGAAACATTTTAGTGACTTTGTTCCAAAGAAACCTCCCCTTAGTTTTGAAAGACCTATTCAACGATACCCTACTCAATATTACAAGAGAAAAAATTTTTTTTTGTCTCCCTTTCACTTGTATGGGAGGGGGTCCAAAAAACATTTGAGGCTTATTCTTCTCGGTGATGGATCTGATGAGTGGCACAAGAAAACACACAGATGTGATCATGGTAAAAATATGTCGATTTTTTCTCAGGTAGTATAAACTATTATTTATGTAGGCAAAGTTTCAAAATTTGCATTTATATTGTAGATATTTCAAAAATATTTTTCAAACCTTCATTCTCTAAATTCCGTAGGCGGTGTCCACTCCACCTTTGGCTGTTAAACTCCTTAAAATTACTACTGTTTCAGTAAAGTTGGCTTTCATTTTGATAAATATAGATGAACACTGAACCAAAGTATCATATTATGCCATCGTATATTTTATTAAAGCCACAGTTTAAAAAACAAGCTAACTTAAACAATGGTGTCCATTGTCCATATCAGTTCCGTAAGCACCCCTTTAAAAGCATATCTCTATTCAACTATTAAACCTAGATATAATTTTATCCTGTCAGGACTTTACCTTATACTTATTAAAGGAGATTTATTGGTCAGATCTGCATAATATTTACAGAAATAGGCAAAACAAGCGTAGACATTTCAGATCCGTATTTTTGTTTCTCGATTTCATCATACATATTAAGGCGATTTTCTCCTGTTAGTGACAAATTGAATTTTTTTGGACACTGGTATGTCATGTACTACCCTTTACTGAAATTAATCATATGTAGCAATTCGCCTTACGCGTAGTAAGTTTCTTGCAAATTAAAAAAAAATGCTTTGGTCATCAGATCCATCACCCCAGATCCGTCATATTCCGTCATCCTGGCGATGACGGATCTGATAAGGTGATGACGGAATAAAGAGAATCGATAAAAGTGGACAAAATTTGGTGTCCACAGTTGGCCACTTTTTATCCTAATACATATTAATCATAAAAGTGAAAGTAAATATTTTGATATTGCTAGCACATCAAAGACGAACATAACTTATTTCTTTTATCATTCTTGTTAGCACTGGAGGGTCCAATCCAAAGTGTCTGATGTAGACCACCAGGAGGCCATCTAAACTATAACAGATACGTGAATGGTTCCTTAGTATAATTTGTTCAGCGTGCCACATGGAGATCGAGGGTCTAGCGTACGTGATGTAGACTACCAGGAACTTGGATAATTTATAAGATATACGAAAATGGCTTAAAATCGAAAGTTGTTTGGTATGATATGCTGGTTCTGCTAGTGCATGCAAATCAAAGATCGTAATCTATATCAGCCTATTGTAGTCTACTGCTGGACGTAGGCCTCCCACAGAGAACGCCATAAAGCACGATCTCCTGTTTTTGCCATCCAGTCGTTACCAGCCGCCTTTTTTAAGTCGTCAGTCCATCTGGCCGGAGGGTGGCAACGCTACGCTTGCCAAGAACCCGCTTACTCCACCGTTCATTGCTTATACGACAAATTTGACCAGCCCACTGCCACTGCAGCTTGCTACACTTATGTCCGTCACTTTGGTCATTTGCCGATAGCCTCATTCCGGATTTTATCCAGAGATACCGAGCATAGACCTTTCCATACCTCTTTGAGTGAATTGTAGCCTGTGGGCCAGTTTTACTGTCAAGTTCCACGTCTCGACTGGTAGGACGCATTGACCAAACACCTTGGTCTTGAGGCATTGTGGCAAAGATGATTCAAGGATGTGACGCAGCTTCTCAAATGCTACCCAGCCAAGCTGCACTCTTCTGGTGATTTCAGCTTGAAAATTGTCTCTACCCATCTGCAAAGTTTGCCCAAGGTACACATATTTCTGAACAACTTCAAGGGATACACCTTCAACGGGGACCAGCTCGGGGATAATGAGTGATTATGAGTGAACATGACCTTCGTCTTATCCAAGTTCATCCCCAGTCAACATGTCTCGAGGAAGAGTTAAGACTAGATAGCATTTTTTGCAGGTCCTGCAGCGATTCGGCCATTATGACTATGTCGTCGGATAAGCGGAGATGCATGAGATTTTTGCCGTTGACGTTGATGCCCAGTCTATCCCACCGTAGAGTCTTAAAGACATCCTCCAGTGCGTTGGTGAAGAGTTTCGGGGATATAACGTCACCCTGTCTTACACCACGGAGCAGTTGGATGGACCTTGTTTTGTGGTTTTGTACTTGAGTAGACATCGTAGCCATTTGATAGAGGTTTCTCAGCACCTCAACATACAACAGTCGACTTGGCACCGCTGCAAAGTCTCCAATACAGCTCAGGTTTCGATAGAGTCGAAGGCTTTTTCGTAGTCCACAAAAGCCACTCAGTGGTTGGTTTGGTTGTACTCTTTTGGCATCGGAATAACCTGCCTTACAGTATGAACCTGTTTTGGTGGCTGAAAGGCATCAAATCTTAATGCCAGATGATTGGTGACGACTCTCGAAAACAGCTTGTAGACGTGGCCTTAAGTAGCTCAGAGTCCACGGGAGACTTCCTATTCTTAATCTGTCGGAGAGCCGCCCTGATTTCGTCTATATCTACCTCCGGAAGATCTTCTGTAAAGTGGCGGTAGAGAGGAGCTCTAGGGTTTGGGGTCGCATCAGGTGGAGGCTTTTGCGCATGCGAGACTACAGATTTCCATAGAAGTCCTCAATTTCAGCGCGAATATCGGGAACCGATATGACAGTTATACCAGGTAGTTTAGCTTTGCCAGATGACTCCTTCCCAGTGTCTTGGTAAAAACTTTCGGCCCTCGGTTCTTGTCAATCGCCTCCTTTACGAGTCGAGTGTTATAGCTTCTTTTGTTAAGGGATCTGGCAATGCATCATCTGGCGTCTCCAGACTAATTTGCCTCAGTACCAGACCAGGGCCTCGCTTGAAAGTTTGGACTTCTAATCTGTTCACCTTTCACGAAAGTGATTCGTCCCCACTTCATGAACAACCCCGACTATGCCCTCTAGGTCCTCGTCAACGTTTATCGGGGTCTCCTGGGCAGCGAATCGATTTTTCAGTCCAAGTTAAAACTCCTCATGTCCGGCTTGGGGCAGCTCTGGGCGGAGAACTGGCTTCGCCATGCGGTTTCTTTATTGCTTGAAGTTGATATTTAGGGTGCCTTTTACTAGTCGTTGATTGCTTCCGGTATTGAATCTACTGTTTACGATCACTGAGACATCCCTAAATATGTGCTGTTTATCCGTCATGATGAAATTAATTTCTTCTTCATCCTGCCGTCAGGGCTCTTCCAGGTCCACTTCCGTTTGAGCTTTTTCTGATAAAAGATGTTCATATAGATCAACCCCTGCCTGCTAAGGAAGTTGACTAGCATTTGGCTCCTCTGGTTTCTGCTCACGTAGCAATGTGGTCCCAAGCTTGATTCGCCGTGCTCCTGTCCCACTATAGCGTTAAAGTCCCCCATGACGACAGTGAAGTGTGTCTTAGTGGTTTGGTGTATGGCCTTCGACGCGGCATTAAATAGGGCCTCCACCTCTTCATCAGAGCTGCTCGAAGTGAGCGCATATATCTGTACGACCTTGAGAGAGTACCTCTCGGTCCACTTCAGTACGAAGTACGCTACCCTGTTCGAGACGCTGCAGATCTCCTTCACGTTGTCACAGAGAGCTTTATTGACGAGAACCCCTACGCCACCCTGAGACTGCGCGGTTCCTTCCCTGGAGTAGAATAAATGACCTGATTCTAGGGTTATCGTGTCCTCCCCCTCTCTTTGGATTTCTGACAACCCAAGAACATGCCACCGTATTTTGTTTAATTCTACTTCATGAATTTGGAGGCTGTCATCCAGCCGCAAATTGCGTTCATTGTAAGTCTTCAGGGTCAGTTTATGACACCCGTCGTCCAGGTACACACACTGCGGTCACGTCCGAATTGGTGACCGCAGTGTGTGTTTGTGGACTATGTTGTCAACACGGGAGGCGCTCCCAACCCCCGGAAGCCCTTTATCGCCTCTTACGATACCCACGGGCAGACTTGGGGTGGTGAAATTCTATTCTGCTGACACCACACGGCAAAGGTCGTTATGCAAAACTCAGATCCGTCACCCAAATAGTGGACATTTTGTCAGATCCGTCACATAAAATAGTGGACTTCAATTTTCTTTATGTATATCTACTTAAATTCAAAACAGATTTGTAAATTTTTATTATAACACGATAATGTATGCACATGTTTATGAACATCTTGTCAATACTTGTAAACAAAGCCACATGAATAATTTTTGTTAGATCCATCATACAACCCAATTCCGTTCTCTAGATTCCGTCACAGCAAATAGTGGCCTTGTTATAACTTCGCATTTACTCGATAAAAAAGTGGGCCTCTCACATAATTTTATTTACATTCCCACAAAGAATGACCCCATGCCTTCAAAATAACAATAAAATCAATTTGAAAAATGATGACGGAATTGTCAGGAGAACGCGTCCCGAGGAGAATAAGCCTTGAAATATTTTTTTCTCAACATTTCTAAATTGAGGTCAACATTACCTATCTTCACACCAAATTTGATGTCGATAGCTCCAAAACTGGACAGCCGATGTGGCGCAGTGGTTAGTATGCCTGCCTGCTACGCAAAGGTTTCGGGTTCAATTCCCGGTGGGGTCACTCACAAAGTTGATATTTATCACTTTGTGAATTTGTTCCCAGTCTGGTTAGGACATTGCAACCACCTGATTGTCCGTAAGTAAGATGGTTCCGTGCTTCGGATGGGCACGTTAAGCCGTCGGTCCCGGTTGCTGTCTATGATGGCGGTCGTTACACAACCATGTCAGAGGCCTGCTACTTGTAGTAGGCGGTTGAAAAACTCTGACACCAGGGTTCATCGGGTCGTTGAACGACTCGGTGTCCCACACGAAAAGAAGAAGCTCTAAAACTGACGACGGAGTTATGAGGGCGCGGCATACAGACAGACAGACAGACAGACAGACTTGACGAAACCATAAGGGTTTCTAGTAGACTACGAAACCCTAAAAAACGTGATCCCGATTTTTTTCACGTTCATTCTTCGGAAAGGGGGGCACCAAGGCGTGGATTGCCTAGGGCATCAAGTTGTCTTAATCCGCTACTGCTAATACATCAGAGTAGAATAGCACCACCCCTTCTCTTACCGTGGGGATCGTAAGAGGCGACCGAGGGATAAACCCGACCCAACAGCCAGGGCCAACCGTATGGTGGCAGTTAATCCACCACAAAAGCATTCCCAAGGAGTGTTGACGTCTGGTAGGTGGCCAGTCGTAAAATTCAGCCAAATCCTTTTGCAACGCGATTTTGTGTTCAATGAAACGTGTTGCGCCGACCCCAGCAAGAAGATAATTATAGGTAACTTCTTATTTTTTTATGACGGGACACCAAAGCAATGAACGACCCGATGAAATCAAATGTGCCAGTTGGCCCCTGACGTGGTTGTGTAACCGATAAATAGGGTTATTTTTTAGTCAGTGCGCAAACTTTGCAGGATGTTTCTACTCGTGATTCTGAACAACTTTTACTATGGGGCCACCTGCGAATCAAAAATTATTTTTTGGGTTTTCCATACATTATAGTACGAGTTCTTAATTGGCAGCTTGTATGGAGGTATGGTCCCATCCGGCAGAAAGCATGAAACTTGGCATGTGTGTAGCTTATTTATGTAAGCTTCAGGAAAAGAAGGGAAGCAAGTTGGACACCCTCTGCTTCCCCCCTTTACCCCCCCTTTTATGTCCCGAATTTCAGTTATCTTTATTTTTCTCGGAAACTATTAGAGATATGAGAAATCTGTCAAGGTAAGAAATATTCCTTATAAAATTGTCTACAACATTGTTCTTGAGTCGATGTTGATAGGACTTATACTTTTCGGGTTATGCTTCTGGAAACCCATAATTTTTTTGAAGGTGACTTCCAGCTCTGAATTAGCCATAACTGCCATGTGATAGAATATCATTTTCGAATAAACCAAGGACGGATTATTCATTTCTGGGACGCTTTTTGATACATTTCATACAAAAATATAAATATATTAAGTGAAATAGGAAAAAAATATGTTTCGTTCTCATTCAAACGCTGTTTTCTTCATGACCTTGAGACATATTTATTAGATAATAAATAAATAGGAAAACACATACTCGAAGACATACTCACCCGGATTATAAAACCAAATTTTATTTTCGAAAATATTAGAAAACACCTAGCCTACACAAGTCTAAATATTTTTACAAAGTTATGTTTGTAGCTGGAAAAATTTCAAGTTCATAGATTTTGTATGCAAAAATAAGATTACCAACCGCAAACTTATATTTCTCAATTGTCGCTAAACCATTCCAGATAGGGAAATGCCTTCATAGGAAATGTTGTTTATACTGAAGTATAGTTTTTGTTGGAACAAAGAAATTGAGGATCTGGAGTACTTGATGTTTAAGAATGACATTACAGTATCTCGAATAGTTTAGCTGGGCTGTTGATGTTCCACATCAAGTACTCCAGATATTCAAATTCTATATTCCAGCATAAACTACCTTCCAGTATAAACAACATTTCCTATGAGCGTATTTCCCTATCTGGAATGGTTTAGCGACAATTGAGAAATATAAGTTTGCGGTTGGTAATCTTATTTTTGCATACAAAATCTATGAACTTGAAATTTTTCTAGCTACAAACATAACTTTGTAAAAATATTTAGACTCGTGTTTTATGTTAATTTAGTGGACTGTATAAGAAATATTGAGAAATTACAATCGATACGACAATATTGATGCAATTAATAAGTTGAGGGCATGATTAAAAAACTGACTCACCGAAATGTGCTCCATACATCCAGCCAACGCTCCCCTCGGGAGGTTTTCATGAATTCACTACTCACTTCCACTGGGAGTTACAGCCGCAAGCACGTATCAGTCTTGTCACGCCTCAACTATAGCTTTAGTAATATTTTATGCAAAATTGATAGCACACGACGCGAAAGGCGGCCATTCGAATTGGCATCGAAAACGGAAGAGAGATTCTTTTTTTTTTTTTTTACTAGTGATGTCACTGTTGACAGGCGAAAACCGGAAGTTTACAAAGATCGATAAGTATTCGGATACGATAATCCTTAACAACTTGTGTAGGCTAGGTATTTTCTAATATTTTCGTAAATAAAATTTGGTTTTATAATTCGGGTGAGTATGTCTTCGAGTATGTGTTATTATCTAATAAATATGTCTCATGGTCATGAAGAAAACAACGTTTGAATGAGAACGAAACATATTTTTTTCCTATTTCACTTAATATATTTATATTTTTGTATGAAATGTATCAAAAAGCGTCCCAGAAATGAATACTCCGTCCTTGGTTTATTCGAAAATGATACTCAATTTCTCCTGTCACATTTACTTAAGGAGTCAGAAGTCCTCAAGTTCAGCTCGGAAAAAATTAACTTTGATCCCCTCCCGCCACCCCCACAGGCGTGATTGAAGTGTTGTCTCTGCGGATTTTCTTTGAAGACTACCTCACTAACAAACGCCAATAGCAAGTTTGAAATAATATTCTATCACATGGTAGTTATGGCTAATTCAGAGCTGGAAGTCACCTGCAAAAAAAATATGGGTTTCCCAGAAGCATAACTCGAAAAGTATAAGTAGTATCAACATTGACCCTAGAACAACGTTGTAGACAATTTTATAAGGAATATTTCTTACCTTGACAGATTTCTTATATCTCTAATAGTTTCCGAGAAAAATAAAGATAACTGAAATTCGGGACATAAAAGGGGGGGTAAAGGGGGTAAGCAGGGGGGGTCCAACTTGCTTCTCTTCTTTTCCTGAAGCTAACATATATAAGCTACACACATGCCAAGTTTCATGCTTTCTGCCAGATGGGACCATATTTCCAGCTAAGGAGCCGTACTATTATGCCGACAAGGTATGAATTTTTCTATGGAACATCCAAATTTTTTTTTGCGAATTCGCAGGTGGTCCCATAGTAAAAGTTGATCATAATCACGAGTAGTAGAAACACCCTGCAAAGTTTGCGCACTGACTAGAAAATAACCTAGTATAAACGGCCAACCATCTATTAGTTTAATTAATCAAACAAGGGATCAATCAAGGATGGCGAGGCGAGACATGCTCCCTGCGCGCCGTTACCTTAAAGCACGGAGCAAACTTGAGAAAGATTCGCAGTGCTATTTTTGTATTATGGTTATGGGTACCAAATTACCAATAAATTTACCCCTCTACAGGGGAGAAAGTGGGAGTGTTTTATCGAATTTGATTGTAGATTTTTACGTATGGTATATTGTATGGTATGGACAAACAAACGCGTTGTATTCAAAATGACAATTTCGAATTTGCCGCATTATTTAAGGGGAAATCCCATAATAGTATGAAAGAGAAAGATTTACCTCCTTTTTCATGGAATAGAGTGAAATAAAAGCACAATTTCCCAATTTCTGAACGAAATTGTAACTGTCAAACAGAATAAAAAAAAAACATACCGCGTTTCGTACATTGACCATTGTGTTCTTGAGATAAGAATTTTGTTTTCCTGTTTTTATCAGCGCCGGCGCATTATCCTCCCTTCAATATTTTCCTTTTGTCTTCATCTGTCTGCTGCAATCAGTACCTACGCGGCTCAGTGATTTGGTACTCTCGTGGTCTGGTAGTTTTGTGTAGTTAAGTTAACAAAAGCTTGCGCGCGATGGCACCTCGCGAACCTGAATCCACGGACTGGCAAGTCAATTACCCCGAGATAAAGATGCGTTCGGCGCACTTGCTGCGGTCTGGGGAATGGGCGGACTGTAGTTTCCAGTTCGAGTCGGGCGCGGGCGAAGCAGCCCCGAGTCTCGCAGCGCACCGCCTGATTCTCGCCATGGCGTCGCCGGTCTTTGCGGCCATGTTCTACGGACGTGTTGGCGACAAGGAGGAGCCTATTCATATCAGCGACATCGACCACGCTGTGTTTTCTAGCATGTTGGAGTAAGTTAACTTTTCGATAATTTTTAGCTCTGTTACAATTATAAAGCAGGTAGGTTGGATGGAACTCCATAAAGAAACTCCATCTACCTCTAATTTATGGTTTTGTACCTACCGCTAAAATTATCTTGGTACCCTGACAAACCCTGATGAAGCTATGAATGGTATATTTTATGTTTTTAGTTTCATTTCTTTTTTATCATTTTGAACTGTTGAACAATAAAGAACCGGAATAAAGACTACCTGGCTCAATAAAGAATGGGAATATGAATAGCGGTGGGTCCATAAGTTGGAAGGGGAAAGCAGGAATTTCTGGTGTATGTATGAGCCTTGGTGCAAGTGAGAAAGCATGACCTTCGGCTGCCATATATAATCCCATTCTTTTTTGAACCATGTGTAATGTAAAGTAATATATTGTATAAATAACTAACAGAAATTCCTTTTAGAATATCATTAACTTACTAGTAGGAACCATATTCAACTGTGTTGTGTTTTATTCTTTGTTTAGTAAAGTCCTTATTTTGTTTTATTTTCAGTTACATTTATACAGATGAAGTTGAAATTACTAGCTTAGAAATGGCTAGCGAACTGTTTAGAGCGGCCAATAAGTATATCCTTGTGCATTTGGAGAGGAAGTGTATTAATTATCTCCTCGAAAACCTTAGTCCGCAGAAAGCTTGTTACATTTACGAATTATCTTGCATGTATAATGAAGAGGAGCTCAAGACAAAATGTGTTGAGGTATATTTAAATTGAATATTGCAATAATAATACCAGTGGCAGGTCAGCCACTTATAAAAAGTATGTGGGCATGAATGTTAAAAACTAAATTCTTTTACTTAATCTACACCTTAAATGGCTTGATGTTTGTCCACATATGATAGTCAGTCAAAGTCAGTAGATTCATCTCAGTGGTGTGAGTGACACTGGTTGTATTAAAAATTCAAAATGGCAGATTTTAAACATGACATATATTATGATCTTAAAATCACTGCAGTCAGGTTTTTGATTTTTAATGTTGAGGCTTGTCTAAATGACATATATGCTACTGGATGACTGTGTGAAATAAATCAGGTAGCTACTTAAATACCCTGACCATCCTTATTTTAATTTGCCTTTTTCACAGTTCTTTCGTACAAATACTCTCGACGTTATCAAAGCGAACACTTTCAAGGATGCTCAGTTCGAGACTTTGAAGACCATTTACTCGCTGGACACCCTAAGCATTGACAGCGAACTAGACCTGTTTGAAGCACTTGTAGAATACACCAAATATAATAAAGAAATTCAATCTCTTGAGGTAAGATTTCTTTTTTGTAATGTGATATATAAATAAAATAAAATAAAAAAAAGCCTTTATTCTACCAACTTGTTTTTAAGTTTAACATTTTTACTTAAATCTAATTTATAAATTAAAACACTTAAGTATTTTCATATTATTTTAGTTTGGGGTGGGGGTGTAGCTATCATATCACGTGTATTAGGTAATTTTCGAATGCTCACACTTCTTTGGATATTTTCATGTCAGTAGGTATAAACAACCTGCAATCTCTGTCTACCTCTAGACGTTATTTTACCAGTTAATAATTTTCATAAATAAATTAAAGAATACTAATTGTAATTTTATTCATATATTTTTTTTTAAGTATTAAAAAACTTTCTTAAAAATATACGCGATTTAAGAGGGGGGAGGAGGGGTTAGTTCAAAACATCACCATGTATCACCAAGGGGGAGGGGGGGTCCAAAAATGGCAAAAAAAACCATCACATGATTAATGGATGACCCCTAAGCTGTAATCACTTGGCTCGCCTGCGCAAGAGCGAATGCCTCGCGAGGCAGTGAGGCAGCGGGTAGCCTCGGGCAGTGTGGACGCACCTATTCATAATTGTGACAATATAGGTAATAATTTATAATTTTTTTTAAGGATAATACAATGCAAGCAAATGGAGAAAGCCAACAAGTAAAGAATGAAACTGACACAAACAATGAATCCACTGATGCAGGACACCTTATTAAAAAAGACGAGAAGAAACGTAAGTTTAAACAACATGAATGCCCTATTTAAATAAGAGTGTTTTAGGGCAGACGCTACGTCGCGCCGAAACTCTGTTCACTTTGTTTCAAGCGGTGCTGCACCAGACAAAGAGTTTTCGGAGTCGCGGACATCTGCAGCAGATGTCCGCGCGGCCAATCCGCACGTCGCAGCGTTCGCCCTTAGTGGCTATTATGTTACCCTGCCGACGACAGGGCCTTTTTTGGCATAATTACATTAGTGTTGTTATATGTCCAACATTACAATAGACTAGAGATAACACAGCGTCGCATATTTATGATATCGGGAGGCAAGTAAGTAAAACTTTTCTATCAATAGGTAACTACTATAAAATGAAGTAGCTTTTATTCCCTGTCTGTCTGTCGTGGAATTCGCTAACTCCTCCTAAACCACGCAACGGATTTTGATGCATGTTTTTTGTAATAGGATTCTTGAGAGATTCAACGGGAAGGTCCTTTTCAAGGCGAGAGTGAGTAGGCATTATCTGGGCGAGCATGTTCCATCATCGTCTGCATCGTCACTTAACATCAGGTGAGATTGCGGACAAATGCTTACCCATTGTTTATTAAAAATAAAAAAGAAGTTTATATGTATAACTTGAAAATGAAACCGCTAACGGGCCTCTAGTCTATTATAGGTAGAAGCTACTTATATTAACAGATATAATTGATCAAGTGATGATAAACGTAAGCTAAGAACGGCGATTTTTACCTAATGAAATCTATAGGTACCTAGTTGAGCGAGATTCCTAGATTCCTAGGTTTTTATCCGTGGCGTTGTTAGTTTACTAAAAACACGCTATCTTGATCGATTTATCGCCAATTTCCGCGATAATTGTTGGATCCGATTTCGAGATCTCGAATAAAACGTGTTCAATACAATTCAAGTTGAAAGGAGGTCAAGGTACTCATGAAACTGAACAACTTTCCTCATGGAACTTGGGGATGAAAAAAAAATGTACCTCTCATTGTAACTCCCCTGCCCTAAGGTAGACTGGGAGATAACGCCTTTGGCGTTAATTCCGCCATTGCACAGATGTGCATGAAGTTTAATAAATAAATAAAATAACTCAATTCAGCTGATCGTCGATTTTGTACGGGAGGTCCAATTTTGTTTTCGTATTTAACCCATGTGAGAAACCCAGAGAAAGTTGTTCAGTTTCATGAGTACCATGACCTCCTTTCGGCTTTATTTGTTGTTTATTAACACCCAGTATAGAAACATTGGTGATTTTATTTATGTTATGACCACTGAACATTTAGAAGTTTCTTTTAACCGTTACTAAAAACCATATTCTTGTCAAAAGGAAAAATTATTAAATATTCGTATTCTTATTCTCTATGGAAAACAGTAGCTTAGGTACGGGCACGGAAAATTACTTTTTTCTTTAACAGTTTTTTATGGTTTAATTTTTGCTACCAAAGATGGAATTCAATTTGGCAGATGGATCCTGAATAAAAAGAAGGTAAAAATTATTTTTCTCTTTTTAATCAAATAGAGCGCTACGTACTTTCTACTTATTTTCCCTAGCTTTGTCGCTTTATTCCTTTTTACGGCGTTGGTAGGCTTGCGGGCACATGAGGCCTTTTATGACACCTACTAAAAATAAAAATTGTACTTAGTTTTTCGTATAAACGTCGATAGATGGCGCTGAACGAAAGACACAGGTATTTATAGCAAAGATTGTTTATTAGTTCATGCATGACAATGGTTAGCAAGTTTCACTGCGTAAGATGCATTAAAAATGAGTATACCACCTACAATGTACCCGAACCCTAATTTTGCTATCGGCCTCGCGTGCCTTTCGTTTAACGCCATTTATAGACGTAATCTTTTAAAAAGGCCTCATTGGAATGTATGTCCAGCTTTGCATTTCTCGATGACTGCTTCTGTTGGTGATTGCTTCTTTGCTCAAAAGTTTGGGACTTACATACATACATATTGCGTACAGGCATTACAGTTATTATAATGAGTATTGAAGGAAGACCATGATGGTATTAAAGAACACAAAAACACTGGAGTCGTTTGGACCGCAGGTTTCAACACATTTCGCATACAATTGTAGGTACTCAAAATGCACTTACAAATTACAATGATGCTTCAAAATAAGTAATAGTAATACAAAATATACAGGGTCGACCATACATACACGTCAAAAACCAAAATTTCTGAGAGGTATCCGAATCAACCCCATTAAAAAAAATATCTGCAGGTAGGTATATCGGATGACAATCCATATAAGATGTAGATTATGACCTTCTAAACATTATAATTATATCGTTAAATATATTATTTATACTTCCTATCGGTAGCCTTATGAGGTGTGACTTGTCAATGGGTTTACTTCTACTTTTACGTTCAGCAATTTTTGTATTTCCAGAGTTTTTAAAAGTACCTACTTAGTATGGCTTTTTTTATATTATTTTTACATATCATTTGTACGATAAAAAGTACAAATCATTAAAATTATTCTACACAAACAACCGCTCGAAAACTGATATGAAAGAAGTAAAAAAAAGATAAAATATCCTGCCGGTTGAAGTTTTCCCATACAACTATAAAAATTGAATAATTCGGAAACTAGAAAAATCGCGGAACATACTTGGGGTTGATTCGGATACCCCTCAGTTCAAGGAATTTAAATTAAGTCTGTTAACGTCACTGTCTGGTCCATCCTGCATTTTAGTTTGCCTTGCAGGTTCACCTACCTTTTTTTTATTTTCAGATATGCCACCGGGAAGAAAAATTATTCCTGGTTTGGTTGAAAAAGTTAGGTTTCTCACACTAACTGTATTGGAGCTAACTGAATGCAAGAATCTGGCTTCGCTTCTTACTGAGTCAGAAATTCTAGCGTTAATGTTTAAAATATCATCTCCTCGGTATTCGCATAAAATTCCAGAGGGATTTTCCAAGTCTACAATATCAAGATCTATGGTAGGAGCTGCGTATATTAAATTGTTATTATAAAAAGATACTCTTGGCCCTTGGCAGTACGGTAATAGTAGTTTATGCAACTGCCTAATAATGAGAGGCTTTAGGATGAGAGTGTCTGTGATAATAGTTTGACACGAGCATTCTAAAGCCTAATTATTTGCAGTTGCATACACTATTTTATCTACACTCTACAAGAAAAACTATGAAAAATAATTCAAACCTCCGCACTGCACTATGGCGATTGCAAGCCTATCTACTGAACCACCAACTGAACGACTTTTATACATAAGTAACTTTTTAACTAAACGTTAAAATGGAGGCTCATAAAAACTGAACAACTTTTAAAATTAAATAGCATTTATCGGTGAATTTTAATTCGAAAAATGATTTGAAGCAAAGATTTAATAATAAATAAGTCCTCATAATTTCAAGTGTCGTCTCGCCGCGGGTGACACTTGTTTTTTTTTTCATTCGACTTACTGATGGCCAGTGTCAAATTGGAACAGATTACAATTTGGTACGCGGGTCAATTCGTTTAATTTTTTTTCAAATACTAGACATCGAGTTACTTTATGTAGCTGCCAGTAGTATGAAAGTTTTTTTTTAAAGGCTGTATATTCGTAATGCAGTTCATTACGTTCGAACTTTCGATTCTGTAAAACGAATATTACGAACTGAGTGTAGATAAAATATATTTCGTTATCTTTTTTTCATACAGGTCGATAAACATCGTCTAAGTGCCAGCATACTTGTGAAAATTGAAAATATATCCACAATTCGAAATGAAGACTTTAATATATTTGGCAAAACCGCTACACTGCTACATAGGTCAAATATATTTTACGTTATGAATGTACCCTGGCAGTTTTTCGTTTGGCGGCGCAATATCAACATACACATGCATTACAATAAAGACGGAGACAAAAAAGATAAAGTTTTCGAGAAATCGGAGGAAACCTTTGAGTTATTCGTCGGTTTACAGTGTCTTATAAATGGAGATCAAAATAATAATAATAACCTGGATGAAAGTAAAGGTGCTGCAAGAACCGAAGCTTTCTGTGAAGTTGAAATTCTTCCTACTGATAATAATGATGAGAGTTGCAACGACGAGATTGAATTGGTTCAGTCAAAGGATTTACTTTTTAAAAGGTTCGTAATATTTTGTTCATCATTTCTGGTTAGCAAGAAGCATCAGGATCTAGACAAATCAATTAGCTGCGTCTACGCCAGGGCAAAACGCTTATGCCTCGCGAAGTGACAAGGCAAATGACAATGCGCGGGCGAGGCAAGTTCGGCCCAATCTTTCCGCGCCATTTTGTTTGGCTCGGTCCGCGCGCGTTAGCACTAGTATGAGCTGAGCATGCGCAACACCGACCGCGCGATAGGACGCATGCCTCGCGAAACCGAGCACGTGATACATGCCTCGCGAAACCGAGCATGTGATGCATGCCTCGCGAAACCGAGCACGTGATACATGCCTCGCGAAACTGAGTAGGTACGTAAGGCCACGCGCCCGGTGTAGATGCAGCTTTTGGCGTTTGTGGTCGTACTATGTTAGTCCAACTATCAATATTAGGGCATACAAAAGAATAACCTTTGGAATGAAAACCACCAATTAATCGTCTATTTTTTACAGTTGTAGCTGGTCAATATTTACTTTCCCCAGGAAAATGCTAACCGATCCATCGCTTCGTGTAATAGGCGATGATGATGTTTTGTATTTAAATGTCACAGTACATGCAAAGGATGAATAAACTACGGTGAGTAATCGTATGTGTACTGGTTAGATACTAAATAGTTTTACTTACTGTTCGTCCAAAAAACGGAGACAGACGTGAGGTGGCTTTTGAACAGACAGCGGCGGATTAACCCTAAAACATACTAAGCAATTGCACAGAGCATCACGTCCAGATCAGAAGAAGCACCAAGACCCCGTGACCGATTGGTGGACATATGGCGGCAATTTGTACAAGCTTTTTGCGGCTCGTTCTCAGTATACAATGTCGGGCTCTCTTTTCTGCAGATGCCTTTTTTGTATTAAAAATGTTAGGCTCGCTACGCTGGCGTTATTTTTCTGCTGTTCACGAGCCTCGAATTTCAGTTATCCCCTCTTGTAACTGAAATATGAGGCTTGCTTCGCTCGCTTTACTTGACTTCTGCTTTGCTTACATACGGATAAGGGCCCATTAGCGTATTCTTTAGGTCACCAATCAGTCTTAATCCGCCCCTGCGAAAAGAGTACGCTTGTTTATCAAAGAACCTACATATAATATTATTGTTGTTTATGGGGAGAATTTCTGTTTTCATAAATCGTACTTATTTGTTTCAGGATGAATAACTTGAAACAACAAGTTACGGAATGGTTCAGGAGCTGTTTGATGAAAGAAAAAACTACATCCAACATACATCTAGTCTACTCGCGCCCTCAGCCTTTAAAGTATCACTATTGGAATATACGTTTTGTTTGCAAACATGAACATGATTGTTTTTTTTTTTCGGTTCGGGGAACTTATTCACTGCGCGCTAAAATGTGATTTCCGTTCTTTATTATGGCTAAACGTCAGACTAGTGGCGCTCTCAAACAGGAAAAAATCCATGGCAGAACACGCTGGTTATCTTGGAACAAATGCATGAAAATACAGGTTTTCCGGATGGCAAAAAAATACCTAAACTAACCAGAAACTAACCTAACCGGATCGGGGTGCCCTGAAGGCGGTTCTAAGTTTAAGAAGACAAAGAAATTTTAAGAAATGTTGAAATAAAACAAATATTTATATTTAAAAAATATATATATTTATTTCAGGCCAGTGACCCAGAGCTTAAAATAAAAGAGTTACACACATTACAGTTTCATACAGTTACAGACACCATGTCACATTTTACTCAAAAACATTAATAGGTATTAATATTGTGTAACATAACTCACAAAATATTAGTTTGTAGGTTAATTTTCATAACAATATAAACGGAAAACACGCTCCGTCAGCTTTATATACAGAGTGTAAAAAAAAACAATTGCAAATATTTGAAGGGATATTCGTATACGTACGTAATAAATATTTTCTCAAACATGCTAGGAAATATGTCAATTTCTTTCAAAAAAACAATCCAGAAAGTTTGACATTGTCTGTGATTTTGTAATTTCTGAACGATTTCTTTTTTACACACCAGCAATGAATTCGAATACAACTTTTCTGGCGCGATATCGAAATCGTTCAGAAATTACAAAATAAAAAAGAATAATTCCAAATCCACATCTTGACTTAGTAATCAGTAAAACAACTTTTTATATCAAATTACTATAAAATAAATTAATATCTTTATAATTTCCTAGCATTTTTTTGAGAAAAGCACTATGTAAGCTTCGGGGAAAATGACTTTGCCAGACTCGTATTTTTAAAGTCCTCGCCTGCGGCTCGGACTTCAAACTCTACTCGTCAGTCAACGTCTTATTTTTCCATCCTCGTCAACAACCTACTATTAAATAAGTATAAAAAACTACACGTCTCGTTTCAAGTAACTTTTCTCCAATTTGCTCGGAAATAGCTTCATTACTTTAAAAAAAGAATACGTCAATGGGCTCATTTATGTTGTCAAGGCGCAGAGGACTGTAATAGAAATTACCGGACTAGGCCGGTAATAAAAGGGTTTACTTCATTACTTTAAAAAAAGAATACGTCAATGGGCTCATTTATGTTGTCAAGGCGCAGAGGACTGTAATAGAAATTGCCGGACTAGGCCGGTAATAAAAGGGTTCTTAACCCCTTGAGTGTTTCTTGTACACACTGGTGCTCAAGAAATTTGCGAGCCCCGCGTGTCGCGCACATCACACGGGTGCACGCAGGGCTCTCAAATTTCTTGAGCACCCGTGTGCACAAGAAACACTCAACGGGTTAAACTTCACACTTTCGTGATTAGGTGTTTTATGGAACACAATTTGTTTGAAGTTTGAAGGCTGAATGTGAATTTCCCGCGCATTCTTTATGAAACGGAACGTAAGCACAACCAGCGCCAACGCTTTGCGAACTTTAAAAGTTACAAAGTGTCAATTTTATCACGATTTGTTTCCTTGCAAATTGGAGAAAAGCACTATACAAACCTCGGCCGAAATAACAATTTCTGGTCTTGTTTACTTCAGAAGGCCTCGACTTCGTCTCGGTCTTCCAATGCCACTCGACCAGAAATTGCTATATACTCGGCCTGTGACGTAATGTACTATTACATTCACAATAAAAAAGCTACACATCTCTGGGTGAGGGGGTATCGTTCGAAAGAGCTAACCATCCCCTATAAAAAACAACCCTCATCAACCCCTAATTCTAAATGCGAATTGCTAATGCCAACCACTGTTGTTTCTTTTTTCAGGCATTAAAGCTGTAACGCGTGTATCAAGTATAATGGAAGAAATACGCTTTTTAACCGTGCCCCCTGAGAAGTTTGGTGAATGCCCGCTTTTGCACGCCCTTTTGTCGAAAGACGAAATACTTGCTCTGTCAATGAACCTGTTATCCGCAAATTCTACGATACCATTGCCCGCTGGGTTTTCAACTTCGAGAATGCCAAGAAACAAGGTCAGTTCAACGAGTTCACTAAAAATCTGTTTATATTATAATCCAAGCAGTCCAACTTATCATGCAACCAGTCCAAACTATAGTCCAACCAGTCCAACTTATCATGCAACCAGTCCAAACTATAGTCCAACCAGTCCAACTTATCATGCAACCAGTCCAAACTATCGTCCAACCAGTCCAACTTATCATGCAACCAGTCCAAACTATAGTCCAACCAGTCCAACTTATCATGCAACCAGTCCAAACTATAGTCCAACCAGTCCAACTTATCATGCAACCAGTCCAAACTATCGTCCAACCAGTCCAACTTATCATGCAACCAGTCCAAACTATAGTCCAACCAGTCCAACTTATCATGCAACCAGTCCAAACTATAGTCCAACGAGTCCAACTTATTGTGCTACCAGTCCAACGTATCATCCAACTAGTCCAGTGTATGTGAGTCTACCCAGTCCATCGTACCGACAACGAAGTCTGACGCATCAAATCAACAGACCAACACCGAAGAAAAGACAAAGAGTAAGACGCCTCGAGTCTGATTCCGATTCTGATTAAGTTTTCTGACAGGTAAATAAGGTTTTAAATGAAAATAAGAAATTGAAAAAATGTTAGCGTCGATCGAGGCGTGAACCATCCCACTGCTCTACCAACTGAGCGACCGGCGGCGCCTAGCCGATTCTAACGAAATTTTCAACCTCTTGATGCTCGTCCGGAAGCTACGATAATTATGATTCTTCATACGTCGTGAGTGAGACCCAGTCAAGTCCACAATGTTTTTTTTAATAGCTTCAAGTAAGCCTTTAGCTTTGACTTCATTAAAAACGTTGTTGATTAAGAGTTATTTTTATTGTATAAGTCAGGATGGCGGATGTGTAGTATAGTCACAAATTCACTTCATTTCAATGTATAGTCTCTAGTAATATGTTATGCTAATATTTTGTTTCGAAACGCCCAAGCCATACATTTTGACTGAGATGTAGAGGAAATGAAGGTAGTGTTAATAAAATACGTGTGAATTAAGTAAGAACTTGGCTCTACCTGAGATCTGATATCTTTTTTCATAGGCAAATGCACTCGTCTTGGAATTGAAGACATGAAAATGTTTTTGGCAGGCTATAATTTTTTTTTTATTGTAAGTGGCTTATTTATATTTTCTTCATTTTTAGGGGGTGACCTCTAGCTTAAAAAATTGAATGGGCGCACGTTCGTCCACACGGTGCGCCGAGGCAAATGCTCGCGAGGCATACGCTCGGGTGCACAAAGGTCATGCTCGGGCGAGCGCGCGCAGGCCGAGCCAAAATCAACGCCGCTCAGACGGTTGCTAGTTAGTTTATCTAAGCGTCCAAATGGGCGGAACTTGGCTCGCCTGCCACCTGAGCGTATGCCGCGCCAATGCCCTGCCTCGTCAATTTGCCGCGCTGAGTGTGGACGCGCCTAATAATTCTTATACAAACAAAACTTTTCCCCCTCATTTTCGGGTGGGGGGGCAAAAGTAATAGGTTTTTGAATCTTTTCGTTGTAGGTATGCTAAACCCAGTCTAAAAACCAAATTTTATCTTTCTAGCAGTTCAGAAAGTACCAATCGCATATTAACTTTTACCCCCCAATTTTGCGCGGTTTGTCGAACTTCACTACTTCAAGCAGTCTACCAGATAAAATGAGTGAACTTCGCGCGAGTCCACGTACCTATTGTGGGTTCGCGCGACGCAGCGTTCGCTCTAAAATGCCTGCCCTTGTCCCAATCTATTCGGGGTCGGCGCTTCAACCGACAAGTGTTCTTTAATCGGCAAATCATCACAACAACCTTTAATACGTCTTTTATAAATATCGTAAAACGTTCGTCTGCAGGCCTCTTACTAAACAGGATAAGTACCTACTAACATACCTAATTAGTTTAGTTTTTTAAATAAGCGAGGACTCTCTATCTGCTATCATTTCATTTCATCACGCTTAAATCCGTTTCGGGTCAAGCAGTTCATAGTTTTATTTGTTTTTACGTTACGTACAAAATCAAAATCAATAGATCAACAACAAAAAACATACATAACAAAATCAACTTATGTTTTTTTTACAGGGCAGTAAAGGTCGGTCGTTTTGTACACAACAAATCATTGTGAAAAACTTATCTTCACTGACGAAATACGAATCAAAAATATTCTGCGTCAACAACGTACCATGGATGGTGGAAATGCAACCGTTTTATAGGGAAAAGGAGAAACGCATTCAAGTGGACCTTGTATGCCTTTTGGAGCTGAAGCAGCCCTGGACACTGAAGACGCAGTTGGGAATCAGAGTTGTGCCCGTTACTACAAACGCTTTAAATATGTCTGAAATTACCCGGACGATTTCTACAGAAATATCAAGGTAAATATTTTATCCCACCCAAAACATAAATGTGAAAGGCTGCCAAGTTCGATAATATTGGAATGCTTCGCCTATAAAAGAAGTGAGATCTAAATAAGTACCAAGTTCCCTCCACAGACCTCAGTTAAAAATAGTTACAGGAATGCACACTTGATTTTTCGCAGTTTGGAAATAAGAATCTACTTTCCAAACTGCGAAAAATCAAGTGTGCATTCCTGTAACTATAACTGAGGTCTGTGTATGGAACTTGGTACTTATTTAGATCTCACTTCTTTTATAGGCGAAGCATTCCAATATTATCGAACTTGGCAGCCTTTCACATTTATGTTTTGGGTGGGATTTCATTTATTTTTGTAAGGTTTATTTTCTTTTCCAATGATGATTAAGTAATGATGATTTTCTTATGATTAAGTAAGGTAAGGAAATATCTCATTTATACTTTACTTTGACTAAATACAAACCTTCGTAATGAATTTTAGGTCGGTACGACGATTGGAAGATATAGATATTTTTTTTGTTTTAGTTCCTTAGGGGTATGAATTTACACCTTCATTATTTTTAAAACCGACTCACACTTGGCCATTTTCAGATTTTTTCCTTTACCTTGACCTAAAGACCTACCTCCATGCCAAATTTCAAGTCAATACGACCATTGGAAGTGGTCTAGGTTTTTGATGAGTGAGTGAGTGAGTGAGTGAGTCAGTGAGTGTATAGTAAAAATAGCGACTTTCTGACGTCAATATCTCAAGACCTACAATAGGTACATTAATGAAATTTTGTATTTTAGATAAGTAAGTAGATCTCGACAGATGCTAGAAATTTCATATGCGTAGATAAAATAGATTTTGAGTTATAGGTGGGTCGAACTTAGCCCGAAATGGTTCGTGTAATATAACCCACGGCCGGTGTGTCGCTTTTTTTGCTCGAACTTGGCGGACACACTGCCGTGTGTCTAGATAGGAGCAAATCGTCCGTCGGCCGTAAGTTGGCAGGTCTGTTCATTCCAAGCTCTCAAAAAATAAACAATAAAGAACCGTCCGCTAGCCGTAAGCGGCTATCTTCAACGAGCGTCCGCAACGATCAGCGAATGAATATATTTGTGTGCGTGCGCATTGAGTCACAGAATAGATAATAGTAGTACCTACAGTCACAGAAGCGACACTCCTTTGATGTTGAAGAAAGCCGCCGTTTTAATAGCCTAGGGTCATGTGGTACACGTTGGCTAGGGCGGGAAGACTGGCTCAGTAAGGTTTTGTGTTGAAGGGACAGATATATCTTATTGTTTTTATTAGTTATTGGATGATTTAGGCATACAAACATTATTGACATAGTAACGTCCAGAACAATTTTTTTATTCTGGTGAGGTTTAAAGTTTTTTGGGGAGAAAAGTCAAGTTTTTTCGGTGCGTTTTTTATGTTCTAACTACATTACTGAGTATATTTATGGCGTGGAGATAGTTTTAAGTTAACCTATGTTTAATCTAAGATGGATTAACGTGAAAACCAATGACAAATCCACTTGAATTATTGCATGCCACATTATTGATTCCAAATTGGCTTCGGTTGCCACAGTGGCGCATACCTCAAAGGTGCACAGTGAATCAAATTAATTGTATGAAAATTTTGAATGTGGGTAAGATGGTTAAAATTATTCCAAATAAAAGTTAAAAAAAAAACAGTATATGCCAAAGAACATCATAAAAATACTTATCGTAATGTTTAATTCCTATAAACCTGTTAGATTCTCTAATAATATATATTTTTTTATTTTTTATCAAATTTACATTATCTTTAACTTGAAACAATTGAGAATGATTTCTATATTTTTGACTAATTTAAATAATTATTAATTGGGTTGATTTGTTTCGTAAACTCTTAATTATCTTTATTTATCTACCGTGATCCACTGTATCAATCAGGCCGAGCCACTGTATCCACCCCCTAGTTCACAATGGCTCATTTCTGACTTTTGCAATAACCGCCATTATTTCCTATTCTTTAACATATAGGAGAAAGACAATATCAAATATGAAAAATAGATTCAATACACTATCCACATACTTAATTTCAACTTTCTACGTTTACCCATTGCTGAGCAATGAGCTTCGGAAAAAAAGTGATCCACTGTAGCCCACTTGACCCTACACTTTTTTTTGTAACATCCAAGACACCGTGCGCTATCTAAATTAAACTCAAATGCACGCGCATAAGAGCACAAATCCTTTGCGTTCTCTGACTAAAGTAAGGCCAACCAGACGAGATAAAAAGTGTAAACAAATCTGAAAGAGACAACTGACATTATACCACATGACAGATAAGGACAGATTGTAATAACTGTCACCGAGTCATATAGTGCGTTTCATCTTATAGTTCCTCTGGCGTCATGTTGGTAGCATTGGAAATTTGTATGTAAATTTTATGGCGGCAATAATATTACATACAAATTTCCAATGCTACCAACATGACGCCAGAGGAACTATAAGTTGAAACGCACTCTACAAAAGTTGTTTACATTAATTATCTCGTTTCGTTGGCCATACTTTACCTACACGGGAGCTCAAACGCCAGGGCCGGATTCAGGATATAACTATGAAAAATAAAATCCTAAACTGATTTGGTAGGTATATTAGCTATTTACACTGAATATATAGTGTTTATTGTAAGTATTTACAATATTTTTCAACATACGTTAATGCATTTTCTGTAGGAATATCAAACCTGTAGTCTACATCACCGCCGCCGTCTAGTGATAACATTAATGATGCGTCTGGTGTTTTCAAAGACTTTTCAGTTACTTTGACAAGCATAGTATCTCCTTTCATTAATAAGTCGCAAAGATCTGTCAAACATCCGTCCACAGAACACCTAGTCCTATTTTTAGTGAGCACTTGAAATAATAATAAAAATTGTTTGAGCGAGCACAAAAAAAGTAATTGTAATTTTTTCTTGACTTTACCATACGATCACTAATTCAAGCCACTTATGCAAGCCTCATATGTAAACTTGATACATTTGCACGCCGAGAGGGTTCTCTGTGAGGGCTGTTTTAACTTTTTACAAATAAAGGGATTTATTTTACAATTATTTTAGAAAATTTTTACAAATATATTATGACTACTAAACATTTTTTTTAAAGTGCTCACTGAATGCGCACGCACACATATAATTCGAGTCTTACTTATATGAGTTGAAATGATAGGCACTAGTGATCTACCGTCCGACTAGCCCAAGACAGATAGAGTTAAGTAAGAAAAATTCTTTGCCGAGGAACGTTAGTCAAAACAAGAACATTATTACCTCCCAGAATAACTCTAATCAATCAGCAACTTTGTATCTTTGGAGCTAAAAATCTTTAGTGTCGATATGGATTCTTCATCTTCTTTGGCCAAAGTTTTCATCACACCGTTAAATTCTAGAATGTTTTCGTAAAAGCGAAATTTTATGGTATTGGAAGAAATGATTTTGGTTACAGGGACAACGATGGTATCCAAACGTCTTTTTCGTGGAAAATGCTTACGAACCCAGCATTCGGAGTATCTCGAGGGGACGACAGTCTGCATATGGAAATCTACGTGGCTATTGAGGATCTTAAAATCTTGTAAGTACCTACTGGCATGCCAAACAATCAAACAGTATTTGAATTAGCAATTGTCGACATTTTGGCCGGTCTAACCAGTCGCATCACACTTACTACTACTCTTTGTTATCTTCAAGAGTACGTATGAATGGAATGTGTGATGGACTGGTGCGTTTAGTAGAACAGATCACAATGAGTAAAATCAAAAAGTTCGCGTTGAATTGAGAACCTATTCCTCTTTGGTTTTCGTCGGTTAAAAATAAAGCAAAAGAATATAATGATAAGAGCTTCGGCGGTTGCGAAGGACATGCAAATTGAGTCAGAAGCATAATTCATTAAATCTTGGTAAATTAATCAAGTCAAATCATTAATTATAATTATAAAGTAAGAAGTCATAAAGTAATCAGTCAATACATTAAATTAGTTTTCATTCGCATAAATTCATCGACACTATAAATACAATTTTCACATAACAAATCATACAATTTCCTTTTAAATTTAGTCACTGGCATCTCCCTTATATCAATAGCTTGTTAAAAAGTTTTACTGACATATTATTGCAATTTCCTTGAAAAGTAAAGTGTGGGTATCTAGTGGAGAAATAATAGTAATTTCAATCTGACAAACAATGGTCTACAGGACTCTAGTGGCCCAACCCCACACATTGCTCTAATGCATTTTTTTTTTAATTATAAATACACATTCCAAGTCCACGCTATTTCCCCATAACACTAAGCCATCATGATAGACCGCTAATGCTGTTTTCTGGTCATAGTTGTTTAAGTGTATATTGAATCTGTTTATTTTCATACAAACTTCATGAACGTGTTCTTTCCATGTCAGTTTTGTGTCCAGAATAATTCCCAAGAACTTAGATGAAGGAAATTCGGAAATATTATTATTCCCATGAGTGACTGTTAGACTCTGAGGTTTCCCATGTTGATTATAAAATTGAATGTATTTAGTTTTTGTCAAATTTACTTTCAAATGATTACAAGTCAGCCAATCAATTACTTTTGTTACAGTATAATTTATTTCATTTTCATAGTCAATATTAGAAATTTTATTGATAATTATTGAAATGTCATCGGCAAACAGTATTGAGGAATAATTTAAGTTATGTAGTAGAATTTAATGTATGTAGGTAAGATAGAGTAAAAAAAAACTATTATACGTGGCCTTACGAGATAAATCTTTGTTTGTTGCAGAAACACGGAAGAAAAAAAATACGAAGTCGATCTTTACATTCCGATCTCCATATACCTTTAATTCTAATTCATAGCTAATTATAATTATTAACAGTTTGTTACGTATAGTTATGAAGCGCTTATTGTAACTATTGTACCTCATTATGATATAAATATTTTTAAGATAATGTAAATGGTTCAGTCTTTTAATGAAATTTAATGTGACATTTGACGAGTTAATTTGACATTTGTCTAGTTATTGTGACATTTGTCGAGTTATTTGACATTTGACGAGTTGTTGTGACATTGTGTAGTAATCGTGACATTTGTGGAGTTATTGTGACATCTGTTGAGTTATTCTGACATTTGTCGAGTTATTTTGACATTTGTAGAGTAATTGTGACGTTGTAGAGTTATCGTGACATTTGTCGAGTTATTTTGACATTTGTTGAGATTTTGTTAAATTTGTCGAGTTATTGACATTTGTAGAGTTATTTTGACATTTGTCGAGTTATCGTGACATTTGTCGGGTTATTGTGACATTTGTCGAGTTATTGTGACATTTGTCGAGTTATCGTGACATTAGTGGAGCATTTCCTTGCGAGTTTCGAGATGCTTACTCTATCAAACTTTAAAAAAAAAATGAAACACAAGGATAATCAAATGTCGTGTTTATTATGGCATTTGTCGAGTATGTCCTGTATGGTGAGGTTGTCGCCCGGCGGCACGCCGTATCCGGCCCGCAGGCCGCGCGGGTTGGACGGCGTAGTGCACGGATGCGAGGTCTCCTTGCGAAGCACTGAGTCCACTTCTACTGAAGAAAAGAACGCTACCGACAACGGCAGGTCTGAGATCCCGACCCTAAAACGTTAAAACAATTTAAAAAATAGCAATGGGACGGTACCCCACGTTCGAGCTCCGGTCGACGCTTGACATTTCTTTGTTTAAGCCCCAAGCTCCACAGAGAGGACAAGGAAAGGACATAGGGCGTAGGGCATGACGCTTGACGTTTGACATCGCGACGTTTCCATACAAAATGTACGAAAAAGTATTGACAAAGGCACACACAAGCGTCGCCAAAGCGTCGCATCCATGACAGTTAGCGTCAAAAACTAAGAAGAATATTTGACGATCACTTGTCTGTCAACTGTCATTCTTACGTCCTATGTGAAAGGTTCCTTGTGTATTAATGGACTGCTCTGATAATAATAATGCTGGTTCGAGGAAATAAACTTGGGTTTATTAATTAAATCGCAAACTAATATGAAAACACGTATTATCAAGAAGAAAATTTTTATGGCACCCCCGTTGTCATAGCAACGTATAAACATCTCTTGTTGGTGTTGCCAACATACTGCCGCCTACGCATGCAAACAAACATGAAACTTAAATTTCTCTCATAACAATGAACTAAATCACAATATTCTCTGTTAAGCTTCATGCCTTTAAATTAATAAGTAACATGGCCAATAAAATCTTAACTTAAATAAGTACTAGACGCACAACCTTAAGTAATTTTCACTCACAACTTAAATATTCCATTTTAACAAATCAGGCTGTAATTAACCTACACAGCATGTTCACATATTCTTAAATAAGTATGAATATCAAACTGTAAGTCAACAAATTTACCATGCTACATATAAAACATAACATAAAATACAAGTGAATAACCACTTTAACATTTATCTACTAATGTTACAAAATATAGATACAAATAGGTACATAAGCATTTTGAAACCTACCTAAACTCTTATGTACTAATTAAATGGAAGTATACATATACCGGTTATAGAACGTCTATAACATTTTCCATTGGACGTTATAACCTCAAGAGCCCGTACCTTGCCGTCAACCCCAGGAAAAACCTTCTTTACCCTAGCCATTGGCCAATATAAGGGAGGAGACGTTGGATCTCTGAGTATAACTAACATTCCCTCTGTCACATTTGGCAAATCATCCCGCCACTTGGGTCGAGATTGTAACGCATTTAGATATTGCTTGTGCCATGCCTTCCAGAAAGATTGCTTCAAGCTCTCTACAATCTTCCACAAAGACAGCCTATTTGAGGGCACCTCTGTAATGTCAGGCTCAGGGAAAGAAGTGATCGGAACACCCGTTATAAAATGGCCCGGTGTCAGATAACTAAAATCAGAAATATCTGAAGAAGACATAGGCATTATCGGCCTTGAATTTAGAACACCCTCTATCTGGCATATGACCGTGTTAAGCTGTTCGTACGTTAGTATTTCCTTCTCTAACGTTCTTTTCAAATGGTATTTCATGCTTTTAACCGCCGCCTCAGCTAAGCCAGCAAAGACTGGACTGTAACTGGGCGTGAAGTGGAACTTGACCCCTTCCTGACTAGCATATCCATGAACTTCTGCCTGATGGGCAGTTGACTTATTTAGCTTATACAACTCATTTAATGCGTTATTCGCGCCTTGAAAGGCACCTCCATTATCACAGTAGACGTCGGTGGGCATTGCTCTACGTGAAGTAAATCGTTTGAAACAAGCAAGGAAGGTGTCTGTGGACAAGTCTGAAGCCAGCTCGAAATGTACGGCCTTTGTAGCAAAGCAGACGAATACACAGACATATCCCTTTGTAATGACGGCTCGCCTTACACGTGAATTTTTTATTTGCACTGGCCCACAGTAGTCTATGGCGATAATCTGAAATGCTCTGGAGGGCGTTACGCGCTGTTTGGGATATTGACCCATTAATTGAGTTGCAGTAGCTCCTTTCAACCTGAAACATGTTAAGCATTTATGAGTTACTTTCCTAATTTGTCTGATCCCATTCCAAGCCAATATTTTTGATTTAACTGAGAAAGTATAAGCCTAGGCCCCGCGTGGAGCAATCTCAGATGTTCTCTGTGAATTATGAGCTCTGTTATTCTAGAAGCTTTGGGCAGTATGATAGGATGTTTCTGGTCGAATGAGAGGTCACTATTTTGGAGACGACCTCCAACACGAACTAGACCCATTTTGTCTCTAAATATATGCAAAGGCTTCAGCGGACCTTTGATGTTTTCGTTTTTCGCCAAAGATCTTATTTCCTCCTCAAAGTGAATTTCTTGTTCGTGTTTGATTATAAGCTTCAAGGCATGTTGCAACTCTGCACTTGATAAAAAGTTCTGCTTATTTTTTGTGTTTTGAGGCCTACAGTTGTGACAAAACCGCATAATGTACGCCATTACCCTAGTCATCTTATTGATATCTGAGTATTTGTCAAAATGTTTAAAAAATTCGACCTCTTTCGTCGTGAGGAGCACGACACCCTTGGGAGATGCAGAGGCAGCCTGTAACTCAGGTAAATCATCGGGCAACTGGACAGACTGATCATCAAAACTGTACTCCCTGTTCTGCAGAAAAATAGGGCCCTTCCACCACATCGCACAGTCGGCGAGCTCGTGCGGGTCGAGACCTCGGCTCACGTAGTCTGCGGGATTCTCGTTAGAATTTACATACTGCCAGCGCCATCTGCCTGTAAGCTGCTGAATCACCCGTACTCTGTTCGAAACATAGGCCTTTAGTTTGATAGCCTCTGTTTGTATCCATGCCAGGGCAATTTTGAGTCAGAAAATAAGTGCACGCTGTCGATCTGAATTTTAGATTTTAATGTATCATGCACCTTAGTCATCAACTTGGCTAATAGCAAATTAGCATTCAGTTCAAGCCTTGGAATCGTCAGCGCTTTCGTGCGAGGGTTTATTCTGGATTTCGAGCAGAGCAAGGATAATTCAGCCTTACCTGATGGTTTCACTACGCGCAGGTATATGCAGCATCCATATCCAGCTGACCCTGCCGCATCAGCAAATCCAACCAACTGCACCGCTGTCGCCTGCTGGACATCTATATTCCTGTCGATTTGAATAGGTGGCATGGAAGCCAAGCTACTTGCAAAGCGCGACCAATCCTGCTGCAACTCCTCGGATGGCTCAGCGTCCCAGTCGACCTTCTCAAGCCATAACCGCTGCATAATGACTTTAGCCTTTACTATGATCGGGCTGACAAACCCCATCGGATCATAGAAACTAGCAATCTGACTCAACATTTGCCTCTTAGTCAAAGACTCAGAATTAAACTTGTCTGGGCATTTAATTACGAAGCAATCATTCTTCGCATTTATTGTTAAGCCTAACGCCTTTATATTATAAGACTCCTTTTGAAGATCAATATCATCAACCAATCTTTTGTTCTGTGGCACATCATGCAAAATATCATCACTATTGGACGACCACTTGTGTGTATGAAAGCTACCTAAAGCCAGCAACTCTATCAACTCCTTTTTAGCCTCTAGTATTTTCGCTTTATTAGACTCTGAATAAAGTACGTCGTCGACGTAACTACAATTCCTCAAAATATAGGACGCCAGAGGAAATTGCATCTCATACCTGTTAGCCAGTTCGATCAGACAACGCGTAGCTAGATAGCTGGAGCATTTTAAACCGTATGTGACGGTATTAAGGCGAATGCACTTAATGCTCTCGTTAGGGTTGTCGCGCCACAAGATATTTTGCAATGAGGCATGCTCGGGATTAACTAGAACGTTCCTAAACATGCGCCTAATATCTGTGTTGAATGTGTAGTCACCAAACCTATATAACAGAACTATATCGAACAGGTCCCTTTGTACAGTGGGCCCGTTGAGTAGAATGTCATTTAGTGAAATCTTATTTTTTGTTTGCATAGAACCGTCGAACACCACGCGAGTCTTTGTAGTAGTACTATTCTCATTTATCACGGCGTGATGAGGGAGAAAATAAACAGCATCAGAATTCAAATCAATTGAATCAAAATCAAAATAACTACCATGACCTAAATCGACATATTCATGTATGAAGTCCTGATAGTCTTTCAGTAAGTTGATGTTTTTGCTGAGCCGTTTTTCGAGATTTAAAAATCTATAGTAAGCTAGATCGAACGACGCGCCTAACGTTTTATTCACGTCGCTGAGAGGAACCTTCAAAGGGAGATCGACTTGAAATACATTATTTTCAAGTTTGACAGTCGACTGAAATTCCTTTTCAACAATATCATGCTCCAAATCCTGCTCTTTAAATATTTCCGGTACCGCCTCAGCTTCCCAAAAACGTGCGAGCTTCTTATCAACCTTTGAGTCACAATGCGTGCATAATAGTGAGACCATTTTTGTTACCTCATTTTGATCCGGTAAGTCGCCACCTATGATATGGCCAAATTCTGTATTTACAATCCGAAGACACCTCTCCTTTCCATGCTTGAGCTGCGAGGTTGACGGGCCACTCACAGGTTTACTCTGCACCACCGGCCAAGGCAGCCTCAGCACCTCGTCCGGATACGGCGACTGCAGCAACAACTGGAAAAACACGTTGGCACCAATCAACATATTGATCTCAGATGGGATGTCAAATTGCTCATCAGCCAGTGTCATGTCAGGAGGTATCTGCAGTTGGGAGCGATCAATTTTGTCTTGTGGCAGATGGCATGTGACCTCATCCACTACTCCACAGTTAAGAGAGCGACTAAAAGTTGAGTTGAGCGAATAAATTTCTAAAGGAACTGAATATTTCACTGCCTTCTTTGAATTCCCTACACCTATTAGATTTGTTCCAGAAATTTTAGGTGTCAAACCTAGGACGTCAACTAATTTTTGAGAAACTAGCGACTTCTGGGAACACGAGTCTAAAACAGCTTTTACATGTACTTCCCTGTTATCTCTGCTGAAAAGCTTCACTCGAACAGTAGGAAGCAACACATTCTCCTCTGCATCGTCATCATCAGTGGTATCATTGCCTGCAAACATTACTAGAGGCCTTTGCTTCGGCTCCGTCTCAGTATGGAGCAAGGTGTGATGCTTTGGACTCTTACAGGTACCACATTTGAAGAACCTGCACTTGCCAGGATGAGAATTTAGGCAAGAAGAACATAGGTTATTCTCCTTTGCAAACTTAATCCTCTGCGAAATAGGTTGCATTTTAAAACGCTCACATAAATAAATCTTGTGCAAACACTTACAGAAGCGGCAGGCCTGCTTGTTGTCAGTTGCCACTGCATTCACCGCCTTGGGAGATGGCTTGCTGGCCGATGACGCAGGCTCAGAATTTTCAAAAGCCAGCGCCCGGCGTTCCAAGAACTTCAGGAATCCCTCGGTGTCTGCTTCCTCGTCGGCGTCCCTATCTAGCTGATAGGCCCTCGCTGTTGCCGCATCCATCTTCCGGTTAAAAATATTTATTAACAAAGGAGCCCATTCCGTAACATTCGCACCTAAATTCTTTAATGCAGCTAGTGTCTGTTTAATAGTGGACACAAATTCCCTAATTTGAGAGGATGATGTGCTGTTTATTGGTTTGATATCTAATAGTGTGTCAATGTGTTCATTTTTTATCTTGTATTTATTATAATATCTGCCTTGCAATAGATCCATCGCCTCGTAATAGCTGCCCTGGGTGAGAGGAAGGTTTTTAATTAGATCGAAAGCCTCCCCCCTTAGATACGATCTAAGATAGTGCAACTTCTGGACAGTGTCCATTGCCGTGTCATTATGAATGATGCTCTTGAATAACTCGATAAACGTAACATAATCTGAGTATTTGCCTGCAAATACTGGTAATTCAATTCTCGGCAAGAATTTCGAAGTTCCCGTAGGAAGTGTGCTTTGAAGCGGAGGCGGCGTCTCCCTGGCAATCCGCTCATCAAGAATCGAAATTACTTTATAAAATTTGTTCTCGGTTACCTCCACATCCTCCGTATCGGCGGGCTTTAGGGATAGAATCTGCTTGTTCAATGCCTCATATTCAGCAAAGGAACCGACTGCCCGCTCGCGCCGGGTTTTTAACTCGGTAACTGTTAGAACTAATTTGGCTTCCTTATCACATAGTGCGTTGTACAACCGCGTTATTGCACCTTTCACATAACCGCGGGAGACCACCAGGTCCGCCACATCCGCTTCTGACATTTTTAAAAGGTTTTTACACTTTTACAATAACAAAATACGCCACAACAACTTTTGAAAAAACTGGAGAAAATATCTACCAAGTTCCAAACAAAATAAACAGACAAAATATTTGACAGACTATAGACTAAACTAGCCGTGTGGTGCCGGCAGAGTAGAATAGCACCACCCCTTCTCTTCCCGTGGGGGTCGTAAGAGCCGACCGAGGGATAAATCCGACCCAAGTGGATCAGGGTCCTGGAGAAGGAAAACTCCACACTTAAACCCGGAATGGGGTCTCCGTCAGGTGCGATTAAGTCATATATATCGTGCGGCAGACTCCTGCAGCCGACCTGGCTCCGCACGTATCGACTCGTCGTTCCTGTGGAGTCAGCCAGGAAGGCCGAGAGGGTGGCGCAGGTCCTGGGCAGCCCTGCGTTTTCCATAATTGCGTCCCAGGCAACGCAGTGTCTGTGGAGAGGAAACTTCACCCGCGTCTCGCGGATAACAACACGGGAAGTGGCAGTGACCGGTTATAAGTCTGCACGTATGGGCGTAAGTGCGGGCGCCAGGGTCGCTTCCGTCAGTGGGAGGGTCCATCGTAGACCCACTGATCAGTTACCGCCCGCTCCAAGTCGGGCAGCCCCGACCAATAAGGTACTGATCCGCCCCGGTGCTGGTTTGCTCTTTTAGGGTGTAGAGCACCAGCCTCAACTGGACAATCGGCGCCGTTACATTGTACACCTGCAACTAACAGGCATAAAAACATCAAAAACCAACCCCGCTTATCCATGCGATTTGCAACATGGAATGTCCGTACTATGAGGACAGGCCTCCCTGACACCTGTGGAGGTTCTTCTACTGACGCACAAGATCTGCGTAAAACTGCCGTAATCGACGCCGAACTACACAGACTGAACATTGCTGTTTGCGCTTTACAAGAGACCAGACTCCCTGACGAGGGTTCCTTGCGTGAGACGCATTATACATTCTACTGGAAAGGAAAGGACAGCAGCGCTGTGCGCGAGTATGGTGTTGGCTTTGCTATACGCAACGACCTCTTAACATCTATAGAGGCTCCTTGCGGCATCTCGGAACGCATTATGTTGCTGCGATTAAATACGGACCATGGTTACGTATCACTGATTTCTGCTTACGCACCAACGCTATCCTCAACAGATGAAGCCAAAACACAGTTTTATGACCAGCTCGACCAGACTCTACGCGGGTTAAAACCATCTGACCGCTTATATATTCTGGGCGACTTTAACGCTAGGGTCGGACAGGACAACATTGCTTGGCCAGATTGTATAGGTAACCACGGTATAGGAAGCTTAATGAAAACGGCCAACGTTTATTAGAGCTTTGCTCTAAACACCTACTGTGTGTTACCAATACCTACTTTAAAGGCAAATCAACTCGCAAAGTGTCCTGAAACATCCTCGTTCTGGACACTGGCATCAACTGGACCTTATCCTTACCAAAAGAAAAATCTCCGCGAGACCCTGCACACGCGATCATTTCACAGCGCTGATTGTGACACAGACCACTCCCTGGTGGCATCACAAGTTGCTATAGCTCACAAAAGATCCACTCATACAAATTGCCCGGTAGGAAGAAGCTCGATCTTCCAAAATCCAGAGACGATGAGGTGGTCCAAAAGTATGAAGAGCTGGTACGCGACGAAGTTGCCACCTGGGATGTAGACGCTCCGATAGAGGAGGAATGGGGCAAAGTAAAAGCTACTTACAGAAGTAGCCGGTACGGCTTTCGGTCATCAGAAAGTTAAAAACCAGGACTGGTTCGCTGAAAATCTCGAACACATTACACCTCTGCTCGAGTCCAAACGACAAGCTGCGCTAAAACATCGCCTTAACCCATCCGAAAAGACGCGTATCGACCTATCGAATGCAAAATCAGCTTTACAACGCACATCACGGTACTTCGCAAATGCATACTGGACCGAGCTTTGTCAAAGCATTCAATCATGCGCTGATATGGGAAACTTTGGTGGTGTTTACGCTGGGATTAAAAGGCCCTTGGTCCTTTTCCTAAAAACAGCCCCCTTAAAGAAGCGGACGGCACTGTTATTACAGATGCTCAACGCCAACTCGAACGATGGGTAGAACATTATGTTGGTCTCTACTCAGAACCAGTGAACATAATGCCAGAAGCTGCAGATTGCATGCCAAAACTAGCTACCTGGACTGAGTTAGATGATCTTCCTACCATAAGGGAGTACCACAAGGCTGTTAAGCAGCTTAAAATTGGAAAATCACCTGGAAACGATGGTACCCACGCCGAAATTATCAGGCTCAAGTGCATATTACCCATCCTGCACAATCTGTTGTGTAAATGTTGGGAAGCGGGATATATACCACAGGATATGCGCGATGCTAACATCATTACCCTATACAAAGGCAAAGGTGACCGCGGTGACTGTAACTGTTATCGTGGAATATCCCTTTTAAGTATAGTAGGTAAATTATTTGCTCGGTTAGTCTTAATAAGACTCCAGAAACTTGCTGATCGTGTATATCCCGAATCGCAATGTGGATTCCGCGCCCAACGTTCCACAACAGATATGATCTTTACACTTCGCCAACTGCAGGAAAAGTGTAGAGAGCAGAAAACACCTCTGTTTGTGGCGTTCGTCGACCTTAACAAAGCCTTCGACACCGTGAGCAGGGAAGGACTCTATACTGCACTTTTAAACATCGGGTGCCCTCCAAAACTTCTAAGCCTCATTAAATCCTTCCACGAGGACATGAAAGGATCTGTTGTTTTTAACGGCAATACATCCGAGCCGTTCGAAATGCGTAGAGGTGTTCGCCAAGGCTGCGTGTTGGCTCCTACCCTGTTTGGTATTTTCTTCTCATTGCTTTTTAAAGTTGCTTTCGGCGATGACCAACAGGGTATACACCTGCACACTAGGGCTGACGGGAAGCTGTACAATATCTCGCTTCTTAGGTCAAAGCGTAACCGCGATGACTTATTCGTCGATAGCCTTTTGTTCGCTGACGATGCAGCCTTCGTTGCTAATTCTCAAAGTGAGCTTCAAGACATTGTTGATAAGTTTTCCCGCGTGTTCTCTGTTCTCAATGTCCATTAATGCAAAAACAGTAGTGCTAGCTCAAGGTGGAGAAACACCACGTATTTTGCTCGATGGCGTTCCCTTGAACATAGTTGACAAGTTTTGCTACTTGGGGTCGACTGTGTCGAACAATCTCACCCTCGATGCTGAGATCAATACTCGTATCGGCAAAGCGGCGACCATGTTCGGCAGGCTCAGTACAAGAGTATGGAATAATAAACACCTGACCACAAAAACCAAGATAATTGTTTACCAAACTTGCGTTCTAAGCATACTCTTGTATGGAGCTGAAACCTGGACTTCGTACGCAAAACAAGAACGTCGACTCAACACATTTCATATGCGCTGCGTAAGAAACATCTTGCATATAACTTGGCAGGACAGAGTCACAAACGAGCGAGTTCTAGAAATTGCACAGCTGCCTAGCTTTACCGCTTTGCTTAAGCAAAGACGATTGCGGTGGCTAGGGCATGTGTACCGCATGGAACCTTCGCGTCTACCACGGCGTGTCCTGCTTGGCGCCGTAGCTAACGCCAAAAGAGGAGTTGGAAGACCGATGCTACGTTTCAAAGATTGCGCCAAACGGGACATGGCTGCGTTTGACATCGACCATCAAAGCTGGGAGAAGCTTGCTGAGAATAGGGATGTATGGAGAAAGCGTGTGTTTGATGGGCGTAAAGCTCACGACGATGCCTGGTTCGCTGGTCTCGCAAACAAAAGGCAAAAACGACATCTAAACATGCATGTGCCAGTCTCTAATTCCACCTTCGTTTGTAGAGCGTGCGGAAAGTCATGCCGCTCCCGTATCGGCTTATACAGCCATGAAAAATCTTGCCTCAGACACTGAATAAATCGTCTGTCACAGACGTATGAGGCCAATGATAGACTAAACGTGACACGGCGAATGTCCCTTTTCCTCTCCACAACCGCCACCATACGCCTCTCGCTCACTCGCCCGCCATCTTGACGCATGCGGCAAAGGCAGCTCCGTGATTGGCTGCACTGCGATGAACGACGAATTTGACGTATAGTGATGTGCCGCGAAGTAGAAATACCGCTTACCGAAGGCTTACCGGTATCGGAATCGGTAATACCGCTTCTGGATCTTTGCTTCTAGGCTTCTAGATTTTCCTAATAATCTAGATTGATGCAGCAAACCTGAGATCTTCAAACCGTTGAACTTCCCATAATCTTGTTTGAACTGCATATGCGCGAAAACTCGAAGAACGAAGCTGCTGTAGGTATTGAAATTCGACAGCCGCTTGAACTTGAAGAACCTCGTCTACTAAAACAGATGAATGAATCGCTCCAACCACACACGGCGTAGAGATCTGTAGTAGAGAATCTTTGTCTTCTTTCGCTTTTGGAGTGCTTCTTCTTGATGAAATATCGACGTGCAGAACCAATGGCGTCCTTCTTGCACACCACGGCGTCGTCACAAAAGCTTGCAATTCCAAGTCCTCCCCTTCTTCCAAAAGGACCAATGAAAGGTTCCTTGTGTATTAATGGACTGCTCTGATAATAATAATGCTGGTTCGAGGAAATAAACTTGGGTTTATTAATTAAATCGCAAACTAATATGAAAACACGTATTATCAAGAAGAAAATTTTTATGGCACCCCCGTTGTCATAGCAACGTATAAACATCTCTTGTTGGTGTTGCCAACACTATGCCCTCGTCTTTTTGGTGGAGTTTGCGCCTAACACTGCGAGAGGCAGGCTGGGCCACAATGATCGTTAAATTGCAAACAACGCTAGATTATAATATTTCTCGCTAAATTACAATCTGTCGAAATATTGTAAGATATACACTCGGATAACAATTGAACGTATTTTTCAGATAATTGCAAGTAGATTTATAAAGTAAAACGGTAAATTTGTCAACTCGCGTTCTGATGCAAGCAAGCAAGGCTATCAAGGCGCTGGCATTAGGTTGCAATTATGAATCTAGGGTTAATACCAACAAATGCTTGTAACAGCGATCTGAGCTAAGGCAATTTGCCCAAACTGTCTTTCGGTATAACAATTTCCTATTACCAGACCCTTGGCGGGTTAATTTAGCTTTCTGACTAACCTTTGTGAGCAGAAAGCCCTGGTGAGTAAGTTGGTGAGTTGCATGGCGAGCGCAGTGCGGTAGCGGTGGTCGGACGGACTCAGGTAGCGCACCTCGTCGTGGAAACTCAGGCAGAACCTGCGGACGAACAGCCAGGTACGGTTATGCAGTTAAACAAAGGCTTTCAAATCTGTTGGGTTGGGTAGTGGAGGTTCAATTTGAGGTGGGCTTGCCGCTGCCGCTTGGACGCCATTTTTAAACAGTTATTATAAGAGGGGTGCTAATTCGAGCGAAGCGAGGTTGCCTTTAGTTTAAATAACGTGCACCAAGGAGCTCTATTTTTTTAATTTCCACATGTGGAAGTCCACCACTAATAGTTACCTGGCTCGGGGCGCGAGATGCGTCATGGAGACCAGCATCAGATGCAGGAAGTCCGCAGCAGCGCTCTGCACGCACCAGTTGAGCCGCGTGCCACCCCACCGCCCCCCCGCCGCCTCTAGAGCCCGGGACAACCGCCCAGAGAGAAACGCGGTCGATGGCGATTCCGAATCTGGCAACGAACAAAATATAAGGTCTTTTAGACTCGAATTGTACTCGGCGGTAGGCAAACGACAGACTTTCACGAAATGTTCAGCGCAACGGATTAAACTGAAGTACTTTTCCTAAGGACAAAAGTCAACGTATCAAAAAATGACCTCCCAAATAAAAATCTGCTGACAAGCCATTTTCTATGGGAGGTTAGTTTTTTAATGTATTGACCTATGCTCTTTTTAACAAGTTGTACAGTATGTCCTGCTGAGCTTAGCATTTTCGGGAAATTTGGTCGTTTGATACCATTCCATAATTCCATATTCGTCCGCGATCAAAGCGAAAGCGAGCTAGGTAGTCATTTCACGTGGAAATAAGTGAGAGAGGGTGCTAGTGCGAGCGAAACGAGCTATTCGGTTCACGTGAGAATAAGTGAGAGAGGAAGCTAGTGCGAGCGAAACGAGCTATTCGGTTCACGTGAGAATAAGTGAGAGAGTGTTAGTGAAGAGCTGTTCGGTTCACGTGAGAATAAGTGAGAGAGGGTGCTAGTGAAGAGCTCTTCGGTTCACGTGAGAATAAGTGAGAGAGGTGCTAGTGAAGCGAGCTATTCGGTTCACGTGAGAATAAGTGAGAGAGGGTGCTAGTGCGAGCGAAACGAGCTATTCGGTTCACGTGAGAATAAGTGAGAGAGGGTGCTAGTGAAGAGCTCTTCGGTTCACGTGAGAATAAGTGAGAGAGGGTGCTAGTGAAGAGCTCTTCGGTTCACGTGAGAATAAGTGAGAGAGAGTGCTAGTGAAGAGCTCTTCTGTTCACGTGAGAATAAGTGAGAGAGGGTACTAGTGAAGCGAGCTGTTCGGTTCACGTGAGAATAAGTGAGAGAGGGAGCTAGTGAAGAGCTCTTCGGTTCACGTGAGAATAAGTGAGAGAGGGAGCTAGTGAAGAGCTGTTCGGTTCACGTGAGAATAAGTGAGAGAGGGAGCTAGTGAAGAGCTCTTCGGTTCACGTGAGAATAAGTGAGAGAGGGTGCTAGTGAAGGACTCTTCTGTTCACGTGAAAATAAGTGAGAGAGGTGCTAGTGAATAGCTCTTCTCTTCACGTGAGAATAAGTGAGAAATGTTAGTGAAGAGCTCATCGGTTCACGTGAGAATAAGTGAGAGAGGGAGCTAGTGAAGCAAGCTCTTCTGTTCACGTGAGAATAAGTGAGAGAAGAGTAGGGTGCTATGCTAGTGCGAGCGAAACAAAAAATAAAATACAAACTTACGGTATCGAACAATTATATTTGGAAGTTAATGAAGTTACCTGCGATATCCTCTAGTTTGTTGAACATGAGCGATTCAGTGCCGCCGAGCCAGCGCGGCCGCTCGAACATATCCTCGACACGCTTCCCACTCATCTTGGCCAGGCGGGACGCTTGATAACTCGTCATCTCCACCGCCTGCTACCAAAGTTTGTATAAAGTTAAGATTATATAAGGTCTTATTAAATTCACTGACAATAGTTTAAGGGTATGCGTAAATATGTAAAAGAAAAACATCTGAGGCATTTTCAAAAAATCGACACGCTAGATTTTTTTTTTAATTTTCAAACAAACTTTTAATTTATTACGTGAACACCTTTGATTGACCTTCCGCCACGTAGACAGGATTCACTTACATGACACGCACACCAACGACTAACCAATCACAGCACTTATTTTAATTTTGGCGCGTAATCAAAGTGATGATTGGTGCGGTGTGTTTCTAGGACAAACAGGCTTTTTTGTTTTGATTTTATTTTGTTAACTGCAATTTTCTCGAATACTAGCGTGTAGATATTTTTGAAAATTTGCCTATAACATGCTTACATTGTATTTGACCTGCCCTTATATAAGGTCTTATTATATTCACTGCAAATATTTTAGGGGCAGATCAAATAAAATATAAGCATGTACTAGGCTTATTTTTAAAGAAATCTACACACTAGTTTTCGAGAAAATTGCATTTAACTAAAAAAAAAACAACACGAAAAATTTGCACCCTGTTTGTCCTAGAAACTCACACATCGATGAATTTAAATTACGCGCCAAAAAAAGGTGCTGTGATTGGTTGGTTGTCAGTGTGCGTGCCGTGTAAGTGAATCCTGTCTACGTGACGGAACGTCAGTCGGGTCAGTCAAAGGATGTTCACATAATTAATTAAAAAGTTTGTTTGAAAATGAAAAAAAAATCTAGCTGTAGATTTTTTTAAATGCCTTAGATGTTTTTCCTATACACATTTACGCATGCCCTTAAAATATTTGCAGTGAACTTAATAGGACATAAAGTTAATTTAAATTCGTGCCATAGCTTAAAGGTAGGCTTAGTATCAATAAAAGTTTTCGAAAAAATATAGTTTTTTTTTTACATAGCCGAATTTTTATTCGATTGCCTATATCTAAGCCAAAATTCGTTCAGCCTCAGAGATGATTAGACGAAAATACTTTTATTTGCACTTTCTAAACGACAAAAGTGGCAAACATTTATTTTTCCAAAATTTCGAATATGTTCAAAAAAGTTTACCCTTACCTTTTTGTATTTTTTATGCTATTGTTACTAAACCTACCCTGAAACTAGGGCACGCATTTAAATAGACACCCTGTATAAGAGAAAGCGCAGCGTGCCGTTTTACGTAGAAAATAAATTAATAGTTTAAAAAACACTAAAAAACACGCTTTTAAAAGTGCACGTAAAAGTCAAAAATAATTTACGGATCCTTCAAGTTGCCTCTCTTAATTCTGGGCTGAAGTGTAAACTATGTGCTTTTAATTATAATATTTGATTGTAAAAGCGTGGGGCGCTGGAAAAACTTAACTTGATTTCTCAACAAGGCATTTAAAAAAAATCCTGTTCCAGCGCCCCAAGCTTTTACAATCAAATATTATAATTAAAAGCACATAGTTTACACTTCAGCCCAGAAATAAGAGAGGCAACTTGAAGGATCCGTAAATTATTTTTGACTTTTACGTGCACTTTTAAAAGCGTGTTTTTTAGTGTTTTTTAAACTATTAATTTATTTTATACTTTTTAGTCTTTGTTAATGGCATAATTTAAATAGACGAAAAGGCCCGCATCCTCACGATCTCCGCCAGTGCGTCTGTATTGCATGATGTCTTACCTGTGAGCTTAGAACCATCTAGCTCTTCAATCTGTAAACCCACCATAAATGAGTTGCTGGTCACATGTGGTCCGGCTGTTGAAACAGCTATTTCCCACGCTTTGGCGGAAGCTGCATGAGGTCGCCAAAGAGCATTACATTTATGTATGCCGCCAAAGGGTTTATCGGAGTTCTTTAGCTGGCGTAATCGAGCGCCTATCATGATCAACATTTCATATGGAACCATAGATATTATATCGTCCACGAACAAAAACTCTACATTTTGCCATTGTTGATGCATAATTCAAGTAATTGCCAGAGAGTTGAGGCATGATAACTAAGACGCCATCTCTTTGAACTGGTAATTTAAGAAGGATATGCAATGTAAAACCACCTACTACTCGTGCTGCAACCAGTGGCGGATTAACTGTTCAAGCCGCCCTAGGCCCCAGGCCATTGGCCGCCCTTTCTCAGCACCCATCTTGTGGACTAGATACTCGAAACTTCTTCAGCCGCCCTACAACTAATTTTGTTTTCAAATATCGGGGGGTATTTTTAATATCGCCTTATCTGTAGAACTGGTAGGTACCTATAGATAGAATAGGCTACTGAAGTAGAGCAATTGTGTTACACCGGCACAAAACGTGTTGCGAGCGAAGCGAGCCCGACTTTTCACGGTAAAAAATGGTATAGAAGAATAACAATGAGGGAGAGCGAGTGTTGCGAGCGAAGCGAGTGTTGCGAGCGAAGCGAGCCCGACTTTTCACGGTAAAAATTGGTAAAGTAGCAGAAACAGTGAGGAAGGGCGAATGGTAGAACACCAACGCAAAACGTGATGCGAGCGAAGCGAGCCCGACTTTTCACGGTAAAAATTAGTAGCTATTTCGAGCGGGGGGCGCACGATTGTGGGTGAGGGGACTGAAGGGGGCGCGGGCATGGTTGCATTGGCACAAAGTGGCGCATACTATGAATACGAAAAACAAGTGATTTAGGTAGTAAGATTAGAATCATAAGTAAAGTTATCATAATCATAAACCTAATCGTGGTCAAATTTTCATAACAAGACCTATGTAACAAGTCTAAACACGGCTATGATACGATATTTCATCATGGAATACTAGTGCCTATCTTCCGGCTTCATCATTAGACCATGAAACCTAATTGTGGTCAAATTTCATAACAAGACCTATGAAAGAAGTCCAAACGAGGCTATGATACGATATTTCATCATGGAATGCTAGTACCTATCTTCCGGCTTCATCATCAGACCTTGAAACCTAATTGTGGTCAAATTTCATAACAAGACCTATGTAACAAGTCCATACACGGCTATGATACTATATTTCATCATGGAATGCCAGTGCCTATCTTCCGGCTCCATCATCGGACATTGAAACCTAATCATGGTCAATGTTCATTACAAGACCTTTCTAACAAGTCCAAACATGGCTATGATACGAGAATCCGTCATGAAGTTCCAGTTCATGTCTTCCGGCTCCATCATCAGACCTTGAAACCTAATCATGGTCAATGTTCATTACAAGACCTTTCTAACAAGTCCAAACACGGCTGTGATACGATCATCCATCTTGAAGTTCCAGTTTATATCTTCCGGCTCCATCATCAGATCAGCTCGACAGTACCATATTATTGTATTCAGACCTTCATACCTAATCATGGTCAACGTTCATTACAAGACCTTTCTAACAAGTCCAAACACGGCTATGATACGATCATCCATCTTGAAGTTCCAGTTCGTATCTTCCGGCTCCATCATCAGATCAGCTCGACAGTACCATATTATTGAATTCGGACCTTCACACCTAATTGTGGTCAAATTTCATTACAAGACCATTCTAACAAGTCCAAACACGGCTATGATACGATATTTCATCATGGAATACTAGTGCCTATCTTCCTGCTCCATCATCAGACCTTGAAACCTAATCATGGTCAACGTTCATTACAAGACCTTTCTAACAAGTCCAAACACGGCTATGATACGATCATCCATCATGAAATTCCAGTTCATATCTTCCGGCTCCATCATCAGATCAGCTTGACAGTACCATATTATTGTATTGTCATCAAAATCACATACGACTGCCAAATTTCATAACGCTACGACCTTTGGAAGATGGTTAAATTCGTTTTCTTAGATTTGTTTACATAGTTACATACTTACATACAGGTCGACCTAATAAAAGCGTGTTAAAAAGATGAACTGCAGGTAGGTATAGTATTTGAAATAAAGTCGATTACCTATTGGTTGATGTACGCGAAGAACTCGCGCGGACCTTGAGACCGTTTGCTCATGCCAGATGAGCAAAGTTTAAAGGACGATGCGTCAATACGCCCCAATGTTAATCTGACCAATAAATTGTAAATATTGACCAACAGATTTGATACATATCTCAGTTTAGAAATCATGGTACCTAAGGTGCAATTTTTTTGACTTTGGTAACATTTCTCTAAGACGTGGTGGTAAAACTCACATCTTAAACAACAATATAATTACGATTTCTCGTAATATCCCGCCACTACTGGGCAGGTTTTTGGGGGGTTTTCCTGTCCTGGGGGTCCGGCTAACTATACACATGTAACACCTTTTTAAAATATTGACAAAATGTAAATCATTTACTTGTCATTCATTGAGGCATAAAGTTACATGCTGTGTGGTTAGCCTGGCCAGCCCCGAGGCAGTGCCTTTATTTTTATTTTTTTATCCCGGCCGAGCCGCGTTTAGAGCAGGAACACAAATGTTATAAAAAAGAGAAAATTTTGCCTTACAAATTTTCTCTTTTTTAAAGATTGAATTAGAATGTGACTCTCTTAAAACCTTCTAAAAAAAATTAATAATTGTTTTGACTTTGACTTTGACCATGGTAAAAAATAACACTTACCATGAGCACAGAATATATAATAGTACTAGGGTACAGAAAATTCACTCCCTAACAAAAGCCATGGTTAGGTATAAAAAGATACCTACTCTCGGCTTAGTCGACCGCCCGCGAACAAAATTGAAACTTATTACTGCGCGCGAACGGCTCAATCTCCACTGGACGCCGCCGGACAATGACCCGGCCGCGCGCGTTCTCATGGGGTTGTCTGTCACAATAATCGAGTAGGTATTTAATTTATCTGTTCAGTACATAGGTATTCTAGGTAACTACAAGACAAGTATTGCAAGTGTTTTTAAATCGAATTTAAAATAAGCTAGCGTAACATTATACAATAGTAAGTACCTACCTACCTACCTACTTATCTTATGAGATGATAGAAAGTGAAGCTTACACAAACTACACCTACCTATTACCTACCTATACTCTGACCAATACAATTTCAGAAGTAACTTACCTGTTCATCTCCTTTGGAATAACGAAAAACCTTATTTCCGGTTCATTTTTATATTGTTCTTACATATATCTACACTGTAGTATTTGCGAGGTACACTTGCGATCAAAAGAGCATACCTACCGTAAGGTTCATAATCCTTTGAAGTAGCTCATGTTCCTCAACCGTAGTAGTTCATAAAATATAAATGAGATGGCATTAGTTCCATTAAAACTGTCAGCAGCAACAAAATAGAAATTCCATTTGTCAATCACTATAGGTTTTCTATCATTACTCTACTCACAATTTCACATGTTACTTCAATGACTGCGTGGTGTAATGGTTACACACAGTGCCGTCTGAGCGCGTATAACTGGGTTCAAATCCCCAACTCTAGATAAAACTATTTTATGCTATTCAAAATAGTATTTCATTTTAAATGCTTAATTGAATATATTTTTATTAATAAGTGAAAATAAGTAATATTTTATTAATGATTAATAAAACATGTCTAATTTCTTAAGAATTTTATTTTCTTATAATGAAAACAAAACAGCGATACAAAGTATTTTTCTTATTATCCTAAGTAGGTAATAGTAAATGATACCAAAATCTAGTTATAAATATATATTTTTCGAAATCACGCAGGTAAACGCTTAAGTATTCGTTTTCAATAATATTTGAAAAGAGGATTGAAACGTAACCTGCTTTACTTAACAACAGCAAATTAAGGTTCCTACACACTATACCGACGGCAGATTTAAAGTGTTTTTAATAACAATACGATACGAGTACGAATAACAAATAAGCTGTAGACGGTAGCACAGGCGCCTTGCGCGACGAGGTTATGCTTATATATTATGCTATCTATAACTTGGCCGCCAGTATAGTGTGCAGGAAGCTTTATATTACAGAAATAAATAATTATACATAATTTATATTAGTATGCAATAGATTAATATCTGCTTGTGATAAATGTCCGCAAAACTTTAAAATCAATAAATAAAATAAAAATAACCCATGGATCCACCGTTAGGTAATTACGCCTTGCATTCATTTATAAAACCGGTTTATATATTAAAATCATAAATGTTATTCTGTCTTCAAATTTTCTTCTGTCTTCTTATTTCTTTTATAACATATTTGAACCTTCAAGTTCCATAAGTTTTCGTTGTGATTTAAAACCAGTGCTTTGAGGGCTAATAAATAATTTTCACGTCAGTGTTGTTAAAAACACTCCTTGATGACCTATGATCGGTGAATATGACGCCTTTGGTGCGACTGGATATTATTAACGGCGCTAAGTTCTCCCAGGCAATGATCACTTTATATTATTTTGTGGGTTCTTGGAACTTAGACTTATAGTTTCATAGTGTTGATCTAAAACAAAATGTTTGTTAAAATTTCATCGTCTGTTATAGTCTAGTTATTGATGCGAAACAAAAATTAAACAGTATTCACTTCACTTACCCTTATTATTTGTATCCTAGATATTTCCGAATAATGTTTATATTGGCTGTGAAATGCAACTATTTCTTATTTTTAAGCAACACTCATATTGCTTAAATAATTCAAATAATTCATTATTATAAACAACCAATGTTGTTAGATTATAAACACAACACAACCAAATGATTTACATAATGTCTTTATACACCAAAATGATGAATAATAAATTTGAGCTCAAACCGTATGATATACTATACTACCCTCTATTGGCCTTATTACCTACAGTCATATTTACAAGACTTACGGCAATGCCGACAGTAAATCGGCTTATTATATAGACGTTTTTCAACATGAGTCACTAAGCAGTCATAGCCCAGCGGTTATAGGTTGATGCTTTTAATCTAACGAGGTCTGGGTTCAAATCTTACCTGGACCACTGCTTTTTATGATTGGCAAAATCAAAACCATAACGAAAAAGTGTTGTGTGAGATACCAAGTTGTCGACAGTAATAAATAATATTAGCCCATCGAACTAATATGAACTTACGTCCTAGAAGCGCTGGTACTAACAAAAGCCGGAGCAGCAAGCGGGGGGTTGGGGGGTCCACGGGGGGAAGTTATGAAACAAAGATTCGATGTCACCGTCATAGACGCGACACTTCGTTTATATTTTTCCTTATGTAGGTTTAGTACAAGTTTAATACCTACGGTGACGTTGTAAAATAAATTAAATTATGCTTGTTATTCATCGATACCTAATAATTTTTATACCGGGTGTAAGAGATGGTGCACCAAAAACTTTAGGACCTTTATTCGGGATTTATTCTTTCGAGTTTCATTCAACTGAATGGGAATATATATTTTACCTACAGTAGATCTTTTTCATTTACCTAGTAATACCGCTTACATATAAAAAGCAGTTGTTTTATAGCAGAATTTTTAGTACACTGTCTCTTACGTCCCATCATACCTTAAAACAAAATAAGCATTCCCAACAAAAATCGCAGTTTTCGTCATCTTTACTGAAGATTTTATTTTGTTACAGAAGACAATAATTTTCTAATCTAAATAGTGTATTATTAATATTACATTTCGCTATGAAAGGAAATATCAACTTACACTACCTACGTAGGTACATTTTGTTGCGTACACAATTAAACTTCTGAATATTTCATCTATGACAAATGACGCAACATGGCGTCTACGCTAAATATTATTTTCGAATAAAGTTTTCAAATGATTTTCTAGCTACTCATCGATAAAAACTTATTCCTCTGCACTTAGAAGTGTTCTTTGCATTATTATTGCAATATCGTTATACGCACGACGGCATTTTCAAAAAGATTTCGTGAGATTTTGTATAAAAATCAGCTCAAAACAAACGAGACCAACAAGTTTCAAGGCTAGCAACAAACTGAGTGTGCTGGGTCTACTCTACTTGGATCCAGTGGATTGAAACTCCGCGGTGGAGATTGGTGTCCGCTCTATAGTAATAGACCTCGTTGTATTAGCCATATTAAGTATCTCCGGGTGGACGGTTAGAATAAATAAGAACTTATTTTTTCAATTGGGAACTGATTGCAGCGCCATCTAGAGAAATAATTTGGTATCAAGATGTGCCCATGCAGTTACAGAGGTGATACTTTTAATAACAGTGAGATGGCGTTTAATTTCTTGTCATAGAACTAAAAATCCCAACTAGGTATGCTCTTTTGGCCCCGACTGTACATGGCTAGCCATTTTTTAGTTTTTAATCCACTTTCGAAACACAAAACAAAACTTCCGTAGAAATAATCCGAATACGTAGGTACATACGTGCGGGGAATCTTGCGCGCGGCAACCGACCGAGATTAGCCCCTTCAGGGAGCGGCCGGCCGGGTAATACCTAAACCGCGGAGTGAAAACCCCCTGCCATGAGCTATAAACTGAAATGTATTTCATATCTGTTCGTCAATATTTACGTTGGTTGGTGAGAGCAGGGGGACGAGCCCCATATTAAAATGGTCATCGTCCTTTGCTACTGAAAAACGCGCTAGATGTGCGTCGCTTAATAAGATATATTGGGTGGAATTTTACTAGTGACCGATATAGCAGAAACTCAGAACCGGCTGGTAATAAAGAACAACTTTCCCCAAGGAACATAGGTCTAAATATGAAAAAGAAAAAAATGTACCTCCCATAGTAACTCAAATCAGCTGATCGGAAATTTTGTATTGAGAGTCGTTGATTGAGAGGACCAAATTTTTTTTTTCATATTTCGACCAATGTTCCTTGGGGAAGGTTGTTCATTATCACCAGCCGATTCTGAGTTTTCGCTATCAGTCACTAGTAAAATTTCACCCAGTATATGTTCTTCATTATGAGAAATGTTTTCATAGCTATTCCTATTACATACCTACTTAATCTTTACCATTTCCGGCCGACATAGACGAGAGATTGTCATTGAGATCATCGTCATTGTGGTGTAATAAATTTTAGCTAAATTAAAAATAGCTTTTTCTTTTAATTTAAGGAAACACGTCGTTGCCTGCCACGTGTCTTCTTCGACATTACGGCCGACGGCGCGCCCCTAGGAAGAATTGTGGCTGAGCTAAGAACTGACGTCACCCCTAAGACATGTGAATACTTCCGCGCCCTCTGCACAGGCGAGAAGGGCTTCGGCTACAAGGGCTCCACCTTCCTAAATGCGCACGAAGGGATCTGGGGAGGAGAGCTCATAAACCACAACGGCACCGGTGGCAAGTCCACCTATGGCGAGAAATTCGCCGCCGAGAACTTCGTCCTGAAGCACACTGGCCCAGGAGTCCTCACCACGCCCACCGAAGACCTTAACCCCTACGGCACCGAGTTCATCATCACCTACGACAAGGTCTCCGAGTGGGACGGCACATTCGTCGTCATCGGCAATATAGTGGAAGGCATGGACGTCGTGAAGCAAGTGGAAGCTCTCGGCTCTTCATCATGGAGCGCACCATCCAAGAAGATCGTCATTGCTGACTGCGGTCAACTTTGCTAATTTAACAATTTTTTTATGTACCTAATGTAATGCATCATTTTTCAAGTTCATAATTCCTCTGCTAATATTAATATCCTCTTAGTTTTTGACATGATTGTTAATGTTTTTAAATCTAACTAAGGGCCATTGCACTATAATAAGAATTTATAACTATTGTATTAAGTCGCATAGTATAAATTTCAGGAATTCAGTATAATTTTAAATGACCAGCACTGGGTGTGGCTGTTGAAAATGAAGGTGGCTATCAATTACCTGTTGCCCTAAATACACCCACCATGTATATATTTCTGCTTCATTTTAAACACGTGTCCCGTCCCTTAGTCGGGACAAACATTTAGGTAGGCCGCTTTGCTTTTGGACGTCCGTCCAGTATTGTCCAGAAGTGGACTAAGATGGCTGTTTATCATCATGAATTACCTGAATGGCTTCCCATGTTTATCAATGAATCCCTGCATACAACGTGTTACAAAACAACCCATAAAAACTCCCATACAAATGGAGTTCATTTTGTATTTCAACCCATATGTTCCATAGGGAAAGTTGTTCAGTTTTACGAGTACCTTGACCTCCTTTCAGCTTTATTGGTTGTTTTGTAACACCCAGTATACTTCCGCTTGAGATTCTAGGTACACACGCAGTCCATAACGGTCCCGACGCATGTCCAGAAGTAGACTAATTTGTCTGTTTATCCTAATGGACTCTTGACATTGTTGGATTTGTTTTTGTATAATTTTATTCTAGTTATGTTAATTTAAATTTTCTATTTTTATATTTTGACATTGTAATTTTAAATTGACTCTATAGTGCATGACATGTATTCTTTTTTAAATTGTATTCTATTGTTAGTTAGTTTTTATAACATCATGCAAAGGCAGTTTTCAGTGAAACCACATATTTTTGGCAAATGTATCTGCTCACCACTGTACCTGATAACTTTACATGAATAAATTAAATGAATGAATTACCTGGTGTTTCACATCTTCGTCAATGAATCCCTCCATATACTTTTCTTTGAGTTTATAGACGCGGCGTCCCTTGGTGGTGGCGAACATCTTGGCAGCTTTGCTCTTGGCCTCCGACACGGTCATTGTAGGGTTGAATTGTTTTAACAAGCGTTCGGCGAAATTCTGCCCGGCGCCTATGAAAATACAGTGTGTAAAAAAATCAACTGCAAATATTTTAAGGGGAACCACTCTATGAAACTGGACAACTTTCCCTAAGAACATAGGTCGAAATACGTAAAAAACTTAACGTGCCGGAACCATCTTGCTTTTCGGACAATCAGATGGTTCAGCCTGCAATGTCCTAACCAGACTGGGAACAAATTCACAAAGTGAATGACCCCACCGGGAATTGAACCCGGAACCTTCTGCGTGGCAGGCAGTCATACTAACCACTGCGCCGCCACATCAGCTGTCAATCATATGACCGACCTATTGGACCTATGTTCCTTAGGGAAAGTTGTTCAGTACCATGGACTGGTTGGTTCACTCATCCAAATATTTGCAGTTAATGTCTTTACACCATAAATAAGGTGAAAAAAAATACAGGGTGTAAGGAACGGTGTAGTGTAACCATGTGTTTCATGGGGAAAGTTGGTCTGAGCGAGCACGCCTGCAAAGTTTTCGTTACACCGTCCCTTACACCCCGTATATTTTAAGGGGTTAATAATTTGGTCCATGAAACTGAACAGCCTTCTTGCATGACATATTATGAATTGTTTAACTATTGTAAACATAATACAAATGGTGAAAACTTAAAATTAGTTACAAGGGCGAGCTTATTTCTAAAATCTCTACCAGCCAACCAAATGGAGATGAAAGAGGAGAAAAACTGCGGGAACTTGAAAATAAATTGTATGTGCATAATATAGAGTATAAAATACTAAATTACCTACCAACTATAATATACAAATACACAGATATAAAATAAGATATATACTAATACGCAGTCGCGGATTAACCCTAAGGCAAACTAGGCAATTGCCTAGGGTATCACGCCTTGGGGGGCACCAGAAGAGGCACAGTTCGCATATCGTGCCCTCCTTAGGGTACCGTATCATTTCTCACGGTGTCATAAAAAACGAACGACCTACCACTACTGAAAGTTTATTTAGGCTGCTCGCCCGTTTGAAGCGTGAAAAGTTGAGCTCGCTTCGCTCGCGATACATGTGTACATATCTGTCTGATTTACAGTCGCAGCTTGTAGGTACTTAGACTGCTCACCCGTTTGAAGCCAGAAAAGTCGAGCTCGCTTCGCTCGCGATGCATGTGAGTGGCTGTCTGATTTACAGTCGCAGCTTGTGTTTAGGCTACTCGCCAATTTGTAGCATGAAAAGTCGAGTTCGGTTCGCTCGCGATACATGTCCGTGTCTGTCTGATTTACAGCCGCAGCTTGTATTTAGGCTACTCGCCAATTTGTAGCATGAAAAGACGAGCTCGCTTCGCTCACGATACATGTGCGATTCAGTCTGATATACAGTCGCGGCTTGTGTTCAGGCTGCTCGCCCGTTTATAGCGTGAAAAGTCGACCTCGCTTCACTCGCGATAGATGTGTGTATCTGTGTGATTTACAATCGAGGCTTGTGTTTACTAGGTACTCGCCAATCTGTAGCATATAAAGTCGAGCTCGCTTCGCTCGCGATACATGTCCGTGTCGTGTCTGTCTTTTTTTTTTATTTATTTGGCTTAGTATACAAAAACATACAATAAGTTAAATGCCTTTGATAAACCTCGTAAAGGTTTGTCTCAAAGACATAATTCCGCTGTAATACAAAAATATCTGATTTACAGTCGCGCGGTTGACAGGTAAACGCACAATCACATGATTCAATGTCCAAGTCAGGCTTGAACAAATTGAGAAAGTTTGAAATACCAACTCCCAGGCGCGGTCACAGGGGTCATGACCCCCCCTGAAATCCAGTGGCGAATTTGCCATAAGGCCACCTAAGGCCCGGCCTGCTTCTTCTATACCAATTTTACAGTGAAATTTGGGGCTCGCTTCGTTTACGTTTACGCAATACGTTTGGCGTCGGTGAGACACTGAGACAGGTCTCTCACTCAGTGTTGCTTAGAGTATACCAGTTTTACCGTGAAAAGTCGGGCTTGCTTCGCTCGCACCTCATCACATTTTGCGTTGGTGTTCCACCAGTTCACTCGCTCTCCCTCACTATAGCTACTACTATACCAATTTTTACAGTGAAAAGTCGGGCTCGCTCCGCTCGCAGCACGTTTTGCATTGGTGTTCCACCACTCGGTCTCCCTCACTGTTTCTTCTAACTATACCAATTTTTACCGTGAAAAGTCAGGCTCGCTTTGCTCGCAATACGATTTGTGTCGGTATGACACCATCGCTCTCTTTCAGTATAGCTTATAGTATCTATAGGCCTGGGGCCTGGGGCCTAGGGCGGCTAGAACTGTAAATCCGCCACTGCTGATATCCAAGAAAAAAAAAAGCTACCGTGTAAACCGCCGTTTCACCAATTTTTTCCAAACATTTACTGTAGTGATAATGTATTTTCACGAGATTCAACGGACTTGTTTGTCAGGCATTGACCATTGTCAATTTTTCTATAAATCTAAAGTGTGGATAAAAAAAATGGTTCTAAGGTATTTCAACCGCCACGACCCCCCCTGAAACTGAGGGCTGTGACCGCGCCTGCCAACACCGCATGAAAAATACCTACCTACCTAACGTAAAATAAAGCGGCCAAGAGCGTGTCAGACACGCCCACGAAAAGGGTTTCGTAGTCAACGTTTCAATATCAGGTTATTCAGCGTTACAAACAAAGTTAATTTTGTTGCTGCATGGTTACCAACCGCAAATTGAAAACCTTTTATATATCTTAAAACTTTAGTGCTACCTACCTATCCGTTATAGTTTTCATGGTAACTTCAGATTGAGAAGTATATAGTGTGAAATTTTACTAGTGACCCATAGCGAAAACTCAGAACCGGTTAGTGATAAGGAGCAACTTTCCACAAGGAACATAGGTCTAAATACGAAAAAAAATTTTGGAGCTCCTATACAAACTTGCCGATCAGCTGATTTCAGTTACTATGGGTGGTCCAAAATTTTTTATCGTATTTCGACCTATGTTCCTTGGGGAAAGTTGTTCCTTATCACTTGCCGGATCTGAGTTTTCGCTATCGGTCACTAGTAAAATTTCACCCCATATTCCATATTTTTTTCAAATTTTTAGCGTTTATACTTTAGGAGTTACAGCTGGAACAAATTATGGCTCAAAAACGCCCCTATTCAACGATACCCTATTCAATATTACAAGAGAAAAAATTTTTTTTTGTCCCCTTTCACTTGTATGGGAGGGGGTCCAAAAAACATTTGAAATATTTTTTTCTCAACATTTCTAAATTGAGGTCAACATTACCTATCTTCACACCAAATTTGATGTCGATAGCTCCAAAACTGACGGCAGGGGCGTATTTAGAGATTTGGCGCCCTGGGGCACTCACGACTCGGCGCCCTTCCGGCCAGTGGCGTAGGTACTGGCGACTTTCAGACAGAAAAGGCTGTGCCTCCGCTGCCGGAACCGGTTCCCAAAAAAACTCGGGACGGGAACCGAAAAAAAAAAAATAAAGCTCTATGGTTATATTTGAAAAACTTTAGATAGTCTATGGTTGGGTGTTCTTGCAGTGGTTTTCAAGCGGTTGTTTGTGTTTATGTTATTATGTGTGAAATAAAAGTAAAAACTAGGTCGGGGAAAATTTCAGATCATTTTGTTTTCTTTAAGAAAAATAAAAAAGATACGTGTAATGAGTATTACATTAGAGACGCAAAAGCACAAGTCACTTGCACTGATACAAGCTTAAAGTATATACAACCTGTTACAAAACTAACCAAAAAAAAGAATATTTTTCATTATCATCAGTCGATAAAATAATCACATCACTAGTCTAGGGTAGGTGCTACACTACCTGGCGAACAAAGTCCGCTTCGGCGTACATTGCTGGTTGACTTAGTTTCTTGTATTGATGACATTCATGTAATAGCCAGCAATGTAGACCGAACTGCGTTTCGCCGCGTCGGTAACTTCATTTGAACTTTGAGCTGTCAAAATTAGTGCTGCGATGCCACGATTAAAAATAAGTGTAATTTAATAAAACAATATTTTTTTCGTACTTTCCAAAAACGATACTACGGCTCTAATTTTTTGTGAATCGACTCTTTGCAACGGACCTTTCCACACCCTTTCAGCTTTATTGGTTGTTTTGTAACACGTTGTATAATAAGCAAGCTATAGAGTGCGCATGAGCCCCGCGGCTTACTGTCAAATCGTAAGCAGTTGCTCCCTAGATACACACGTCAAATGTCTGAAAAATTACAGAGGTTCAGTAGTGCAAGTTACAACAGTTACAAGTTACTTAAACAGTTGAATTGAAAGTCACACGCACAGTTACAAGTCACTTGCACAGGTACAAGTCACTTGCACAGTTACAAGTAACTTGCATAGATACAAGTTACATGTACAGTTACAAGTCACATGCAAAGTTACAAGTCGCTTAAATACTTACCTACAAGTCACTAGCATAGTTACAAGCCACTAGCATAGTTTCAAATCACTTGCACAATTTACAAGTCTCTTGCATACTAACAAGTCACAAGTTGCTACAAGTGACTTGTAACTATGCAAGTGCCTTGTATTGAAACTATGCAAGTGACTTATAACTGTGCAGGTGACTTGTAAATATGCAAGTGACATGTAACTATGCAAGTGACTTGTAACTATGCAAGTGAATTATAACTATGCATGTGACTTGTAAGTAGCATGTAAGTGACTTGTAACTATGCATGGTTACAAGTCACATACATGCACGCACTTGCATAGTTACAAGTTACTTGTAACAACTTGTAACAATGCAAGTTAGTTGTAACAACATGTAACTATGCAAGTGTCTTGTATTGTAACTGTGCGAGTGACTTGTAACCATGCAAGTCACTAGTAATTATGCAAGTAACTTGTAGCTAGCATGTAGGTGACTTGTAACTGTGCATGTAACTTGTAACTATGCAAGTAACTTGTAAAGTAACAAGTCACTTGTAATCATGGAGACCTAAAGATCGAAATTTGTTCTAAGTCCCAACTTTATATGGCAACGGCGGCGGGTTTCGGTATCTGTTCCGGATGCCGGTACCGGCAGCTGTCCCGGGTGCCGGTATCGGCAACTGTCCCGGGTGCCGGTATCGGCAACTGTCCCGGGTGCCGGTTCCGGCAGCTGTCCCGGGTGCCGGTACCGGCAGCGGAGGCACAGCCTTCAGAAAACAAGCAATAGCCAAGTCAGTGTCGGATACAGAAAAATTTCAAAGGTACAACTAAGTACAAATCGTATGCGGAGTCTACGCTTATCGGTTGTGTTCAAGGGCGGATCGAATACAAAACTTTTCTGGATTGGGGACACAAGTCTTCTGTTAAAACAACCCAACAAACCAACGAGCACTGGATGTATGTATCGCGAGCAAAGCGAGTAAAACAGGTAGAAATATCCACATATCCCAAGCGAAGCGAGCTCGAATTTTCACGCTGCAAACAGTCGAGAACACTAACCGCGTCAGTAAAACAGACAGGCACGTATACTTGTATCACGTAACACGTATCAGGCACGAGCTCGACTTTTCACACCATAAAGGGACGAGGAGCTTAAACACTAGCCGGAGCAGTAAAACAGACAGACCCGCAGACGTTTAGCGCGAGAAGCGAGCTCGACTTTATTACCATAATCAGGCGAGCGAGGGGCTTGGCAGACACGCACAGGTATAGCGAGCGAAGCTCTCGATATTTTACGCTACAAACGGGCGAGAAGTCTACGCTTATCGCATGTTGCAAGGCAGCACGTTCGCTAGCAGTGGGGTCTCCACTCCACACCACCATTGTATATTGCGAGCGAAGCTACATTTGTTTGCCTGACGTTTCAAGCAGTAATTTAAGAGCTAGCGATGCTAGCTACAACACTGCGCTGTAGCGTGATAACTCTTAAAATCATGAAATTGAATTATAAATTGGTGATAGGGGCGCTAGACCAAGACCACACGTATTGCGAGAGAAGCAAAATCAATATTTTACATCAATTGCGGTGCAAGCAGCGCTATACGAAAAATCGCCAGGTGGCGCTTCAAGAAAACATTCAAAATAGTAGAGTCTTTTTTCAAAACTAAATAAATAATGTATATTCTACGTTAACTCTCAATATAATTAGTGATAATTAAACTTAGTGACGTAATACAAGTCTGTGACTGTTATCATAACGAAATAAACAGTGTATAAGTGAGAAATCGTTTAATAAATAAGGACGCCGCCGCCATAACCTCAAACGTCAAAACTTTCTACAGTTATAAAGTGCAAAAACTATTATTCCAATGATAAAAAGACATTTTAAATAGTGTTCAGACCTCCTTAAGTATAACAGTTCAGATAATAACCTAGTAAACTCAAGCTTCTCACACAAAATTTCGAAATACTTGAAACTCTACAACGAACTTTTTCAGTGAGAAAATTTCTAACCTAGTACCAGGCCTGGCGCACTCCGCTGCGTAGGTATAGATTTACAAGTACGTGCGGCGACACCCGCGGGGAGGTTAATCAGTGGGTTGCCGCACGCCGCTCGTTACGCACGCGCTCCCACGTTGCCGCTCTTAATTCTTTCTTTGTACTAAATTTACGTAAATTACGCGAAAATGAGAATAAGAAAATACTGCATTGCTTATAATTGCTTGAATAATTCTAGTGACAAAAGCCTCAAGTTCCACAAGTTACCGCGTGACATCGAAAGGTAAGAAAATAGGTACCTACATAGATTCTAGCTATGTAATAAAATTATTATTTATTATTTAGGTAGGGGAAACTGGGGACACTTGATCCCTGTGGGAGACATGGTACTTTTAATTTCCAGAAAATCTACCAGAGCTATGTGTATTAATGCTAGCAAAACTTTTTGTCTACTGTACGGGCAAACTTTTTTTCGCAGTCATATGTGTCAACTATTTCATGTTTCAAAATGACAGGTCTTTATATATTCATTAGCGGCGCAAGATCATTTTGGCGAGTATTTGCAGGCTTTTATTTATTACAAAAAAGTGAAAATTAGCAAGAGAAACCGTTTCATTATTAGGGATATTTCATTAGCAGTGAGTTTTTATTAAAGAATAACGTTTATATAAAGTAAAAAAAATTCTTTTGTTATTATTCCTGGCCACATACTACAAGGGAGACTTGGTACATTTTTTTAAAGGAGACTTGATCCTAGGATCAAGTGTCCCTTATGGGAAACAGTTAGTAAGAAAATTGTAATCAGGACTGATTGATTAAATTTCGTGTTTATTCAGGCTGTATGGACCATTTTTAAATAATATTTTAATCTGATAGCATTTTATCACTAATGTATTTTTCCTATGGGAGACATGATCCAAGACTAATATAAAAGTTCAAATTTTTTTCGTTATATTATCGATTATAAACGGTTATTCATTACATTAAGTGTACTTGTAAATTTTTAGACTACATTTGGGAGATAAAACAAAACTAAACTTCATAAAATAGTCATTTAATTTTAAGTAATGTCCCACGTGTCCCTGACTATGGAACACATGATCCTCATCTATTTAATAAACAAAACCATGTCTCCCATACTATGGGAGACTTGATCCGGGGCGGATCAAGTCATCCAATTAGGTGGATCATTTCTCCCTTATATACGGGACACATGGTGCAAACCTGTTTTACCAGTTTTCTTTAAATAACTTTTATAACTATGGTATAATCCTAACTACACATACACAAATGGTAGTTGATTAAATTATGCATCGTTTAGTGTAAATACGGTTTAGATATGTTAAAAAATGTATTCACGAGATCACAAAATCAAAGTGGGGGATCAAGTGTCCCCAGTCTCCCCTACCTACTACTACAACGACCTGATGAACCCTGATGTCAGAGTTTTTGAACCTATCTGCCTTCCTCCTTTAAAATTTGAAAGTGACATCCCCACTGAGCGCGCTGACTGTGACCTTCAGGACGCGCCAGCGGCAGAAGAACTTTCGCGCGCAGCCATTCGGCTCATTTTTGCTTGCGCGCGCGATGAGTAGGCTAATATAAAAGTAGGTATCTAAAGCCGGCGCGAAGGAAATTGTACTTTATTATCGCGCGTAAAGATTTATATTTGTTGAATCGCTATGGCGGAGTGCGTCTTCTGTACCTGTACTATTATGTATTCTGTGCTAGTACCAAATATTATAAAGAGGTGTGTGAATAATTGTGTCAGTGGCTTAAACGAATTTTTGGTACATTGGTTAAGACATTTAGTGGCTTCTTCTTCATTTAAACATATAAAAAGACACTTTTTGAAACTACGTTAACATCTCACAACGATATACCAGCGCCATCTCTCCCTGAATAGAAGTACTAATTCTCACAGGTTCCAACGCCGCCTTGAATTATTGAACCCATTTCTTAATCGACAACCTTTAATTTTTGGTTTCGCTACTCGGCAACTGATGGCCCTAAGAGACTAGAAAAATGACGAATACAAGAAAAACTACAATATCCTGTTTTGTATGCAAAAATAAAATTTTTGGCCGTCAGTTTTTAAAGTGCTCTATCTGCAAAGGCATATATTGTGCGAATCTTCATTGTGCGAGAGTTCCTGATAAACTTTATTATCTGATGAGTATAGACTCGAAAAATAATTGGTCGTGCAATACCTGCAAGTCGGAGAATAAAAGGATATCACTAAACAGACTCCAATCTAACCAGTCTAGCCCAATCATCCTAAGCCCAGTGTTCAAACCTGCAGAAAAAAATAAAATAAGCCAGAAAAATGCTAGTGAAATGTCCAATACAATAAGCGAAAACCAAGATAGCCTTTCTGGCTTAGATGATACGATTTTGCCACTAAACAGGACAAAAAGTGATACTACAACTCACTCTAATTATTCCTTACCTAACCTAGAAACAAACCTTCTGTTAAACCAATGGGAAACAATTCTGGACAGAAAACTGGAAAATTTTAAGATTAATCTAATGGAAGAAATAAGGTCAACAATAATAGAACTAACAGTAAGTGAAATATCGAAGCTGAGATCTGAAATATCCCAAACTACCGAAGTCTCCCACTCAGCCCAGATCCCACTGAAAGAAGAAATAGGAAAAATTAATAAAAAGATAGAACAATTAGAAGCTGAAAACACTAAATTACATAAATACATAGAAGAATTACAAATGAATATTTTAAAAGATAATACACTAATTGACCAACCAAATAAACCAACAGAAAATGGAAAGAAAATCGTGTTATATGGAGTTAAAGAAAATAAATGGGAATCAGACCAATCACTACAAGAACATGTGTCTTGCATATTTCAAGACATAATTAATGTCAACACCATAAACTACATTGAAGAAGTAAAAAGAATGGGGAAAAATAAATACAGGAGACCCATAGTAATTGAACTTCTGAGCAAAAATATTACTAGATACATATTGCAACACAGTCATCTTTTTAAAAACACAGGACTAGCTATCTCAGCATTTTTGGATGAAACAGGCATTCAAGAGAGAAGGAAAAATGTAGAGATATTAAAAGAAGCGCGAAGACAAGAAAAACGGGCCAACATAATGAATAATAAAATGATTATAAATGGAAAAGAATATAAAGAAACACATCAAGAATGCCAAAGCCAAATAGATGAGATAAACTACTCAAATAGCCAATCTACAGAGACAGAAAGAGTAGAAAGAAATAAAACTGCCAGAATACAAAGAAATAATTTTTTTCGCCAGTAACTTTCACATCATTTATCAAAATATTCAAAGTATAAGAAATAAACGCCATCTACTGGAAGAATTAGCGGATAAATATAAAGACATTTGCGCCTTTTGTCTCACGGAAACTTGGATGCATGAATACCAAACAGATGCTATGCAAGTAGAAGGTTATAAACTAGCTTCTCGGTTTTGTAGAACTAATTTTACAAGAGGAGGGTCATGTATATATTTAAAAGAAGAGATAGAATATGTAGAAATAAGAGAATTTGTAGAGCTTTCAGTTGAATATATAATAGAAATAAGCGCCATCGAGATACCAAAAATTAATCTAGTAGTAATATGTTTATATTGGCCAGATAGTAAAAGGGAACCAAAAACATTTTTTAAAACATTAAAAAAACTCCTAAACATTTTAAAGAAAAAATACACTCAGAAAAATATAATTTTAGGTGGGGATTTTAATGTGAATACTCTTTTAAATACACCCATGTCTCGAAAATTAATAAAACTTATGACAAGCTTTAACTTTCGCCAACACATTGAAGAACCTACACGAATTACATCTACACTTTCATCTTGCATAGACCATATATACACAAACTTCCAAAACAAAAACATGAAAACATCAGTTATAGAATATGGTTTGTCAGACCACAAAGGGCTTTTATTCACGATGCCAGCACAAAACTCAAAACAAGAGAAGTTTGGTACATAAATAAAAGACAATTCAATGATAAAAATATGCAATATTTCAAAGAACACTTGAGTAAAATAAATTGGAGCAACGTCATTGACATAAATAAAAACATTGACCAAAATTATAATTCATTCAGCTCTGTTATTAAAGAAATTTTGAATAGAACTATACCTAAAACAAAAATAAAACTTAAAAACAAACGTAAAAAATATTGGCTTACACCTGGAATAAAAAAATCTTGTGAACACAAGCGTCTATTAAAAACTTTTATTTCACATAATAACAATAATATTTTAAAAGACCATTATAAAAAATACGAAAAATTACTTAAACAAACAGTTAAAATATCGAAAAAGAATCACAATATTAATAGAATGAAGAATTCAAAAAATAGTATAATTACAATGTGGCAAATAGTAAAAGAGAAAACTAATAAAATTATTCAAAAGGAAAAAAGTAATATAAAATTAAAAATAAATAATATCAATATAGAAGATCCAAACATAGTAGCAAACGAGTTTAATAAATTTTTTGTATCAGTAGGTGCAACAAAAAATAGAGACATCCCTCTTACACCCCCGAAACCAAGTCAGACTGAGAGATCAAATATAGATGCAAGCAGCATGTTAAATTCAATGTATTTAAGGTTGGGGAATGAAAAAGAAGTTTTTAATATTATTAAAAAAACGAAAAACAAGAAAAGCTTTGGGCATGATGAAATTCCCCCCATTTTAGTAAAATTCTGTGCACAGGAACTATCACCAATTTTAACATTTCTGATCAACCAGTCATTCCAAGAGGGCATTGTCCCGAATTCCTAAAATCTCCATTATTAAACCGGTTCATAAAAGGGTGTACACACAGATTGCAATAATTACAGGCCCATTTCACTGTTACCCACATTTTCAAAAATCTTTGAGACTGCAATGTCAAACCAGCTATATTCATATTGTGAAAAGTTTAACATATTTAGCAATCAACAACATGGATTTCGTAAACATCATACAACGTCTCTGGCTGTATTTACATACATAAATAAAATATTAAATATAATAAATGAAAAGAACCATGCAGTCGGGCTTTTAATAGACATGAAAAAAGCTTACGATAGAGTCCCTTATAACCAGTTATTAGTCAAATTAAAGAGCATAGGTGTACGAGGTCCAGCTTATGAATGGTTTGTGTCTTACTTAAAGAACAGAATACAATATGTAGAAATCGAAAACCATGATAGCGTTACCGGAGATATCACAAATATAAGATCTGAAATGGCTACCACCATAAACTCTTTACCACAGGGTAGTGTCCTAGGCTGCATCCTCTTTCTAATTTTCATAAATAACTTGCCTAAAATAATCGAGAAGGACTGTATGTGTACACTCTTTGCCGATGATATCTCAATTGTAATAACCTGTAAAAATAATCAACAACTGCAAAACAAATTAGACAATATATTAAATACAATAGTGATTTGGTTAGAAACACATAACTTATTAATTAATTTTGAGAAAACAAAAATCATTCAATTTGGACCCTTTCAAAGAACCCCATTAGAAATTAAATATTCTTTTCATAATAAACACTTAGAAGTAGTTGATAATTACCTCTGCTCGGAATCAATATAGATACTCATATTAACTGGCAAAGTCACATTAATAAAATAGCTTCTAAACTGTCGAGTTTTACATACGCACTTTACGAACTGAAGACAACGACGGACAGACAGACAGCAATAAATGCCTATTACGCTTATGCTCATGCTTGGCTCCAATATGGAGTTGTATTGTGGGGAAATAGCTCAGACTCTATCGTACTATTCAGATTGCAAAAGAAATGTATTAGGATTATCCAAAACATAGACGCCCTACAAAGTTGTAAAAAGCATTTCGTTAATTTAAAGATCTTACCTCTCCCTTGCATATACATACTGGAAATAAGTAATTTTGTAAAATTGAATTCTGATTTATTCCCCCAATACTCCCGCCCACAGAATCTCCGACCAGCGACCAAACTTGCCGTACCTTTCTCTAAAATGAAAATGTTTCACACTGGCCCCTTTGCGATGGCGGTTAAAATTTACAATAAAATCCCTGAAAAAATCCGACAAATTTCTGACCCTCATAAATTCAAAACGGAATTAAAAAATATTCTGTTAAAAAAATGCTTCTATACCGTCCTAGAATTCTTAGATGACTAAATTTTTTTGTGATATATCTAGAAAACTATTTATTATAAAGTCTAAGTAAAGTTGTATTTGTATAAAGATAATAGGTTAAAATATTAGTTAGTGTAGCTTGAAAATTTCTAAATACCTACACTTGTCTTGTTATTTAGGTTTAGTAAATAACCTTATCATATACCTGGTGTTACCCACCAAAATTGCGATACCCTATCCGGGTTCATGTTTGTGTCAAGCAACATTATTTTATAAGACCTTATTTATGTACAACATGAAAGCAATAAAGAATTGAGTATTGAGTATTGAGTACGAATTTTAGGGCGCTTCGACGGTACACGTATGGCGAGCGAAGCGAGCTCGACTTTTCACGTTAAATTTAGTCACGCGCAAGCAGCTTTGTTTGGGAGGGAAAAGTGGCGCCTGACTGACTGCAAGAAGGCGCCATAGCTGAGCGTTTTTTTACAGTTGCGAAGGGCGGCTAGCGCCGGCCGCCCCCCCGAGTCTTGCGCCCTGGGGCACGTGCCCCACTTTCCCCTATGGTAAATACGCCCCTGACTGACGGAGTTATGAGGGCGCGGCATACAGACAGACAGACAGACTTGACGAAACCATAAGGGTTTCTAGTAGACTACGAAACCCTAAAAAACGTGATCCCGATTTTTTTCACGTTTATTCTTCGGAAAGGCACCAAGGCGTGGATTGCCTAGGGCATCAAGTTGTCTTAATCCGCCACTGCTAATACATCAGAGTAGAATAGCACCACCCCTTCTCTTACCGTGGGGATCGTAAGAGGCGACCGAGGGATAAACCCGACCCAACAGCCAGGGCCAACCGTATGGTAGCAGTTAATCCACCACAAAAGCATTCCCAAGGAGTGTTGACGTCTGGTAGGTGGCCGGTCGTAAAATTCAGCCAAATCCTTTTGCAACGCGATTTTGTGTTCAACGAAACGTGTTGCGCCGACCCCAGCAAGAAGATAATTCGGTATGCTAACAAGGTCATTTTCAACTAAAATCTCAAAACCGTTTCGAGATTTACACTTTATCTACAATACCTACGTATTAGATTGGTGATTATTTTAAGTTTAATTAAGAAATTTTAATAAAATATCTTGCCTTCGATGACCTCTATTTGACCTTCTGAAATAGAACCTTACGATTTATATTGAATAAACCTTTTGCCTTAGTTGAGAAAAAAAAACAACGAGTTTGTATTATGGTAATTTGACATTGTCTTTCTTGCATTATCCGTCAATCGTTTGCACACTATGGAAACGCCAATATGATGACATATTCCTTATTAAACCCATAGATTAAACCACAGATAACAGCTATCAAACAGATGATTTTTACGACGGCCATTACTTGTCTTTCAAAAAAGAAAACTTTACTACTTTTCAAGAAGTTTTTGATCAAAATATAAAACAAATCAAACAAACCTATTTATGTACAAACTTATTTTTCTAGTTTGTGGACTATCACGCCAGTTGTCTTTGTCAACGTCAAGTCAAAGCGTCAGTTATTTAATTTATTGTTTTATTCTTTAGTTTTATTCTTTTTATTATTAATCTCAAGTTTTATTAAATTTAACTTCAGTTCTAAGCAAACAAGTTATTCGGAAGTTGTAGCAAGTGAGTTTTTCGTGATTTCAACGGACAGAATTGCCACGGATAAAGCAAAGAGCACAGCAATACTTTGTTGTACAGGCAGTGTTTGTTACAATATGTTAGCCACTTTATCCACTGAAAAGGTGTTGTGGGAGTTAAAGTTGGGGACAGCAGCACCACATCGCTGCCCGCGAGCCACGACCAGCAAATCGGGCACCTAAGATAGACCTGTTTGCATGCACGCACGGGAACACTACAAACCAGTGAATTATGTAAGAACAGTGTATTCTCCAGTTACTTAAGATTTGTATTGCACGCTATAATAAACCTCTGGGGTTCAGTTGCCTTTAGGTACTCATAAATATGTTCATGATGATAACGTGAGCTTAGTGTTAGATACTTCCTTTACAACCAATTCATGCTTATTTTGTAAATATTGTTTGTTAATTCGAAAATTTTATACATTTGTTTTGAAGATGTTTTGAAGAATGAATAAAATTATGATAAAAATGGGAATGTTTATTTTCTTTTTATTTAATCGAAACTAAGAAAAAATGTATTGCGGTACAGTAAGGTACTATAGTACTGTCATTCGAATAGGCCATATTTAACAGCTGTCCAATATGGCCTTATATCGAGTGACCGTACTACAAAAAGAGGTATAACCAAGGGGTACATAACCTATCATATTTCTGAACGGTTTTTTTTCTAAACGAACGTAGTAATCAGTAAGATTCTGATATATTATCTTCACTGGTAGTTTTTAATTAAAAAAAAACCTGGGATTCTATATGCTGGCACCTTTATATTGAGCGTCTCCTATCTGTCCCGTTAGGGACATATATATAAGTAATTTGTGATCGTTTGTTGTTGTTTTGTGTTTATATAAAATTTTATATTTTAAAGAAAATACGCATTTTACAACGACTTTCACGGGAAAAATTTGTGAACAGTGTCTAGTGCGACCTCCTGTCGCTCGAAAAGTAATAGATTTGGCGTTGTAGCTGTGTTAAATATTGAAAACACTGACATTTACGTGGTCGGCCACAAATATGAGTTCTAAGGCAAAATTCGCTATTTTTCAAACCTCGTAAGTACAAAAAATAGTGTATTTTATCGCAGTTCAGCTATTACATAATGCATTTTATAGAAAGATATTAGTATTCGGCTATATTAATAGTATAATTTCAAACAAAGTCGGTACAAAATTGTGGTGCCGAAGTAAACAATAGTGCTGCTCATTACTTATCGATATTTGTTTAAGATCCAGTAGCTTAGATCAAACTTTGATTCGTGACGTAATCAATATTTTAAACTAAAAATAAAAACTAACTGTGTGTTCTATTTGTTTACGATAGGAGGTAAGCGCTGTTCTATACCTTTGTGCGAGAATAATTCAAGTGATTATCCGTACATATTATTGGTACCCATTTTAGAATGGCTGTTGGAAAAATGGTGTGCACAAATAAACACGGAGTATTTCTAGTATTTTTTGCAGTACTGCTGTGAATAACATATGGAACAGTGCAGAGTTGCTTTTTTTGCTAAGGACGTGTCTCCTGCGTATGCGTTTGCGTTTGTCTGCTTGAATTTACTTCATATGTGATGAGTCAAGAATAAATGGTTTTATTTAATCGTATGGCAGAATATCAAATGTCGTTTATAGAATTATGTCTAGGTTCTTGATCCAATCAATCGCGTCATTTTTCAACGTAAATATATCTCCAGGATCTCCACAGTATTTGCGTGAAGGGCATTCCTCTATAATGTGTCTCATGTTTTGACAGGGGGCTCCGCAGTCACACCCGGGTGAGTCAATCCACTTGCATCTGTACCTATATTCCGCACTACGGCCATGACCCGTTCTCAGCCGGTTCGTCTGACACCAATCCTTTCTGGGAAGCGCGAAGCCTTCAGCTTTTAGTGTTGGGTTGTATAAGTCAGGAGCATTTGCTGGTGGGTGTTCTTTCCATAGCTGTTTCCATGCGTCAGTAACGCAGAATTCCTCGTTCAAAAGGTCTTTCGCAGAACGGCAAGGTGGTTTTCGCGACTTAAGTCGATGATGCGGTGGGTTGAAGAATTCATCATGCACAGGGAGAGCGGGGTTGTTTCGGATTTTTACCGCTTCTCGCATCAATGCCGCTTGCCTTCGAAGTTGAGGAGGTGGAATGTGACTGAGTGCAGAGAGCCATTGAGTTGGAGTCGACCGTATTGTACCAGAGACGCACCGCATGGATTTATTGAGTTGTGTGTCGACCAGATGCGTGTGGGCGCTGTTTAGCCAAGTAGAAGCGCAATACTCTCCAGCCGAGTATACTAGGCTAAGGCTCGTGGTGCGGAGCACGTCGGCACTGGCTCCCCAGCTTGTGCCCGTTAGTTTGTGAAGGATATTATTGCGCGTGATCAGTTTCTTACTCAGCTTACTCAGATGTTGGGAATATGTGAGCGATCGGTCAAGTGTGACTCCCAGGTATTTGGGGCAGGGGTTATACTTAAGTAGTGAATTTGAAAAGTAGACACTAGGTTGGTAATTTGCTTCTTTGTTATTTAGGTGGAAGGTGGTTACTTCAGTTTTTCCAGCATTCGGTATAAGTCGCCATTTTTCGAAGTACAGTGTAAGGGCTGCAAGATCTTTATTTAATACTTCCTCTGACTCTTCAAAACGCTTGCTTTGGCTCGTGATAGCTATATCGTCTGCGTAGACAAATTTTCTGGACGAAGTTTGAGGCAAGTCGTGTGTGTATAAGTTAAAGAGCAGAGGGGCGAGTACCGATCCTTGCGGCAGTCCATTATTTAAGCTTCTGGTCCGGCTTTTCTTATCTCCGAGATGAACAACAAATTCTCTGTTGCATAACATTTTGCCTATGATGTCTACAATAGGGCGGCTGGGCACTACTCTTGCCAGTTTACAAAGAAGTCCCTGTCTCCAGACCGTATCGTAGGCAGCGGAAAGGTCTATCAGCACAGCCACGGTTTTTTGTTGCTTTTGAAAACCTGCTTCAATATGGGTCGTCAGTGACAGTACCTGGTCGTCACAATTCCGGCCACTCCTGAAACCGGCCTGCTCTAATGGGACTTGTTTATCAACAATAGGTGTTATTCTATTGCAAAGAAGTCGTTCCATTAGTTTGTAAAGGCAACTAAGTAAAGCTATAGGTCGATAGCTTGATGGATTATCAGCAGGCTTTCCAGGTTTGCAGATAGCTATGATTTTGGATTTATTGAATTTAGTTGGGATCTTCTGTGAATGCAGCATATCAGAGAAAAACAGGGCAAGCCAGCGTCTGCAGTTTGGTCCAAGGTTGATTAGGAACTCGTTATAAATACCATCATAGCCGGCAGCTTTGTTTCTAGACAGGTTTTTTATGGCCAGGTTGATTTCCGCAATAGTGAAGCTACTTGATAATTCATTATCGATCGGAAGGGTATCTTTGCTTCGCCTAAGTTCTTGTTTTAGAGCTCTCGCAAACTGTTTGTCTCCTTTAGCCTTCGAGGTGTTTACTATTTTGCTGGCGATGGAGTTTGTAAGCTTTTGTGTTGGTGTTAAGGCGGTGTTTCCTGATTTTCCAGTCAGTTTATTTAATACCCTCCATGCTTTACGACTCGATGTCTTGAAGTTCATCTCTTTGACCGTGTTAACCCATTTTCTTTGGCGATTTTCATCTAGAGAGTTTAGTAGTTCGGCGCCAACATCGTGCTCCCCTGTGTTCTTATATTCTTCATAAAGTTTGTCACTCTCTTCCGACCAACATGGAATATAGGTTTTTCTGTATCCTCTAGGTATATTCCTTTTGGCAGTTTCATGCAACAGGCGCACTAGTCGATTATAGCTCTCAGTTCTTGCAGGTAACCATCTTATGGCGGCGTCCATATCTTTTGAAAATTGGTGCCAATTTGCTTTGCAGAAGTTCCAGCGAGGGACAGGTACCGACTGATGAAACGGTATTCTAGTTCCAGTTTCAATTAGTATTGGTCGATGCTGGCTGTTAGGGAAATTTGCCATTACAGTTCTTGAGCAAGGCAATGGTCTTCGGGAGCCATCTTTAGCTAGGGACACAAAAGTGAGGTCTGGGTTATAATCTCTCCTCCAGCGTGCCGAGTGGAAACTACCTCTGTCCTTGGCATCAAAGATTAAGTGTAAGTCATTCCTTTCAGCCCATTCCACCAGTTGTTCTCCATTTTGGTCATTCTTGGTATAGCGCCAGTTACAATGGTGGCTGTTAAAATCACCGCTATAAATAGACGGGTGGGCAAAGGTAGGTATGTGGGATTCCCATGTAGATGCCGGTGGTTTATAGATGTTTACTATCGTGAGGTCTTTGACTGAAATAGCACAGACAAAGAACGAGGCACACGATGCGGTGGGCACCAAAGCAACGTCCCCCAGGCCATCTCGGACATATGTAGCAATACCGTATTTGGCATGATTTTGGGAGTGAACAATATTATAGTCAGGAATTTTGCCACGTTTATTAAGGTTTTCTTCATCCTTAGCGTGAGTTTCCTGGAGGAGAAGTACATCGATGCTGTTTTCCTTTAGGAGCTTTTCCAAATAGTCACATTTTGCTAAGCTAATTCCTTCTATATTTAGTTGACAGATTTTAATGGTTAGTCCAATATCTTTAGTCATGTGGCCCTTAAAAGGGCCTTTTTGATTGCAGCTAGGTTTAGACATATTCGACATTCGATTGGTGCTGTGAGATCACAGGGACAGGTACAGCAGCCAATGGTTGTTGCTCGTTTAGCACCACCCAGGGGACACGTGCAGGGTAGCGGTGGGTGACTTCCTGCGGACGTGAGCAACTTCGTCCCCCAGAACCAAGAATAAATGGTAAAAATATTTTTTGTATATTATTATTGGATAACGTTCCCTTTCAAAGCATATCACTTTTATAAATATGTATAGAACCATAACATATAACAGCTACAAAAGTACACTGCTGGCCATGGGCCCACAGCAAGTATTGGCCTTTACATATTTGGGGTATTATTTTCCATAATCACCTAATCTGGCAGGCGGATCGGTGAGCGCAGTGCAAAGTGTTGTTTATTCACAAGGAACGATGCTGTCGTGTGGTGCCAGCTTACCCCATATCTTTCCCGTGGGTGTCGTAAGCAGCGACTTTTGAGTGTTGGTGTGTTTTGCAATATTTTGGTGCAAGATTGACAGACTGTCACTATGGCCATACTTAGTATTCTGAATGACTCTCAAAAATTTTGTCAGACGTAGTGTATTTTAGTTTGATTACTATTAGAGTAGAAGCCTCTGACACAGGCAGTCGGCAAACCTACTCACTTAGTAGCTTTTAGAATCATAATGCCAATATTTTGCAAATATGGTAATGTTAAACACGAGTCGTAGGTAATAACAAGCTCCTAAAATAAGCTTAATAAAATTTTACTGAATATTTACTCACGCCAGCGCTAAATATCGATATCGATAAGCCGTTACGGGTTGCGAGGTTACATCTCTACTTATCTGTACACTTGACAATTGTTTGACGTTTTGATTATCCATAGATTGCCATTATTATTATTTTTAAAGGCCAGGTGTAGGCAAAAATATTGTGAATATGCAGCCTAGTGATTGAGTAAAACCTCAAAACTTTAAAAAAATATTTAAAATAGAAATAAATAATATCTTTTCAAAATATCGAAAATAGTTTCTTAGAATGATCTATAATATCAAAATAAGGCCTAAAAAAATTGACCTGGCGAACCGAATTACCTATACCTTCTTATTTTTTTATGACGGGACACCAAAGCAATGAACGACCCGATGAAATCAAATGTGCCAGTTGGCCCCTGACGTGGTTGTGTAACCGATAAATAGGGTTATTTTTTTGTCTGTGCGCAAACTTTGCAGGATGTTTCTACTCGTGATTCTGAACAACTTTTACTATGGGGCCACCTGCGAATCTAAAAGTTTTTTTTGGGTTTTCCATACATTATGTCGACAAGGTATGAATTTTTCTATGGAACATCCAAATTTTTTTTTGCGAATTCGCAGGTGGTCCCATAGTAAAAGTTGATCATAATCACGAGTAGAAACACCTTGCAAAGTTTGCGCACTGACTAAAAAATAACCTAGTATAAACGGCCAACCATCTATTTGTTTAATCAAACAAGGGATCAAGGAGGGCGAGACATGCTCCCTGCGCGCCGTTACCTTAAAGCACGGAGCAAACTTGAGAAAGATTCGCAGTGCTTTTTTTGTATTATGGTTATGGGCAGGGATGTTGCGAATATCCGCATCCGCATCCGCATACGCGGAACATCCGCATCATTTTAGACATCCGCATCCGCATCCGCAAAAATTGATGCGGAGATGATGCGAATGCGGATGTGAAGCAGGTCGGGACAAGAAAGAAAGGGGCGCGTCCGGCGATTGGCGCGTGTCGCGCGCTCGTGCTAATTGACCAATAAGTAATCAATCATTTTAATTTCAGTGTCTGTTATTCACCGGGGAAGCCCCGCGCCTCACTTTTGTTTTTGTGTTGTGTATTCCAAGTGAACAGTTATTTCGTAGCGCTGGGTTAATATAGGTACGAACCCTTGCGAAACAGGCTGGATCCCGAAAAGGCAGCCATTCTACTTTTCATCAAATATAATGCTCCCTTGTTTAAATTTAATTATTAAAATAAATAAATTGTACTTAATAGTACTTACTTTACTACTTTATAATTAAAATAATAATAAAAGACTTATAATTACTGATTATTTGACTTGTCTTTTAAATTTTTCTCCTAATACTTAAGATTTTTGTACACATTCGCATCCGCATCCGCATCCGCGGATGTGAGCCCCCAGAAATCCGCATCCGCATCCGCGGATGTGAAAAAAATCTGCATCCGCAACAACCCTGGTTATGGGTACCAAATTACCAATAAATTTACCCCTCTACAGTGGAGAAAGTGGGAGTGTTTTATCGAATTTGATTGTAGATTTTTAATTACGTATGGTATATTGTATGGTATGGACAAACAAACGCGTTGTATTCAAAATGAGAATTTCGAATTTGCCGCATTATTTAAGGGGAAATCCCATAATAGTGTGAAAGAGAAAGATTTACCTCCTTTTTCATGGAATAGAGTGAAATAAAAGCACAATTTCCCAATTTCTGAACGAAATTGTAACTGTCAAACAGAATTAAAAAAAAAACATACCGTAGGTTTCGTGGAGTCCCTACAATGTACAACATAGTATTGTACAGCATAATATTGGCCGTCAGAGGAATGTACGACGTGATGGAGCACGACATGGTGGATGGAATCAAAACAATGTCGCCATCCATCACCCCGTACCGAAAGTGCACAGGGGTGGATTGCACGACATGATGGTTGGAGACATCACGTGTTGTGGTAGAATAGTGATGTGACTGGATCGATAATATTTTATGCGTTTCTAACTTAATCGATATTGTTTTTATATTTAATATATTCTTTAGTAAGCTTGGTCGCTCACTTCGTTCGCTCCAGGGGGTCACTGTTCTAACCTAACCTAACCTACTGTGTCGGATTTGTGTTAAGTGTGTTTTTTTTTACTGCGGGGGGCTGCGCCCCCCAAACCCCCCCTTGTGCATCCCCAACAAACCATCATGTCCCCCCCTCCGTGGGTTGCCTTGCATGTCATGTTCGAATAATTAATCGATAAGTCGATCAAAGTCAACACTGTCACATCACTACATCCGCTGTGACGTCATTTGTTTTGATTCCATTTCCACCCCTGTACATTATCGGTCCGGGCCCGTATTTCAAGACCATCCATCCATCATGTCGTACAATGATCTGCTGTACAATACGCTGCCGTGCCTTAACCTGCTGTGCATTGAGTATGTCGTGCATTGTGGTCAGGGTTGGATTTTGTAGTATAATTATACTATTCGTACCATTATTTCATGATGTGTAGTATGTAGTATAGCAATGTCAGTATACTACGCGAAAATACCATAATTTATCATCAGGTCGCTCTAGGTCATTTTGCTTTTTAATATTTACCCCACAATATAGGGAATTGGGCGAAACTGAGCGTTTGGTGTGATATGTCCGAAAACTATCCATTCAAAAAATCGCCAAATTTGCTCTCTTGTTTGATTGTGAGAGAGTATTTAGCAAAGTTAAATTGGCAAAAACAACTCGCTCCCAAGGACGAAATTCCAATTGACGAATTCAAATTCCAATTCAAATAGACGTCCACTTGCCTGAATTTGATTAATTCGAAATTTTTGTTACAAAATAATAAACAAAATTTCACTTATAAACGTACCTAATTTTATTTCAAAACAAATCAAAAATGATGTACAACGAAACGTAGTATAATTTTAGGCAAGTAGTATATTTTTAAATTCCGTAGACAATAATTTTTCGAGGGTCTGAATCCAACCCTGATTGTGGTTCCCCGTTTCGTGACTTTCGTGTTTCGTTCATTGTGTTCTTGAGATAAGAATTTTGTTTTCCTGTTTTTATCAGCGCCGGCGCATTATCCTCCCTTCAATATTTTCCTTTTGTCTTCATCTGTCTGCTGCAATCAGTACCTACGCGGCTCAGTGATTTGGTACTCTCGTGGTCTGGTAGTTTTGTGTAGTTAAGTTAACAAAAGTTTGCGCGCGATGGCACCTCGCGAACCTGAATCCACGGACTGGCAAGTCAATTACCCCGAGATAAAGATGCGTTCGGCGCACTTGCTGCGGTCTGGAGAATGGGCGGACTGTAGTTTCCAGTTCGAGTCGGGCGCGGGCGAAGCAGCCCCGAGTCTCGCAGCGCACCGGCTGATTCTCGCCATGGCGTCGCCGGTCTTTGCGGCCATGTTCTACGGACGTGTTGGCGACAAGGAGGAGCCTATTCATATCAGCGACATCGACCACGCTGTGTTTTCTAGCATGTTGGAGTAAGTTAACTTTTCGATAATTTTTAGCTCTGTTACAATTATAAAGCAGGTAGGTTGGATAGAACTCCAAAAAGAAACTCCATCTACCTCTAATTTATGGTTTTGTACCTACCGCTAAAATTATCTTGTTACCCTGACAAACCCTGATGAAGCTATGAATGGTATATTTTATGTTTTTAGTTTCATTTATTTTTTTTCATTTTGAACTGTTGAACAACAAAGAACCAGAATAAAGACTACCTGGCTCAATAAAGAATGGGAATATGAATAGCGGTGGTTCCGTAAGTTAGAGGGGGAAAGCATGAATGCCTGGTGTATGTATGAGCCTTAGTGCAAGTGAGAAAGCATGACCTTCGGCTGCCATATATAATCCCATTCTTTATTTAACCATGTGTAATATATTCTATAAATAACTAACAGAAATTCCTTTTAAAATATCATTAACTTACTTGTAGGAACCTTATTCAACTGTGTTGTTTCATTCTTGGTTTAGTAAAATCTTTATTTTGTTTTATTTTCAGTTACATTTATACCGATGAAGTTGAAATTACTGGCTTAGAAATGGCTAGCGAACTGTTTAGAGCAGCCAATAAGTATATTCTTGTGCATTTGGAGAGGAAGTGTATTAATTATCTCCTCGAAACCTTAGTCCATAGAAAGCTTGTTATATTTATGAATTATCTTGCATGTATAATGAAGAGGAGCTCAAGACAAAATGTGTTGAGGTATATTTAAATTGAATATTGTAATAATTAATACCAGTGGCAGGTCAGCCACTTATAAAAAGTATGTGGGCATGAATGTTAAAAACTAAATTCTTTTTCTTAATCTACACCTTAAATGGCTTGATGTTTGTCCACATATGATAGTCAGTCAAAGTCAGTAGATTCATCTCAGTGGTGTGAGTGACACTAGTTGTATTAAAAATTCAAAATGGCAGATTTTAAACATGACATATATTATGATCTTAAAATCACTGCAGTCAGGTTTTTGATTTTTAATGTTGAGGCTTGTCTAAATGACTTATATGCTACTGGATGACTGTGTGAAATAAATCAGGTAGCTACTTAAATACCCTGACAATCCTTATTTTAATTTGCCTTTTTCACAGTTCTTTCGTACAAATACTCTCGACGTTATCAAAGCGAACACTTTCAAGGATGCTCAGCTCGAGACTTTGAAGACCATTTACTCACTGGACACCCTGAGCATTAATAGTGAACTAGACCTGTTCGAAGCACTTGTAGAATACACCAAAACAGATACAGAAATGAGTGACAATGGGCCGGAAATTAATAAATCTCATGAGGTATGCATTTTTTTTGGTGCAGTACTCAAAAGATGTTCGTCTGTCGGTCACTAGACTGTATCTCATAAAACATAATGGGTAGAGAGTGAATTGTTTACAGATGCCGTATTTCTGTTACCGCTATAACAACAGATATGTACTAAAAATAAAATAAATATTAAGGGGCCACCCCATACAAAAATGCTCGATTTTAACTAAAAATGGTTTGGACGCAGTATTAGACAGTTGAAACACAGAACCACACAGAACATATATTATTACTTTTGCGCATCAAATACTATCAGAATAATATAAAAATTAAGAGGGGAAATCATACATCAAATATGATTTAAAAAATCATCAAATATGATTTTAATGCCTAATGGTACGGCACACTTCGTGCGCGAGTCCGACTCGCACTTGGCCGATTTTTAGGGTTTCGTAGTCTTACGAAGCCCTTATTATTTCGTCAAGTCTGTCTGTCTTATACCGCGCCCTCATAACTTCGTCAGTTTTGAATCTATCGACATCAAATTTGGTGTGAAGATAGTAGATAGATCGTGTTGAACCAAATTTAGAAATGATGAGAAAAGAAATGCCGTGTTATCCCGGCTTAGAATAGCATCACCACAATTCTACCCGTGGGTGTCGTAAAAAGCGACTAAGGGATATTATCCAGGGAATGGGCAGTAGCATTTCCTGTCAATGCAACATCTTGCACTGCGCTCGCCAATCCGCTTGCCAAGCGTGATGAGTATGGCAATACCCTCCGATAGGGGGAGACCCATGTCCAGCAGTGGACTGTTGTGGCTGTTATGGTTATGGTTATTGAGAAAAAATAATATCAAACGTTTTTTATTCTCATACAAGTGAAAGGAGGGCAATTTTTTTTATTTCTCCTGTAATATTGCCGTGTGATGCCGGCTTAGAATGTCATCACCCCATATCTTTCCCGTGGGTGTCGTAAGAGGCGACTAAGGAATAAATTCATGCAGGGGTTCAATCCTTAATGTCTTAATAGGGGGAGGCCCATGTTTAGCAGTGGACTTTATTGTGGCTGTTATGATGATGATGATGAATATTGAGTAGGGTATCGTTGATAGGTCTTCCAAGAGGAGGTTTTAAATGTTTGTGTTTCGAGATATTTGCTTTTAAAAGGAGCGTTTTTGAGCCTTATTTTGTTCCCGCTGTAACTACTAACTAAAGTATACTTAACTCCCCGTACACCCACCTTAGAAAGTAAAGTAAGTAATTTAACCAAACATGCTGGTATACCGTAAATACCAGGGTGGGCGGGAGGTTAAAGGCAATAAAAAAATGGTTTAAGGGGTGAAATTTTACTAGTGACCGATAGCGAAAACTCAGAACTGGCTGGTGATAAGGAACAACTTTCCCCAAGGAACATAGGTCGAAATACGAAAAAAAATTTGGACCTCCCATACAAAATTGCCGATCAGCTGATTTGTGTTACTATGGGAGGTCAAAATTTCTTTTTTCGTATTTCGACCTATGTTCCTTGGGGAAAGTTGTTCCTTATCACCAGCCGGTTCTGAGTTTTCGCTATCGGTCACTAGTAAAAGGACCACGCACGATTTGTTCGACAAGGGCCGTCCGGTCAAATTGGCTGAAATTTTGGGGAAAGGTAGTACGTAATGCTCTAACCAAAATGTAAAAAAATCTGCGAGCGGAAATGACCAGTTTTTGAGATATAGCTATTTTAATGTTGAAGTCACTAAACATACTTTGATGTAAAAACGTTACTTATTAAGGCAAATATCATGTTTTTACTTATTTTTTACGTTCATCTGTACAAAAACTACCTTCGGGGTAATTATTTCAATTGGAAAAGTGTCTGTTTCGGGTATATTACACATATTATATCAGCAAAGCAAGCTAGATCACCTAAGCTATACGAGATACAGCAATGGCTCCAAATCAAAAGTTGTTTAGCATGATAGGCTGCTTCTGCTGGCACATGAACACCAGGAGTCTGGAGTAGACCACCACTAGACCATAAAATATACAGAGATGCCTCTATAGCAAAATCTGTTCAGCATGATGGACCACTTCTGCTAACAGACTGACGTCGAGGTTCTGGAGTACCTGATGTAGACCACCAGGACCTCATCTTAACTATAAGAGATACGAAAATGCTTTCATTTTAAAGGCTATGTTAACACTTTGGCTAATTCAACTGGGTGAATAAGGCATTCAAATCACAGCTGGCTCCTTATTCAACCATATATCTAATTCTTTAGTTGGGTATTTCATGGAATGGAATGAACTGTAGAACGTTGTGTTCAACCACTTAGGTAACGAACGTTTAGTGGTGTGGTTGAATGGCGCCGCTTGATTAAAGAGCAATCGCGTTTTTTACTAGTTGGCCGCAACATATTCATAACTAGAACTGTTACTTACTCGCTTTCCCGTAGTATTGACTCTAAATTAAACAAACACAAGAGTTCTTTGAAATTATCCTTTTAATTAAATGATTTTGGATCGCTTATAATATAAACAATGGTCCGCGCGCGTCTACCGATAGCGTCCAAGAGAGAGAGCCCTGCGATGGGACCCCTTGACTGTCGAACTAGTGCTGACTCTTCATAATTGCCGGTGTTCCTTTTCTTCGGTCTAACAGTAGGAATAGGATCATTGCACGTTCTACACCAGGATCTCCAAACTCTCGATATCAAAGTACCAGCAAAAACGGCTTAACATGTTGAACAACTTTTGCTATGAAAGCATTTCCGTATCTTTTATAGTTAAGTTGAGATCCTGGTGGTCTACATCAGGTACTCCAGAACCTCGACGTCAGTCTGTTAGCAGAAGCAGTCCATCATGCTGTACAGCTTTTGCTATAGAGGCATTTCTGTATATTTTATGGTCTAGATAGGGTCCTGGTGGTCTACTCCAGACTCCTGGTGTCCATGTGCCAGCAGAAGCGGCCTATCATGCTAAACAACTTTTGCTTTGGAGCCATTGCTGTATCTCGTATAGTTTAGGCGATCTGGCTTGCTTTGCTGATATATTATGTGTAATATACCCGAAACAGACACTTTTCCAATTGAAATAATTACCTCGAAGGTTGGTTTTATACAGAAGAACGTAAAAAATAAGTAAGAACATGACATTTGCCTTAATAAGTAACGTTTTTACATCAAAGTATGTTTAGCCCTTAAGTGCATACAGTATCAAAAATGATACCAGGTATTTAAATTTATTTTTTATTAAATATATAATTCCAATAAATCACAAAAAGTAAATATAAGCTCTTGACATATTACTTAACAAATAAAAAATGTTTGCTATATGAATTTAGGAAGTATTTACTAAAAAATAATTATTTTTTGAGAATGATACCAGATTTGCCAAAAAACGGCATACATTCTCAAAGTTGACTATTTTTTGTAAAAATCGCCAATAATTCACCAATCCAGATAGAAACTCAAAATAAAAAAGAATATGTCAAATATAAAACGTACTAAAATTTAACTTTTATTTTTTTTGGATTTATTTATTTATTTTATTTTTATAATCAAAAATCAAAACCGCTATTTCTAGGATAAAAGTAGAAAAAAATTGAAAAAATGCAAAAAAATATTTTTTTATTATTTTTCCCACATTTTATACACTTTTTTCTATAAAATACGGAAATTTGATTAGGATTGGGAAAATCATGCATTTAAGGGTTAGTGACTTCAACATTAAAATAGCTATATCTCAAAAACTGGTCATTTCCGCTCGCAGATTTTTTTACATTTTGGTTAGAGCATTACGTTTAATTTCAGCCAATTTGACCGGACGGCCCTTGTCGAACAAATCGTGCGGGGTCCTTTCACCCCATATAGTTATCGATCTGAAGTAATCATGAAAACTATAACGGATACTGTAGCTAAGTAGGGTCAGGTAGGCAACAGTGACTCGGATTTCTTCAATCAATAAAATTTTATAGAAAACTTTGAAGTATCAAACTCAAATTCATACCTAGGATGTATTGATTATTACTCTTTCGTTTCGCATTATCACTATTTTAAATAACATGACAATTAGGTCACCAGACGTTTTTATCTAGAAAAAACTTGAGTCTCTGTGTACCTGTACCTGTCTACACTGACTCAACCCTTGTAGTACACAGTGACTCTAACAGTTTATATGGACTCGGCAACCCTTTCGTGCTAGTATAATATTTATTGAAACTATGCATTATAATCAATTATATTTGTCAAAGTATTCTTTTCATATTGTTACTATTGCCATAAGAAATATTTTTAAATTGTCTGTTAATGTTTGTAAAAATAGAGAGACGAGCCAGTACTGAATGTTAGAGTCACTGTGTACCACTTAAATTTGAGCCAGTGTAGACGCCGTCGCTATTTTGAAATAATTAGCCTACAAATATTACCAGACTTCTCTAAGAGCTAGCAAATCTAGCTTATTATCTAGTATATGAATACCACTTTCGATCATAATAATTACATTTCCCTAAATATTTCAATGTTAACCGATATAAATACATGTAGGGTACAGTCGAGTGCAGAGTTACCGGACCCCCCGGTCTACAAACATTTAAACAGAAAAATACGTGTTTGAAATGAACCTTAAAGCAAAGCATTACGCCTATGCAATATACCTGAGCAATTCATGCTTCACCCTACCACACGACTAATTCGCAAGCACGTCGTCCGTCGAGTCCTTTGGATTTTATCTTGAAGTTGCTTTAGTTAAATTTCATTAACAAGAAATAAAATAATAAATAGTCAACAAACGAATACAACCCCCGCTGGGATTTGAACCTCCAATCTTTTAGATTGTAAGCATTGTAGTCGGGCATCTTAGCCGCTTGGCCATTCAGCTGATGATTGAAGGCGCGAAATTAGAAGTCACCTGTCATGCAACTAGTGATGTCATTGTGACGTATGAGACCCGTGTAGGCAGACACAGTTTTGATGTTTTCTAGTAGATGAATAAAATAAGAAGGTAGTTTGAATACTAAATCGTAGAAATGTATTCAACTTGATTTAACTACTCTGTTCGATAGTTGCCGCTTACGTATGCGTTGTGATATTTCCGTTGCTTTTTACCTAAATCAAATCATGGTTCATTTAAGTGTTTTCTTAAAAGCAAAAATTATTGTTCTGTGGGAACAGAACAAAGGCATTAAGGCAATTGCACGGGAGTTAGGGGTGGCGGTAAGTTTTCTATGTATAAATACAAACGAATACGTAACATTAATAAATTATCCATTGATATCGTTTTGGCATGTTATTTAACTTCATCACGACTTTACAGAGAAACACGGTTCGAAGATGGATTAGGAGATATGAAGAAACTGGTGATGTGAATTGCGAACGTCGAGGGCCGCGCCCTATAGCTTACACCAACGAAAATTCACGTCACCGTGAAATTGTTAGCCTACACAGCGAGGATCCATTTAAAACTACTCGATCAACAGCAAGTTTATACGACATATCGCTGTATACCGTGCGCAGACATTTACACGCTGCTGGCATACACAACTATAAACCAGCCAAAAAAATTCCGCTGACCGAAGAGCATCGTCAAGCTAGGATAAGATTTGCTACAGGTAAATATTATTTTGGTGCTGAATTAATATACATTTTAACATTATGCATACTTATTTGTATAGGTATAATGTTTCATTGATTTTTTTCTAACTGTTGATAAACGGTTTTCATTAAATTATGTAATGTATGTTACAGAATATTTAAACTTTGATTGGGAAGGGCAAATAGTAATATTCACTGACGAAAAGTGTTTCAAGTCAGACGACGATGGACGAAAAATCCTATGGAGACGACGGGGTGAACGCTATAATCCAGAAAATATGGTTCCACTCAGAACTAGCGGCAGAATATCACTAGGTTAGTTAAATACCTTCAGGACATATGTATTATGTATTTATAAGTGATCTGTTAAATATAGATTTCCATACGAACAAATAACCAGGAGTTCAATTTTTCAAACGATGAATTCTGAAATCCTGCTCGAAATTTCCTAAAATGTGCTTGTATCTCACTTTTTACTAAATTAATCCATTCACACAATATGCGCCCTACTAAATTGACACACAGTCTTGATTTAAAGGAATTCAGTAGAAAGTATAAAACGAGTGGTTTCGCACTTCCGTGCACGATTTCGCATTTCACCGTTTCAAAGATGGAGCTCCAATCATACCTATCTTTATCAAATATTTATTAATTTGTTTTAGGTTATTGGGGATGGATGTCCATGGTTCCAGGAGAGTTGGTAGAAGTGGGAGGCCGGATGAACAGTGAGAAATATATAGAAATATTAAGAGATGTGTTGGTGCCATCAGTGCGAGTTATGTATCCAGAAGGACAAATCTATCTGGTTCAGGACAATTGCTCCATTCATCGCTCAAGGCGTGTTACCGAGTGGCTCACTTCGCAAGCAGATATAACAGTGATAGATTGGCCTTCTAAAAGCCCAGACCTAAATCCTATAGAAAATCTGTGGGGTCAAATGGTCCTAAACTGGGACACAAGTGAAGTGAGAGATGCAGAAAATCTAGACCTAGAGGTTAAAAGATCTTGGGAACTAATGCGGTGCAGTAATATATGTTCCGTAATGACTTCCGGCATGAAAAGTCGACTAGAACAAATTTTACAATACCAAGGTTATAACCTAAAATACTAATAATGTCTTCCACCCTAGTTCCGACCATTTGGTCCCGCAATTTTCAATTATTGGTAGGAAGGGTGAAATACTAAAATCTAAGTATGGCATAGGTAAATATACATTTTTTTTCTGATAAGCGAAGTCTTACATTCTTTGTGCAGGTTATTATGAGAGACGTAAATTGTTATTTTGCTCAAAGATAACATGTTTGTTCTCTTGTAGTGACTAAACAATAATTTTTAAATCCTGAACTATCTTTATTGTTGTTTTTAAAGTATAATCAATCAACTTAATTGTTAAGCATTTTATTTGTGTTTGTATGAAATGTTTATTACATATAGGTAGTTTATTATAAAGTCTGCATAAGTGATACAAAAATATTTTGTGTGAATTATGAAGATTAAAATAAAGTAACATTTAAAGTATAATAGATGATCTTATTATTTTTTAAACTTCTTAATTTTGTCTACAAACAAAACTTCTTTTTTTTTAAAAAAAGAAGAAAATAATAGACAGATATAAAAATAAACAGCACTTTTAATAGAAATAAAAGTTGAACACATCCTAGATCCGAACCAGCGATTCTACGTTTTCGACTCCAGTTGATTAACCTCTTGGCCAATTAACCATATACTCGGGTGACGAATTTAGCTATAACTATTATGTCTACTGTTACTTTATGCGACTCACACTCGCCAACTATTATGAGATCATTATTGAGTGTTGAAACTTGATTGAAAACCAGTTTTTAAGTGACGTCGCGTCGGCGTGAATCTTTTATTCGGCTAAGCTCGGGTAGGTTCGGACCATTTCGGACAGTGTTATTTTTGTTTCGCTTACTCTTGACTGACTTGACAGATGTTATGGATGCGTGAGGGATATGAGGGCGCGTGAGCCGTGTTTTTTCTATGCTTTCATTGCTGTGTTGGCGTATGTCAATGGAAAAATTGAGCAGGCGTGCGGGCAATGTATAGATAAGTGAAGTATGTCGCCGATTGCGCTGTAGGGTAGTAGTCCGGGGGTCCGTTTTTTACGCTCCCGGGTGTACCTATAAAAGCATTTTTAGAGGTGCAAAACCAATCGCACATTTTTTTCCCAATCAAACCGCACTGGAGTGGATGGATTGTTGGTTTGTATGTGTTTGGTTGTTAAGAGCTACCATTGGGTTAAGAAACCAGATAGATATTGCTGTCCTATTACGAAATATAAGCGCGAGTCAATGTACCCGCCTGAGCCACCGATCCCTACTTGACCCTACCTGTAAAGTTTAAAGATAAATAAAGGTTTTCAATTTGTGGTTGGTAACCATACAGCTGCAAACAAACCAGCAACAAAATTAACTTTGTAACGCTGAAAAATCTGATGCGTAAACGTTGACTACGAAACCCTATTCTGACACGCTCTTGGCCGGTTGTTTATATGTAGGTATGGTATACCTACTTATGTAAAAAATGTTTTGTGCGCTATCCCGCTTTCTATCTTTCGCATAATCCTACCCTGATTGTCTGGAAGAAATTGCCACCCTAGCAACAAGGCCGCCTGTGTTGTATTTTGTCTTTTCATTTATGTCAACCAACAGACTTGATCAACCCAACTAACTTGATCAACCAAACCAACCCAATATACACAACAAACAACTGACTTGATCAACTATGTCAACCCTATCAACGGAATGTTTACTATTTTGTAGAAATTTTCCACAATATAGTAATTTCGAATACTTGGTGTTTTAATCAAACACTAGATATTGGTATATTGTTAATACAACACGTGACACGTCTTACCCGGCTTGTCAGAAGACGTGGGTTTGAATTCCGCCGGTGGCGTGAATTTTTTCCACTTGATTATTGATTAAAACACCAAGTTTTCGAAATTACTATCTTGTGGAAAATTTTTACAAAATAGTAAACATTCACGAATCGGAAAAAGCTCCATCTCTCGTCAACTTGCACATACGTAATGTTGTCAGTTGTGTGACTGCATAGTTCTACTAAATAGTCATAGATGGCGCTAAGTCTACTCGTAAGTAGTCAAGTAACAAAAAATCTATATGAACGAAGCAAGTGGATCACAATTTCGCCACCTTGGGTAGAGCCTGCCGTGGTGTAATATGTCTGTCCTGGCTTGTCAGAAGACGTGGGTCTGAATCCCGCCGGTGGCTTGTTTCGTTTTTATTAACCTATCAACGGACTTGATAAACCTTGGATAAAGCATATCGACCGAATTGGACTGGATTAACTCAACCACCCGACTTGATCAACCTAATCAGCACCTCAATTTTCATTGTAATTTTTTTTTATTGTAATACCTATTATAAATAAATAATAATAAATAAATATCCCTGGACGAGACACACAGCGCCATCTAGCCTCAAACTAAGCAAAGCTTGTACTATGGGAACTAGACAACTGATAACAATACTTACATATTTTTTTTTTTTTTTTAATATATACATATTATACATAGAAAACACCCAGACTAAACACAAATATTTGAAAATTAACTTAACAAATATTTGTGTCTGGTGGGAATCGAACCCACAACCCTTGGCGTAGGAGGCAGGGGTACTATCCACTACGCCATCGGGACAGTATTAATTTCTTTGTTTTACTTTTAGGACAATAAAGTGTTAAATGGAGAGAATCAACAAGTGAGGAATGAAACTGATTTAAACGAAAAGTCCACTGATACGACAGACCTAAATAATAAACATCAGGATGAAACTGAGAAAAAACGTAAGTACAAAATACATTAGAACATTTCATAATTTTTGAACGAAGCTAAAAATACGACTAGACTAGACCGGGGTTAGCCGGGAGGGCTAACTTGGCAACTTAACTCTATTTTTGCCGCTTAACTCTATTTTTGCCGCGACGCGCCGCGCAGCGTAGCGACTTTGAGTTCCCACACTAAAGATGAGCCCTGGATGGACAGGAGCGGGGGAATAGTGTCATAGATAGTGTCCTCGGTGCGGGGTGCCTTTACAGATGGCTGACTGGAAGTTGACAATTTCAGACGACAACAAAGCTAGATCACGCGTCTTCGAGTTGATAAAGGAAATCCGATTTTTAACCCTACGCCCCAAAAAGTTTGCGGAGTGCTCCTGTTTATACCGACTACTGTCTAAAGAGGAGATACTTGCCTTCAGCATGAATGTCATATCAAAGAAAGCAGTCATTCCAATACCTACTGGGTTTTCAACTTCTAAAGTGTCGAGATGCGGTGATGATGATGATGATGAAGATGACTCTGATGACTACGACTATTAAAAAAACCGGCCAAGAGCGTGTTAGACACGCCCACAAATAGGGTTTCGTAGTCAACGTTTAAATATCAGGTTTTTCAGCATTACAAACTTAATTTTGTTGCTGGTTTGTTAGCAGCAGTATGATAACCAACCGCAAATAGACTCATTTTTTTCTGAAACCTTTAAGGGTACAATATCCGTTATAGTTTTTATTGTAATTTCAGATCGTAAGCTTATATTTCATATTTATTACAAATTTTTAGCGTTTATACTTTAGAAGTTACAGCTGGAACAAATTATTTATGGGTCAAAAACGCCCTTTTTAAGCAAATATCTCGTGACAGAATCATTTTAGTGACTTTATTTCAAAGAAACCTCACCTTAGTTTTAAAAGACCTATTCAACGATCATCATCATCATTCTCAGCCCACATCCACCCACTGCAGGGTATAGGCCTCTTCTCTACAGCGCCAATCCTTACGGTCCTGTGCCACCCTCGTCCAATGCGGTCCTGTAAGCTTGACGATATCGTCGGACCATCGAGCAGGTGGTCTGCCCACTGACCTTTTCGCTCCTCTTGGCCACCACTCTGTAACCGCTTTTGTCCACCGATCGTCATTCCGTCTCACCAAGTGTCCTGCCCACCTCCATTCAACGATACCCTAATCAATATTACAGAAGAAAAAAAAAATTGTCCCCCTTTCACTTGAGGGAACATTTCATATAATTTTTTCTTAACATTTCTATCTCATCAAATTTCATGTTGATAGCTCTAAAACTGACGAAGATATGAGGGCGCGGCATACAGACAGACAGACAGACAGACATGACGAAACTATAAGGGTTTCTAGTAGACTACGAAATCCTAAAAATCGCTCGGTCCACCAGCTGGTTGAAATAAATTCTCATAGCGCTGTCATTTTCCGTCACAAAGGTTATGAATAGGAGATAGGTAAGTCGTATCATGTTTAAATATGCCAACAATGGGTTCTTCGACATTTCTAGTCAATTTAGTCACTTTTTTCATCGTCGCCTTATTTTGGTAGAGAACGCGCATTTTGGGTCAAATTATAAGACATGACATGACTTGGATATCATCATCTTCCTGCCCTTATCCCAATTACTTGGGGTCGGCGCAACACGTTTCGTTGAACACAAAATCGTGTTGCAAAAGGATTTGGCTGAATTTTACGACCGGCCGCATACCAGACGTCAACCCTCCTTGGGTTGGTTGACCCTGGCTGTTTGGGTCGGGTTTATCCCTCGGTCGCCTCTTACGACCCCCACGGAAAGAGAGGGGGTGGTGCTATTCTACTCTGCCGGCACCACACGGACATGACATGACTTAGATATCATTTTCTAAATCTAAGTATTTTGATAAAAAGAGACAGCGCTGTGTACATAGGTATTTTTCGGGTTCCGTACGTCGAAAGGTAAAAAACGTAACCCTTATATAGGATCACTTTGTTGTCCGTCCGTCTGTCTGTCTGTCATCTGTCAAGACCCTTTATCTCAGGATCGCGTAAAAAATATTGAGTTGAAATTAAAACCGTATACTCAAGTCTATGAAATTGTAAAAAATCAAGCACCTAACTTCAAGTTAAAAAAAGATATAGCCGTTTATGCAGTAAAAACGCGTGTTTTTTACTCTCTCAAGGAAATTAAAATTAAGAGGGTACTTCCCGTAGACCTAGAACAATGAAATTTAGGAAGTAGTTTCGTTTTGAAGTACGTTGTTGTTTATGTAAAGAAAAATTAAAAAATTTCATTTTCGTAAAATTATGGTTTTTATGGGGGCCGAAAATAAAACAAAATTTAAGAAATTTGGCCAATTGTCCAAGTGGAGTATCATATGTCTTTAATATTTCATTAATCTTATGTGGTACAGTATTCGTTATAGTTTTCACGGTAACTTCATATTAAGACCTATATTCTATATTTTTTTTTATATTTTTAACATGCATACTTTAGAAATTACAGCTGGAACAAATTATGGCTCAAGAACGCCCCTTTTAAAAGCAAATATCTCGAGACAGAAACATAGAGACTTTGTTTCAAAGAAACCTCCCCTTAGTTTTTTTTTGCCCGCCTTTAACAAAATATTTTTTTCTCAACATTTCTAAATTTGGGTCAACACGATCTATCTTCACACCAAATTTGATGTCGATATCTCCAAAACTGACGAAGTTATGAGGGCGCGGCATACAGACAGACAGACTTGACGAAATCATACCTAAGGGTTTCTAGTAGACTACGAAACCCTAAAAAACGCTTCAAAACATGGCAGTTTTCGCTTCTTTTCCTTCTTTTGTTCAAAACTCACAAACTCAAAAGTATTATTTATCAGCGCACTGGCAATGCCACGGGACCTAGGACCTTGAAATATTTCACAAAGATTATTTGGGTAAGGTGAATGAAAGTTTGCGTATGGAACTCGATCGTTTACTTGAAAATAAATAACTACTCAATCTCAAATTCTTAACACACAGTAAGAGGTTTGACGAGCGGATGCAGAGCGGAGCGGGCGCCCGACGGATGAACAGCGAATGAGGCCTTTTCTGGCGGCTATTCAAAAGTAAAAATTAGTACCTAGTAGGGAAATCATCGATAGATGGCGCTGAAAGAGTTGCAGTGGGTGGGATTTTGACAACGACTATTTAGATCATGCATAGATAATTAGATAACCATCAAATACAGTAAGTGACTAGAGTCTGGCCAGCGAGTCTTTGGACACGGAAATGGCGCCAATTTTAAAAATCTTTCACATGTTAACACTGAAAAACTACAATAAAACAATTTTGATACTTACTATTTTTTTGTTTTCTGCTCTTTAGTTTGTGTTTACCTTGCCTACAGGTATGTATGTATGATTTATCTACCGGGAGTAACAGAAAGGGTATAACAAGCCGAAAGGAGGTCAAGGTACTCATGAAACTGAACAACTTTCCCCATGGAACATGGGACGAAATATGAAAAAAAATTTGGACCTCTCAGAGTAAATCAATCAGCTGATCTGCGATTTTGTATGGAAGGTCCAAATATTTTTTTCATATATCGACCCATGTTTCATGGGGAAAGTTATTCAGTTTCATGAGTACCTTGACCTCCTTTCGGCTTGTTATACCCTTTCTGTTACTCCCGGTAGATACATCATACGTACATACCGTTAGGCAAGGTAAACACAAACTAAAGAGCAGAAAACAAAAAAATAGTAAGTATCAAAATTGTTTTATTGTAGTTTTTCAGTGTTAAAATGTTGCCATTTGAAATATTTGAATTATTTGACGTCCAAAGACTCGCTGGCCAGACTCTAAATGTCACTTCAATTTTATGGAAAGTTTTAAAAATGTTTTCTTGTCAGTAGTTAGTCATTCACAAAAAGCAATTGTTTCAGGCAAGGTAGCAAGGACTCGCATTATGAGCGTAATGGAAAAAATCCGCTTTTTAACTATACCTCCGGAAAAGTTTGCAGAAACCGCGTGTTTATACGTTCTCTTTTCGGAAGAGGAGATTTTTGCCCTAACCATGAATAGTATATCCAAGAAAGCACTCGTTCCGATCCCCGCCGGTTTTTCTACTTCGAGAATTCCGAGACGCGTCGTTTCCGACCAAGTAATAAGAAAGGATTATATTGAGGCGGCTAAGCAACGTGCAGCAGAAAGACGGATGGCAGATGAGAGAGAGATTTACTGAGTAGGTACATCTATGTGATACTAAATATCAAGAAAGCGGTAATAAATAGTACAAATTCTAAGCTATTTCATGCCATTAAAAATTCTAGAGTAGGTATTACGAAACTTTTCAGGGTCGTGCTAGAAATCTTAAGGAACAACTTTCCCCAAGGAACACAGGACGAAATATGAAAAAAAATCTTCCCCTACCAGCCGAAACCAAATTTTGGAAAATGGGAGGTACTATTTTTTTTTCATATTACGAGTTACGACCTATGTTCCTTGGGGAAAGTTGTACCTTATCTTATCACCACCCGTTTGTGAGGTCACTAGTAAAAATTCACTCTATAATATAAGGTGTAAAAAAATCACCGGCAAATATTTTAAGGGGTGATTGGTGAACCAGCCCATGAAACTGATCAGATCAACTTTCCCCAAGGATCATAACAACACAACTTTTGCGTTATAATTTGACGCAAAGTGCGTGTAATCTTTTAAAATAAGGCGACGGTGAAAACAATGGTGACTAAATTGCCTAGAAATGGTGAAGAACCCATTGACTTATTTAATCACTAGCTGTTCGCCCGCGTACTCATAGGGATTAATCAATTAGTTGCGTATTCTAAGCGACACCCGAGGCTTCGCCCGCGTACTCATAGGGATTAATCAATTAGTTGCGTATTGTTAACGACACCCGAGGCTTCTCCCGCGTACTCATAGGGATTAATCAATTAGTTGCGTATTCTAGACACCCGAGGCTTCTCCCGCGTACTCATAGGGATTAATCAATTAGTTGCGTATTGTTAACGACACCCGAGGCTTCTCCCGCGTACTCATAGGGATTAATCAATTAGTTGCGTATTCTAGACACCCGAGGCTTCGCCCGCGTACTCATAGGGATTAATCAATTAGTTGCGTATTCTAGACACCCGAGGCTTCGCCCGCGTACTCATAGGGATTAATCAATTAGTTGCGTATTCTAGACACCCGAGGCTTCGCCCGCGTACTCATAGGGACTAATCAATTAGTTGCGTATTCTAGACACCCGAGGCTTCTCCCGCGTACTCATAGGGATTAATCAATTAGTTGCGTATTCTAGACACCCGAGGCTTCGCCCGCGTACTCATAGGGATTAATCAATTAGTTGCGTATTCTATACGACACCCGAGGCTTCTCCCGCGTACTCATAGGGATTAATCAATTAGTTGCGTATTCTATACGACACCCGAGGCTTCTCCCGCGTACTCATAGGGATTAATCAATTAGTCGCGTATTCTAAGCGACACCCGAGGCTTCTCCCGCGTACTCATAGGGATTAATCAATTAGTTGCGTATTCTCAACGACACCCTAAGCTTCGCCCGCGTACTCATAGGGATTAATCAATTAGTTGCGTATTCTAAATGACACCCAAGGCTTCGCCCGCGTACTCATAGGGATTAATCAATTAGTTGCGTATTCTAAACGACACCCTAAGCTTCGCCCGCGTACTCATAGGGATTAATCAATTAGTTGCGTATTCTAAATGACACCCGAGGCTTCGCCCGCGTACTCATGGGGATTAATCAATTAGTTGCGTATTCTAAACGACTCCCGAGGCTTCGCTCGCGTACTCATAGGGATTAATCAATTAGTTGCATATTCTAAACGACAACCGAGGCTTCGCCCGCGTACTCATAGGGATTAATCAATTAGTTGCGTATTCTATACGACACCCGAGGCTTCGCCCGCGTACTCACTCATAGGGATTAATCAATTAGTTGCGTATTCTAAACGACACATCGTAAGTAAGACGATGTTACTCTGAAATGGTTCACTTCGTTGATAGAATAGATAATTCCGCGAAAAGATAAGAAAGCGTTCAGAATTTACGATACCATTTCTTGAAATCTCCATAAAATAAAATGTTATTATTATTATGAATATTCCAAGATATATGCTACAAAACTACGGGACCCAAAACATGATTTGATAAAGTTGCCTCGATAGAAAAAAATCGCAAAGTAAGCTCGAATTGTGCGTTTTTTGGACTAAAAACCAGAACGATGACGAACGACGATTTGATTGTTATTCAATATTTATTATTTTATTTTGTGTCCTCTTCTTCCTTTTTAAATGTATAATAAACCTATGAATGAGGCTTACTTTTTCAAATATTTCTATGTATTAGTTTATATTACAAGAAATGTTCAGATTTCTTAACTGAAGCGTCATCGTCTGTTTCTCTCTAACGCAGCGAAAATGAAAGGACTTACTTTTTGAGACTGATTTCGCCTTATGGTATGCTAAGAGAATTTATTTCCCGTATCACTAAATAAACGTAAATTGATAATGAATTAATTTCTGAGTTGTGTAATCTGCGTTGTGAAGTGCATATGATATTTACTTTAGTATAGATTATTATTTTAGGATGTAGGTACGTAGTATGTAAGGCTGGTTGTAGCACATAAAGTCCTCAAAAAGAACTGAATATTGAACTGAACCGAGTGTATTTTTTGTTCAAATGAATATTTATTAGTAGAAAATGACTAATTTTATGTGTTTTAACTTTTGTTATATATGGTAACATTTTTCTAGTAAGTAACCAATAGCGAAAATGCAGGCCGGACTGCATGCAAGATGATGATAAGGAACAAATTTCCTCAAAGTAACCTGAAATAAAATTGTTCCTTGTTCCTTAGTTATCACCTACATTTGCGCTATCGGTCACTAGTAAAATAATTTAGTGGAGACAAAAATAATTTAGTTCTTTTGAAGTACCCCTTCCTGATATAGTGCTATACAACCGACTGTACCTACCCGTCAGTATACTAGAAGTCTCTGACTGAAATTACGCAATTTGTGAAAGTGAATACAAATTTTATCCCCTTTCGAATTTAGTTAATATTTATAACGTGATATTTGTATTTATTTATGATTATTACATGTTCAGTTCGGTTAGGGATGTTTTCAGAGGCGCAACTTGTAAGATGCGTTTAACCTAAACCGAATAACCTTGTAGATAATATTGTTCTACCAATGTCTAATTCTTGAAAAGTTGACTTAAGTTTAAACCTGAGAAGATTAAGACGATTCCCGAGCAGCGTTTTTTTCAACGTGTTCCCCTGTTTTCTTCCCGAATAATGCATGTAGAGCTATCATTCTTTTTTGTCACATTAATGCATAGGTACCATAGGCATGCCACTATTTAAAAAAGAAACTGGCAGAATATAAGAGCAATTTTCCATACAAAATTAAAAATGATCATATTTCCTCCTCGTAATCAAATTTTGTAAAAAATAAAAAATAACGACATGCTTATGGTAGGCCTTCATCATCATCATCATCATAACAGCCACAATAAAGTCCACTGCTGAACATGGGCCTCCCCCTATTGGGGGGTATTTGCCATACTCACCACGCTTGGCAGGCGGGTTGGTGAGCGCAATGGAAGATGTTGCAATGCGATTGTGAAATTCATCCAGGGATTGAACACCTGGATGAATTTATCCCTTAGTCGCCTCTTACGACACCCACGGTATGGTAGGCCTTGATGTAATAAAAAAATGATAGCTCTACATGCATTATTCAGGAACAAAAAAGGGGACTACGTTTGTACGAAAAGGCGATAAACAGGCATCATCGCTCGGGTATCCTCTTAACAGGCCAAATAACTTTAAGACCTACCTTTGTTACATAATTCCAATGTAAAAGTCAAATATATAAAATGTATTTCAAAAAGTGCATAATTGTGTTTCATTGAGTTATTCTAGTCATTTGACTCGAATTAAATGTATTACATACCTATTCTTGCGTCATGCGTCGGTCAGCTGCAGCTAAGTCATTCATTCTATGAGGCATAAAGTTGCTGCTGCTGCTGCATGCATGCTGTGTGGTTAGTCTGGCCAGCTCCGAGGCAGTGCCTTTATTTTTTATCCCGCCCGAGCCGCGTTTAGAGTAGGAACACAAATTGTGATAAAAAAGAGAAAATTATGCATTACAAATTTTCTCTTTTTAAGATTGAATCAGAATGTGACTTTCTTAAAGTAAATTTTATAAATTCCTACTAAGAAATAAATGCTATGAGTTTGAGTTTGCACGTGAAAAGTCGGCCAAGTGCGAGTCGGACTCCATACCATACTCCGTAGTCCGTAGTCGAGGGTGCCGTACCATTGTGTATAAAAATGGCATTAAAAAACATGTTAGTTGTATATATTTCTATTTTTTTAATTTGTTCGACAATAGTAATAAAATGTTCTGTGCACTATCTAGCTATTACCGTTCATTATATACGGCCTCCGAACTACCATAGATTAAATCGATAAAAAAAAACGTTTTGGTTACGGCATCCCAAAAAATGTACCTACACCTATGCAATAAATTATTTGCGTCTGCTGTCCGTTGCGGTGGTCGTTTATAATTAGAGCTACTTGAAACTGTCCCGGAACCAGCCGAACGAAACCGATCCTTACACATCGATACACAGGCCTACCACTAACGCGTGGATGGGCTCCATCTACCGTGCTTAATTCGCAGGCTGGATTAGAACCGCGGTAGTCCAGTTGGTTAGGGCGTCGGCAGTACTGATGCCGAAGGTCGCAGGTTCAAATCCTGTCTGCGGTGGAAAATTTTGCAAGTTTTCCAAAAAATGTTTACCTAACACGAGAAGTGTTTTAAAAATTTAGTATTCACGGCTGATTATGCTTTGGTATTGCTCATATGCAAAGACCAAAGGAAACTGCCAGAAAACGACTAAATTGTAGCCGTGTCCCTCTCACACAGTTGCCGAGGATCCGAGGATTTAAAAATCATTTTTTCTGAAATTAAACCAATAAAAAACAATAAAAAATACTTATATTTACAAAGTTTATACTAAAATATATTTACATTATTATGTGAAAATAAACATTCGCAGACCTTTTTCACTAACTTGAGATCATTTACTCCTGTATGCTGCTTGTACTTAATAATCAAAACTGTATGAACGAAGCTTTTAAAAAAATATTGGGATTTTAATGACTCAGTGCTATATATTATTATCATCATAAAATAATAAGAAATTGAAAACATGTTGAAAATTGAAGAGGTTGAAAATTTTGTCAGCATCGGCCAGGCGCCGGTAGCTTAGTTGGCAGAGCAGTGGACGGTACCCCACGGTCCCAGGTTTCAGTTCCGGCCACCATATTTTCAATTTCTTATTTTTATATATAAATAATGTACTTATAACTCACAGATAAAAAAAAAAGTGCTGTAAATTTTAGCAGTTACCCAAGTGTAAGATTTGTATAGGAGGTCCAAACATATTTTTTCATATTTCGACCTTGAGAAAAGTTGTTGAGTATGGACTAGTTCACCCCTTGAACTCAACAACTTTTCTCAATATTTTAATAAGTAACCTTAAAACATATAAATAAGATTTGTTGTTTTCTCGTTTTAAGGCCGCTTATTAAAATATAGTAAAAGTCGGGTCCTTAATCTGCTTGAATGCCATATGATACGTAGTAACTAAAATGAAATGACTTTATAATTTCCACCGACTATGATAAAGGGGCATTTCACAAAAATTACAAAGTACATGTATCTTACACGGAAATACTAGAAACATTTTCATGGAATGCTCCTAAGTCGCTTACGCTTAATTTAAAACTCCCTATCTATGAATTGTAGGTATTTTAGATTAATTGTCATTAGATTTGGCTCTTAATATCCGTTCTACCAAAAGCACCATAAATTTTGAACACGTCTCCTATGATTGGTTAATTATGAAAATCTCATATAAAAATAACCTAATAGTATAGTGAATGAGGCCTTTTATCATCGCTCAATCTTTGATAATGTTTTTTTATTATTATTTGTTCTGATTTAATTTGATATTCGGATAATTACATCATTACTATAGTCACATAAAACATTCAATTCTTAAATATAATATGGTTACTTGAATTCCACATTAATATCATTTGTTTAATACTAATAATATTATTACTTACAAAAAATACCCATATATAGTAAATTATGATTAAATTGATTAATACCTACCAACTGATAACTATATGTATTCGTAAAATATTACATTTACTGGAATATCTCGTTATTTCCGCTTTGATTCAGTCAAAAATATTCCTAAGCTAATTTTTACTTACAAATTACTACAATTTACTTTGGCCCAATACCAATACAACATACATATCCCATATATATCCCATGAGGGAAAAGCAGAGCTATAAAAAAAACGACGAAGAGCGTGTCAGACACGCCCACAAATAGGGTTTCGTAGTCAATTCGGTTGTTTTGGTTTTCAGCCTTAGAAAGTTTATCTTGTTACCAACCGCAAATTGAAAAACTTTTATTTATCTTGAAACTTTAGTGGTACATTATCCGTTATAGTTTTCATAGTAACTTTCTCCAGATTGAGAACTATCCATATTCCATTTTTTTTTTGCGTTTATGCTTTAGGAGTTACAGCTGGAACAAATTTAGCTCTAAAACGAAAGCAAATATCTTGAGACAGAAACATTTTAGTGACTTTGTTTCAAAAACACCTCCCCTTAGATTTGAAAGACCTATTCAACGAAACCCTACTCAGTATTATAGGAGAGAAAAAAATGATTTAGCCCCTTTCACTTGTATTGGCCCAAAAAACATCTAAATTTTGGAAAATTTAGAAATCTTCACACAAAATTTGATGTCAGCAGCTCCAAAACTGACGAAGATATGAGGGCGCGGCATACAGACAGACGGACAGACAGACTTGACGAAATTATAAGGGTTTCTAGTAGACTACGAAACCCTAAAAACAGTCATTTGTCTTACAAAAGTTTAAGAGTAATTCAGAAGAATGTGTACCACCATAGTGACAGATTGTCAGCCTTTCGTCTAAAATTGCAATACACATCAACTCCCAAATCCCTTAGTCGCTTCTTACGACAACCACGGGAAAGATATGGGGGTGATGCTATTCTAATACTCCAGATATCAATAGAGTATTGGGCCAAAGTTACCCCCTAGGCCAAAAGTAACCCGCAAAGACGGTATACCGACCGTGTAACAATAAAAGGACTTTTACGGATTTATTAAAATCCAAATAAAACACAACTTAAATCCGTAAAAGTCGTTTTATTGTAATGAGTTATTGTTGTGCAAACGAAAGAAAATATTATGTCGACCTAGAGACATGTGCGTGATGGCAGCAAAATAGTTTTCGTTCGGGTATCACGTTGCAAGAACTCTGCCCCGCTTACGACAACCCATGTTTTTATTTCAGTTTGTAACATCCAACATCATTTTATTCATTGAAAAACGTAAACACTGTGGTTCCAATAAAAATACACTAAATCACAATTAACTGTTTTTTTGCTGCCATTACCACCATCCTGCCGCCATATACAGTTTGGTTCTTCATTCGCGTCCGTTATACTATACCCTTATTTAACAGTAAGAACTAAGAACATTTAATTATACCAATATTTAATAAGTCTTTTCTATTTTGCTTAAACTATATTTACACAAAGTTCATTTTTTATCATAATTTATCATTGTCCTTTTGATTAGTACCCGGCTTAAATAAGTAACAAAAAATATATATTTTACCTGTTTCATTATTATTATTGGTATTGTATATGCATTATATTATACCTAGTATTTATATTATTTCATTTTATTCCTGAAATAATTTACAAAATTAAAGAGTTGGTCAGAAAAATGAAATCTTTCACTTATGTTTAAGGTTCTTTGAATAAATGATTTGTATTTTGTATATGTCACCGTGAAATTACAAACAACGCTAGATTATAATACATCTCGCTAAATTATAATTTGTCGAAATATTGTAACACATTGTTACAATTTAACGGGTAATTTTTCAGTAGATTACAATATATCGGAAATAAAGCCGTAAAACTGTGATACGATACGCAGCTTGCTTTCTGATTGGTCAAGTCAAGCATCATATTGTCAGCGACGCCATGTTTTTTTCACAGCTGATTGCCATTACGTTGGTTCTCAAACATAAACAAGCAGATTTTGTTTATTTTTTTATAAATTCATGTTGAAAATTGCTCATATAAATTACGAAATAAGAAATTAATCTCATAAGCACTGCTTGCATACGTTTAATACTTGTTTCATACCAATTTCATACCCATCGAAATGGCGATCAGCTGTCAAATAAACATGGCGGCGCGATATACCATGACATTCGACTAATCACAATGTGAATTGTCAATTTTACCGTTTTTACTTCATAATATTGTAATCTTTTGAAAATTGATACGATAAATTGTGATCCGTGTGTATATTTTACAATATTTCGACAGATTGCAATTTAGCGGGAAATATTATAATCTATCGGTGTTTGTAATTTCACGGTGACTTATACAATAACTGCATTCTGCCTTTATAAGCAAGCTATGGAGACAAAACTCGTGAGACCGATGCCTCGCAGATTCGCATTCGTAGTCCATTTAGACCATAGTCTAATAAAACATGGTCTTTCCTTCCCAGACAAACACAAGTCAACGTCACTTAGTATTGCCACTTTATTTCAATAAAATACGTTATGGGGTAAATTCAATCTCAGAACAATGGGTTAAAATATTTCTTAATAATTTTATAATTTAGATTTACGTGTGTATTAACTTTAACTTTACAACAACACTTCAATTGTATTTATTAGTTAACAGTATCATAAATGATTTACAAAAAACATCATAAGAGTGGGTAATTCTGGTAACCCACAAGCATGATGACGTAAACTTGTGTTGGTCACGTGGTTCACGAGTCTCGGAAAGAAATACCAGGCGGAGTATCTTATTATACCATGATTTAGACTAATTATACCTATCATGAAAGGTTGTCGTATTAGAGTGCGTCTAAAAAGTTAGAACTGACGTACGTAGTCTGGGCGCCACCTCTCTGTCTGTCAGTAGCAAAACGCCAGTGACAGCACTACTGAACATCTATAACTTCTCATACATTTGACGTCTGTATCTAGGGAGCAACTGCTTACGCTTTGACAGTACGCCGCGGGGCCTAATGCGCACTCTATAGCTTGCTTATATATACTCTAAATTGTCGTACCTATGGACACTTCTATGCCTGTAGATCCGAATTGATGGTGAAACAACCAGGACCTTTCGCCATCGGTACTTCAGCACTCATCGTGTCAGGGCCCCAAGTCTGCTAAATTTTAGCCATTGTAATGCTAACGACACTCAAGTGGCATTCCATTGCCACTGTGCTATCCTACTTGAAACTATTAGCAGATACTACCGAAACCATCCAACTGGTATGCCATCGACACTCAACTGAAACGATTTGTATTTAGCAGACTTCGGCCCCCGCTCAAACGCTGACTAAGTCATAGTCTAATAAAACATGGTCTTACATTCCCAGAGAAACACAAGCTTACGTCACTAGTATTGCCACTTTATTTCAATAAAATACGTTATGGGGTAAATTCAATATCAGAAAAATGAGTTAAAATATTTGTGAATAATTTTATAATTTAGATTTACGTGTGTATTAACTTGAACTTTACAACAACACTTAAATTGTATTATTAGTTAACAGTATCTTATATGATTTACAAAAATAATCATAAGAGTGGGTAATTTTGGTAACCCACAAGCATGATGACGTAGGCTTGTGTTAGTCACGTGGTTCACGAGTCTCGAAATGGAATACCATGCGGAGTATCTTATTATACCATGTAAGTGACCTATATAAGTCTATAGATACATACATTGAGACACAGTTCAGTGCTGGTGGACTGGGATCTTCTCCGTTTGGTCACGAAAAAATTTTGACAACCGCTGCCTCTGAGTGTCCGTGTAACTCTTGTTAGCTGACCGGACTTCTTCTAGGAGTCTCTTGATTACCTAGAAAAATGTAGGGTGAAATTTTACTAGTGACCGATATAGCGAAAACTCAGAACCGGCTGGTGATAAGGAACAACTTTCCCCAAGCTACATAAGTTGAAATATGAAATAAAAAATGGCCCTTCCATACATACAGACCTGGCCAGTCAACACATTTGTATGGGAGAGTCATCTTTTAATTTTTCTTCATATTCTTGGGGAACGTTGTTCAGTTTCATGGACTGAGTCACTGCTTAAAATATTTGCAGTTGATTTTTTTACATCCTGTATTTGTGTGGATGACCCACAGTGGGTCATTGAGTCGTAGGTCGACCCGATGAACCCTGGTCAGAGTTATTCAACCGTCAGCTACCTAACTATATAGAAGGCCTCTGACTTGGTTTCGTAACGACCGCCGTCTAAGTAATTGTAATCATAGAAAGAAACAAAGGCCAAGGGCATAATATAATATGGTGCCATCTTTCTTACGAACAATCAGGTAGTTCAGCATGTAATGTGTTAACCAAACTGGGGACAAGCTACTGTGCGTTTTCCCCCGAGAATAAAACCAGGTACCTTCGGAGACCAAAGCTCAGACTACAATACCACAGAGACTTGTAGACTTTGTTAATGCGTAGATAAACTATTAATATCGGGAAAATAGAGGAATACAAGATAACGTTAATTTATCACTTTGTGGGTTTGTTTACAACAATGTATGTCTTGTCTAGTAGGTAAATAAACAGATTAATTCTGATTGTCCATCACCTCGACGGTATCGCAACGTCGTAAACATATTATGGTAATTTTAGAAACTTATGAAACATGTAAAAATAAATCACTATCAAGCCGGGTATCAACGTCGTCAACTAATGGTAATTTTAGAAACTTATGAAACATGTCAAATAAATCACTATCAAGCCGGGTATTCATTAGGGAACATTTCTGGGACCAAGTTCCAAAACATTGTATAAATACAAAAGGTTCCCATAAATCACAAATTAGGGAAAAGGCGGGCGGGGTATTTTGTGCATAAAATGTTCCTAATGAGGACGCATTTTAAACAATGTTTCGGAACTAAGTTCCCAACGAAAAAGCGTCCTCATTGGTAACTTTTCGGGAACATTGTCCCGAAACATTGTATAATAAACAAAGTTTCTGGGATTTTGTCCCCAATGAATACCTGGCTTTACACGGCAATACGTTAGGTTAGATAATATGGACAATGTAAACCTACCCTGCTGTTGGGGGTGATTTTGTCTGCCTGTCGTAGGTCGGACAGCGCACTATCGTAGTTCTTGAGGCCGAAGTGTGCCTGCCCTCGACGGTACAAAGCCTTTTCATTCCGTGGATCCCTTTTTAGTACCTGAAATGTAAAAGCATCATCATCATCTGCGTGCCTTTAAAATAAAAAAAAACAACATGTCTTCCTCCTCCCTTCATTTCTATCAGCTGAAAATCTCAAATCTTGGTTGACACGTTTTACCTTCCAGCCAAACTTTTTTAGATTTTCCTTCTGTATCCAGCCACATTCATATTCATTACTTGTTTTTCAATATACATTAAGATTTCTAGGTTCATTTTGTTACAATTACTTGCCGCATGCTTATCAAAAACGCGTTTTATTACAATCATTAGTTTTGTTTTGCCAAGTCTCGCACATTTTACACACTTTGTAAAAAAAATCTTGCATGTTTTTCTTACGTGTCCACATTTCCAACAGCCAAACATTTTGAAATATTAATTTACTCAATGTTATACTTATTTCAAAACTATAATTAATGATTTCAATGAAAATTTAAATATTACCATTAGTGCAGTTCTTATCCAAATACTGCCTATCGAGTGTCTAAATTGTGAACTTTTCTATAGCTTTCTATAGCTATTTTATAACTTACCTCTGAACAGCTCCGTATGCAGGCGTGGTAGTCTTCTGTTTTCCTGTACGCAGCCGCGAGGTTCAGGTGGCACTGCAGCGTGCATGTCATGGTTGTGTCGTATACTGTAAACAAAATCGACATGATTCAATTAAAAGCTAATCGTAGAGAAACTCACAAGAGTTATCGCAAGACACTCGTGAGACCGATGCCTCGCAGATCCGCATTCATAGTCCATCTGGACTATACATACATGTACTAAAAGGTTGTCGTATGGACACTTCCATACCTAAAGATCCGAAATGAAGGTGAAACAACCAGGAACTTTCGCCATCGGTACTTCGGCACTCATCGCTTCAGCTTAAAAGCTGACTAAATAAACACGAGTAAACATAAAGACAGCATGATGGGTATTGCGAAATAAATTATGATATAACGAAATCCCAAAGTTTATCTCATCTGGTGGTACCGGATATAGCATCACGCCAATTTCTCGTTGTAATAAAATCAAAGTAACTAAGAGATAATTCCAGGGTATGGGCAGCACCGTTTTTAAAATCCGGCAAATGGCAAAATAGTAGACGTTGCTCGGCCATCGTTCAAGGATTTTGGCTAAAAGCCATAAGTCGGCTTAAATCGTACATATCGAAGAAGATACAAGATTTGCTTCGACTTTTGAATATACCAATCCTAATTCTGCCATCGTACTGCGACATAAATACAACTCGTTTGCTTATCAGAACAAGCCTGCCAAGTGTGGTCAATACAGAAATTATCCCTCCTACAGGGTGACAGTGGCGTAACTAAGTATCCAAAGGCCCCGGGGAAAAACTTGACCAGGGCTCCAAGCCCAGAACGATACGCCGCGTACCGCTAGGGAATCTCCGAACCGCCGCCGGGCCCGAACCCGGTGACCGCCGGGTGAATTCCCGTGCATAAACATTTTGATATCGATCGACAGATGGCACTGGCAAACAAACCTATAGTACGAGAGTTGTAGGGAATCCTCGTAATTTATCAAATAAGTTGCCAAATGAAGGTCGGATTTCGGGATAACTTATGTCCAAAGGCCCCGGGGCACTGCCCCGGTTTGCCCCTTCGTAGTTACGCCACTGAGCAGTGATTGTTGAGCTTGTAGAGAAGAGACTTAAACCAGCAGAGGATGGATGTAGGTTGAGAATGATGATGAAGAAAGGTGCGTCACTTAGCCTAATGTCATACCCAGAGGAAAACAAGTAGGTACACCGGTACAAGGTAATTCTAACAAATAATAATAATAATTCTATGTCAACTTACATCTCTCAATAAGATCGTCGTCGTTGCACCGTTTCATTCGATCCTTGATGCAGTTAATGTAGTGTATCCACTTGCGGTACTTGCGTATCGCCTGTGCGTACCGCCCCGAACTCAAGTTACCATTGCCGCTCGAAAGTGGACTATGAATTGTCAATCAATAGTGGACTATCACTCGTCTATCGCTAGTTAATTGATAGTATCGATAATTGATCGATAGTGTGTATAGCTACTGTCGATAGGATAGTTACTCATGATTGAAAAACTACCGATAATATAGGGTGTATTTTAATTAGTGGCGGATCCGTTAAGGGTGTGTTCTATCAATGAAACTGAACAACTTTCCCCAAGGAACATAGGTCGAAATACGAAAAAAAATTTTGGTCTTCCCATACTAAGTGTGTTGGCCGGCCGGGTCAATTTGTATGGGAGGGCCAATTTTTTTTCATATTTCGACCTATGTTCCTTGGGGAAAGTTGTTCAGTTTCATTGATAGAACACACCCTTAACGGATCCGCCACTAATAAAAATACACCCTATATAGATTCACAAAAAAACAATCAATAGTATAGAAATAGCAATACTATCGATAATATAGATGCACTACAAAAACATCAATAGTATCGAATTAGCAATACTATCGATATTGTCGTTTGTTTTTAAGCGATACTATCAATAGTGTTGTACTTGTCGATAGTAGTATTATTATTACAGTTTGAACTATCGAAACTATCGACTGTATATGGAGTTTCGAAAAATAACTATCGATTATTCGCCAACACTAGTAAAAGTGGCCCTTCTTATAGATTACTAATAAGAAATAATGAGTAAACTTACATCTCTCAATAAGATCTATGTCGTTGCACCGTTTCATCCGATCCTTGATGCAGTTGATGTAGTGTATGCACTTGCGGTACTTGCGTATCGCCTGTGCGTACCGCCCCGAACTCAAGTTACCATTGCCACTTGATAGTGGACTATCAATTGACTATCATCGATAGTTCAAAATGTAGCAATACTATCGACAGTAGAATTGATTCTCATGAATAAAAGTGTCGATAGTGTCGAATCACTACAAAACAATATCGAAACTATAGTTTTTTTAATTGATACTAACGATTGTACAAGTCGCGCAGATAAAGCATGAACCCGAACTGGCAACATTATTGTTGAGATCTTGCTCATATGACATATAACATGATAGAGCGGCGGACAACAGTTTTGCCAAGTCAAATTCCATCTTTATATGTGCGAATTGAAAAACTATTGATAATATAGATTCCCTAAAAAACAATCATTAGTATCGAACTAGCAATATCGATAGCATTGCACTTGTCGATCTAGCCATACTATCGACACTATTATACTTGTCGATAGTATTACAGTTTAGACTATTGATACTATCGACTGTACAACGTGTTACAAAACAACCAATAAAGCTGAAAGGGTGTGGAAAGGTCCGTTGCAAAGAGTCAATTAACAAAAAATTAGAGCCGTAGTATCGTTTTTGAAAACTACGAAAAAAATACTTTTTTGTTAAATTACACTTATTTTTAATCGTGGCATCGCAGCACTAATTTTGACAGCTCAAAGTTCAAATGAAGTTAACAACGCGGCGAAATGCAGTTCGGTTTACATTGCTGGCTATTACATGAATGTCATCAATACAAGAAACTAAGTCAACCAGCAATGTATGCCGAAGCGGACTTTGTTCGCCGGGTAGTGTAGCACCTGACCTAGACTAGTGATGTTATTATTTTATCGACTGATGATAATGAAAAATATTCTTTTTTTTGGTTAGTTATGTAACAGGTTGTATAGTGGGTTTCGAATAAAAACTATCGATAGTTAGGCAACACTAGCTAAAGTGACTCCTATATTACTAATAAGAAATAATAAGTAAACTTACACCTCTCAATAAGATCGTCGTCGTTACATCGTTTCATGCGGTCCTTGATGCAGTTGATGTAGTGTATGCACTTGCGGTACTTGCGTATCGCCTGTGCGTACCGCCCCGAACTCAAGTTACTTCTTTCAACACATAGTATAGTACCGTCATCCGAATAGACCATATTTGACAGCTGTCGAAATAATGCTAATGCTATGACACAAGGTCTATTTTTCTTTGTTGATATTTTCCTAGTATGGTTTTGACAGCTGCCAAATATGGCCTATTCGAATGACCGTACTATAGCTAAAGTTATCGTTGCCTCTCGATGTACATACATACATACATACATACATCACGCCTTTATCCCTTGCGGGGTAGGCAGAGCGTCAACGACCGTAAAAGTACGGTCGTTATCGCCACGTCTGACACATATTTGAGGGCCGTTTTAGCTATTGTCGTGTATCGCTATAGTGACAGGTTGTCAGCCTGTCGCCTAAAATTGCAATACACATGATACCCTCGAGTCCTTTAGTCGCTTCTTACGACACCCACAGGAAAGAAATGGGGTGATGCTATTCTAAGCCGGCATCACACGGCAATCTAAGCCGGCATCACACGGCAACACTAGCGAAAATGACTCTTATATTACTAATAATAATAAGATAAATAATATAATAAACTTACATCTCTCAATAAGATCTATGTCGTTGCACCGTTTCATCCGATCTTTGACGCAGTTGATGTAGTGTATGCACTTGCGGTACTTGCGTATCGCCTGTGCGTACCGCCCCGAACTCAAGTTACTCTACTATTACTAATAAATACATACTTATTCCATGCCTATATCCCTTGCGGGGTAGGCAGAGCGTAAACGGCTGTAAAAAACGACCATTTACACCAGGTCTGACAAGTTTGAGAGTCATACAGAAGACTGTGTATCACCATAGTGACAGGTTAGCAATAGCAACCCTAAAATCCCTTAGTCGCTTCTTACGACACCCACCGAAAATATGGGGTTATGCTATTCTAAGATGGCATCACACGGCATCTAGTAAATAAGCAATAATCAATACATAGTATAAAATGAAGTCGCTTTTTGCGTTTCTCTGTGGTGAAATTGCGCTATATCCTCCGGTTTGCGGTTTTTTGTAATAGATAAGGTGATTCAAGAAGAAGGTTTAGGTATAGGTATGTACAACATATGGAAAGAAAATGTCTTTTTTCCGCGGGAAAATGAGTTTCAGCGGGTATAACCGCTAACCAGGCCACTAGTAAAATAATAAGTAAACTTACACCTCTCAATAAGATCGTCGTCGTTGCACCGTTTCATGCGATCCTTGATGCAGTTGATGTAGTGTATGCACTTGCGGTACTTGCGTATCGCCTGTGCGTACCGCCCCCAACTCAAGTTACTTCTATCAACACTTATAGTATAGTACCCCGAATAGACCATATTTGACAGCTGTCCAAATAATGTTAATGCTATGACACAAGGTCTATTTTTCTTTGTTGTTATTTTCCTAGTATGGTTTTGACAGCTGTCAAATATGGCCTATTCGAATGACCGTACTATAGCTATAGTTATCATTGCCTCTCGATGTAGAACTATCGATTGTCTATCGATGGTTTAAAAATGTAGCAATTTTATCGATACTGTCGATCGTACTGTTACTCATGATTGAAAAACTATCGATAGTAAAGATTCACTACGAAACAATCAATAGTATCGAACTAGCCATACTATCGATATTATCGATTGTTTTAAAATAGATACTTTCGATAGTATTGTACTTACGTTACAGTTGGATTGAACTATCGGTACTATTGATTGTACAGGGATTTTCGAATAAAAATTACCTATCGTTAACAATACTATCGACAGTTCGGCAACACTAGCTAAAATGATTCTTCTTATATATTACTAATAAGATAAGATAATAAGTCAGTAAACTTACATCTCTCGATGAGATCGTCGTCGTTGCACCGTTTCATGCGGTCCTTGATGCAGTTGATGTAGTGTATGCACTTGCGGTACTTGCGTATCGCCTGTGCGTACCGCCCCGAACTCAAGTTACCATTGGCGCTCGATAGTGGACTATGAATTGTCAATCAATAGTGGACTATCAATCGTCTATCGCTAGTTAATGATAGTATCGATAATTGATCGATAGTGTGGATAGACACTGTCGATAGTATAGTTACTCATGATTGAAAAACTACCGATAATATAGATTCACTACAAAACAACCAATAGTATAGAACTTGCAACACTATCGTTAATATAGTAGATCCACTTCAAAACAATAAATAGTATTGAATTAGCAATACTATCGATATTGTCGTTTGTTTTTAAGCGATACTATCAATAGTGTTGTACTTGTCGATAGTATTATTATTATTACAGTTTGAACTATCGAAACGATCGACTGTACATGGAGTTTCGAAAAGTAACTATCGATAATTCGGCAACACTAGTAAAAGTGGCTCTTCTTATAGATTACTAATAATAAATAACGAGTAAACTTACACCTCTCAATAAGATCGTCGTCGTTGCATCGTTTCATGCGATCTTTGATGCAGTTGATGTAGTGTATGCACTTGCGGTACTTGCGTATCGCCTGTTTGTACCGCCCCAAACTGAAGAAGTAGTTGCCGCTGCTTTTCACGTCACATGCCATCTTTAGTAGCTGCTCTAGCTGAAAATGAAAGACTTTGTAAATATTTACTGCTTTTGTGTGCGAGCTAGTTTATGGAACTTAGCTTTTTTAAAGATACATGGTAAGAAATTATTGAAATAAATCGCTTAAAGCCCGTCACTACGTTGCCACTGTCAAAAAGACATGGTTATATAAGGTCCTATTAAATTCACTGCAAATATTTTAAGGGCATGCGTAAATATGTATAAGAAAAACATCTAAGGCATTTTAAAAAAAATCTACACGCTAGATTTTTTTTTTCATTTTTAAACAAACTTTTTACTTAATTATGTGAACACCCTTTGACTGACCCAATTGACGTTCCGCCATGTAAACATGATTCACTTATACGGCACGCACACTAACAACCAACCAATCACAGCACGGCGCGTTTGGCGCGTAATTTAAATTCATCGAAGTGTGCGTTTCTAGGACAAACAGGGTGCACTTTTTGCATTTCGTTTTTTTTTAGTTAAATGCAGTTTTCTCGAAAACTAGCGTGTAGATTTCTTTAAAAATTTGCCTAGTACATGCTTATATTTTATTTGATCTGCCCCTAAAATATTTGCAGTGAATTTAATAGGACCTTATATATATAACGTGCTACAAAACATTTTTAGGGTTTCGTAGTCTACTGACATGATTGTAGAGTCTTCTGACATGGTTGCAGAGGCCTCTGACATGGTTTCAATGACCACTGACATGGTTGCGGAGTCCTCTGATATGATTGCAGAGTCCTCTGACATAGTTGTAGGGTCTTCTGACATGGTTGCAAACCCTTATCATTTCGGTAAGTCTGTCTGTCTGTCTGTATGCCGCGCCCTCATAACTTCGTCAGTTTTGGAGCTATCGACATCAAATTTAGTGTGAAGATAGATCGTGTTGACCCAAATTAAGAAATGTTGAGAAAAAAATACCCACCCAAAACATAAATGTGAAAGGCTGCCAAGTTCGATAATATTGGAATGCTTCGCCTATAAAAGAAGTGAGATCTAAATAAGTACCAAGTTCCATACACAGACCTCAATTAAAAATAGTTACAGGAATGCACACTTGATTTTTCGCAGTTTGGAAATAAGAATAACTGCGGAAAATCAAGTGTGCATTCCTGTAACTATTTTTAACTGAGGTCTGTGTATGGAACTTGGTACTTATTTAGATCTCACTTCTTTTATAGGCGAAGCATTCCAATATTATCGAACTTGGCAGCCTTTCACATTTATGTTTTGGGTGGGATTTCATTTATTTTTGTAAGGTTTTTTTTTCTTATGATTAATTAGTTAGGTAAGGAAATATCTCATTTATACTTTACTTTGACTAAATACAAACCTTCGTAACGAATTTTAGGTCGGTACGACGATTGGAAGATATAGATAAATTTTTTGTCTTAGTTCCTTAGGGGTATGAATTTACACCTTCATTATTTTTAAAACCGACTCACACTTGGCCATTTTCAGATTTTTTCCTTTACCTTGACCTAAAGACCTACCTCCATGCCAAATTTCAAGTCAATACGACCATTGGAAGTGGTCTAGGTTTTTGATGAGTGAGTCAGTCAGTCAGTGAGTGTATAGTAAAAATAGCGATTTTCTGACGTCAATATCTCAAGACCTACAATAGGTACATTAACGAAATTTTGTATTTTAGATAAGTAAGTAGATCTCGACAGATACTAGAAATTTCATATGCGTAGATAAAATAGATTTTGAGTTATAGGTGGGTCGAACTTGGCCCGAAATGGTTCGTGTAATATAACCCACGGCCGGTGTGTCGCTTTTTTTGCTCGAACTTGGCGGACACACTGCCGTGTGTCTAGATTTTTATTGTTTTTTGGACCCCCTTCCCATACATGTGAAAGGGGGGCAAAATTTTTTTTTTCCGCCTGTAATATTGAGTAGGTTATCGTTGAATAGGTCTTTTAAAACTAAAGGGAGGTTACTTTGAAACAAATTCACTAAAATGTTTCTGTCTCGAGATATATGCTTTTAAAAGGGGCGTTTTTGAGTCATAATTTGTTCCAGCTGTAACTTCTAAAGTATGCATGTTAAAAATTTGAAAAAAATATGGGATATACCTAGTTCTTAATATGAAGTTACCATGAAAACTATAACGAATACTGTACCACTTAAAATTAAGGAAATATTAAAGATTTTCAATTTGCGGTTGGTAACCATACAGCTGCAAACAAACGAGCAACAAAATTAACTTTGTAACGCTGAAAGATACTTAAACGTTGACTGACTACGAAACCCTTGTGTCTGACACGCTCTTGGCCGCTTTTTTTTATATTTGAAAGTGGGGAAAGTTGTTCAGTTTTATGTGTATGTTGACCTCTTTTCAACTTTATTGGTTGTTTTGTAACACCCGGTTACTTTTAATTTAGTAGAAATATTTTAAGGGCATGATCTACTCGCAAAACGGAAAAACTCTTAGGTATAAGAAACTTTTCTGCGAAATGTGAAAAGGAAAATTAGATCTCCCATATTTTCACTGACTTGTTAAAAATGTTTGTGTCTTAGTATGGGAGGTCCAAACTTTTCGTATTTCGATGAATAGTTTCTAATAAAAGTTATTCAGTGTTGTGAATAGAAATATTATTATTAGGACTTAGGTATATTCAAGTAATATGGAGTTGACAAAAATGTAATGAATAAAAAACAAAAGTACTTACATTTACAGTTTCCAATTCCAAGTAATCATCGGGATACTCTGGTAATCTGTCAGCAGTACCGTCTTGGCAAGACACGTCCCACTTCCCGTCTAGTATCTCACCGCAGTCTTCGATAACGCACTCCTGGGGACAATAGTGTTCATCAATGAATTTGTTTTTGGGTAGATCAGGTAGGTACGCGAGACCAGGGGTGGCCAAACTTTTTAAGTATGTGGTCTACTTTTTAATTTACAATATTCCCGCGGTCTATCCGTCAGTAGCTATCTTAGAAAAATATATACACTGTAAACACGACCGTAATTAAGCGACCGAAATTCGACGCCTGAATTCCGTTCCGTCAGTTTTCGGCGTTTTCGGTTGGGAGGACACACTATAAGCGCCGAAATTACTGACAAATCTGACTGACTCTACTACGGACTGACATTCGGCAACGTAATTTCAGCGTCGTGTGATGCCGGCTTAGAATAGCATCACCCCAATTCTACCCGTGGGTGTCGTAAAAAGCGACTAAGGGATACTTATCCAGGGAATGGTCAGCAGCGTTCCCTGTCAATGCAACATCATGCACTGCGCTCGCCAATCCGCCTGCCAAGCGTGGTGAGTATGGCAATACTCCCCGATAGGGGGAGGCCCATGTCCAGCAGTGGACTGTTGTGGCTGTTATGATTATGGTAATTTCGGCTAAAGTGTGTCATCTGCAATGAAAATAACATCGCTGGCGTAATTGCACCAAATTCCGTCGCGTAATTTCGGTCGTAGTGTGTCGAGACTCTTAACGTCCGTTTGTGTGTTATTTTAACGCTGCACAACACATGCGTTAGGACAATACGAATTTAAATTCAACCTTATTATTACGGACAGACAGATAATGCATCAAACCATTTGACATAAACCGTATTTGTATGAAAATATGGTGGAAAATGGGTTTATGTTATTGGTTTTGGAAAAACGTTGCGTGTGTTTCTCGCCGCAGATTGTGGTATGTGTAATTAATCAGATTGTGTTTATTGAATGCATGTTCCATAGGGAAAGTTGTTCAGTTTCGTGAGTACCTTGACCTACGGTTTAGTTACACCCTCTATTATTATAAAGCACATGTCTGTACAAATTTTGTTGTTGGTAAATCAAGATCTTTATATTTATTTATGACTAGCTGCCCGTCAGCGGTTTCACCCGCTGCAACCTTTATTCGCCAAGAGATGTCGCTGTTAGTTTTCGGCGAAAACGTTTAAAACGCGAATCGGCTCAGTCACGCCACCTATTTCAAAAATATTGGAAAATGCGTGATCCCGTGGGAATGAGACATTTTTCCGTGGTAAAAAGTATCCTATGTGTTATTCCAGATGCCCTTTTATATTTCTGCAAAGTTTCATGTCAATCTAATCAGCCGTTTTTGCGTGATGTCGTAACAAACACACACACAAACATCCGCCTTTATAATATTAGTAGGAAGGATAATAAAGAGATTAAAACTCACCACTCTAGGCTTGCATTCTTCCCCAACTCCGTAACTCTGGATCTCCAAGACGATACTGAATCCAGACAGAAGTTTCCCGAACACCACATTGGTGCCGTCTAAGTGTGCGCACGGTACTGTCGTGATACAGGGTGTTAATTTAAATGCGTGCCATAGCTTCAGGGTAGGTTAAGTATCGATTAAGGATGCCGTAAAAAATATTGAAAAAATCCAAGTGAAAAAACTTTTTTTTCATGTTTAGTCAAAACTTTTATTTTGAATAATCAGGTTTTGACACTGTTGTTGTTCAGAGAGTGCCCATACAAATAGATTACAAGATACAAGTACATTCGTCTAAACAACTTTGAGATTGAACGAATTTCGGCTGAGATATAGGCATTTGAATCAAATGTCAGCCAAGTAAAAAAAAAATGTGACTGGTTTTTTTTTACAATTTTTTTTACGGCATCTTTTATAGATACTAAACCTACCCTGAAGCTATGGCACGCATTTAAATTAACACCCTGTATAAATAAAGAGATTAAAACTCACCCCTCTAGGCTTGCATTCCTCCCCGACACCGTAACTCTGGATCTCCAAGACGATACTGAATCCAGACAGAAGTTTCCCAAACACCACATTGGTGCCGTCTAAGTGTGCGCACGGTACTGTCGTTATAAAGTCATCATTGGCCTCATACGTCCGTGACAGACGATCCATTCAGTGTCTGAGGCAAGATTTTTCATGGCTGTATAAGCCGATACGGGAGCGGCATGACTTTCCGCACGCTCTACAAACGAAGGTGGAATTAGAGACTGGCACATGCATGTTTAGATGTCGTTTTTGCCTTTTGTTTGCGAGACCAGCGAACCAGGCATCGTCGTGAGCTTTACGCCCATCAAACACACGCTTTCTCCATACATCCCTATTCACAGCAAGCTTCTCCCAGCTTTGATGGTCGATGTCAAACGCAGCCATGTCCCGTTTGGCGCAATCTTTGAAACGTAGCATCGGTCTTCCAACTCCTCTTTTGGCGTTAGCTACGGCGCCAAGCAGGACACGCCGTGGTAGACGCGAAGGTTCCATGCGGTACACATGCCCTAGCCACCGCAATCGTCTTTGCTTAAGCAAAGCGGTAAAGCTAGGCAGCTGTGCAATTTCTAGAACTCGCTCGTTTGTGACTCTGTCCTGCCAAGTTATATGCAAGATGTTTCTTACGCAGCGCATATGAAATGTGTTGAGTCGACGTTCTTGTTTTGCGTACGAAGTCCAGGTTTCAGCTCCATACAAGAGTATGCTTAGAACGCAAGTTTGGTAAACAATTATCTTGGTTTTTGTGGTCAGGTGTTTATTATTCCATACTCTTGTACTGAGCCTGCCGAACATGGTCGCCGCTTTGCCGATACGAGTATTGATCTCAGCATCGAGGGTGAGATTGTTCGACACAGTCGACCCCAAGTAGCAAAACTTGTCAACTATGTTCAAGGGAACGCCATCGAGCAAAATACGTGGTGTTTCTCCACCTTGAGCTAGCACTACTGTTTTTTTGGCATTAATGGACATTGAGAACAGAGAACACGCGTGGGAAAACTTATCAACAATGTCTTGAAGCTCACTTTGAGAATTAGCAACGAAGGCTGCATCGTCAGCGAACAAAAGGCTATCGACGAATAAGTCATCGCGGTTACGCTTTGACCTAAGAAGCGAGATATTGTACAGCTTCCCGTCAGCCCTAGTGTGCAGGTGTATACCCTGTTGGTCATCGTTATAAAGTACTGTTTCATATAAATACCATACCATAACCGTAACAGCCACAACAGTCCACTGCTGGACATGGGCCTCCCCCTATCGGGGGGTATTGCCATACTCACCACGCTTGGCAGGCGGATTGGTGAGCGCAGTGCCAAGATGTTGCATTTACAGGGAACGCTGCTGCCCATTCCCTGGATGAATATCCCTTAGTCGCTTTTTAGAACACCCACGGGTAGAATTGGGGTGATATAAATAAAGAGATTAAAACTCACCACTCTAGGCTTGCATTCTTCCCCTACACCGTAACTCTGGATCTCCAAGACGATACTGAATCCAGACAGAAGTTTGCCAAACACCACATTGGTGCCGTCTAAGTGTGCGCACGGTACTGTCGTTATAAAGTATTGTTTTATACGGGGTGTTAGGGACGGTGTAACGAAAACTTTGCAGGCGTGCTCAGACCATGAAACTGAACAACTTTTAATATGGAGCCAATGGTGGGAAACGAAAAAATAATTCCGGCCTCCCATACAAAGTCAGTCAGTTGATCGTGAATTTTGTATGGGAGGTTGTTTTTTTTCGTTTCCCACCATTGGCTCCATAGTAAAAGTTGTTCAGTTTGATGGTCTGATCATGCCTGCAAAGTTTTTGGTAGACCGTCCCTAACAAACTGTATAAGAAAAGAGATTACTCACCACTCTAGGCTTGCACTCTTCCCCGACTCCGTAACTCTGGATCTCCAAGACGATACTGAATCCAAACACCACATTGGTGCCGTCTAAGTGTGCGCACGGTACTGTCGTTATAAAGTATTGTTTTATACGGGGTACAAAAAAAAAATTCCGGCCTCCCATACAAAGTCAGTCAGTTGATCGTGAATTTTGTATGGGAGGCTGGAATTTTGTTTTTTCGTTTCCCACCATTGGCTCCATACTAGAAGTTGGTCAGTTTGATGGTCTGATCATGCCTGCAAAGTTTTTGGTACACCGTCCCTAACACACTGTATAAATAAAGAGATTAAAACTCACCACTCTAGGCTTGCATTCCTCCCCTACACCGTAACTCTGGATCTCCAAGACGATACTGAATCCGGACAGAAGTTTCCCAAACACCACATTGGTGCCGTCTAAGTGTGCGCACGGTACTGTCGTGATACAGAACTGTGACGCGTTTGTGTGAGGCCGGCCGGCGTTTGCCATGCTTAGTGCACCAGGTTCATGCTAGAAAAAATAACAACAATCTTATACATAGTTATCTATAACCCTTACCTATATCCCTTGTGGGTTAGGCAGAGTATAAACTTAAACAAATGTAAAAACGGCCATTTACACCATGACTGACAAAATTTTAAGAGTTATTCAGAAGACTATGAATCACCGTAGTGAGAGGTTGTCAGCCTGTCGCCTAATATTGCAATAAACATTAACTCTCAAGTCGCTTCTTACAACACCCTATTCTAAGCTAGCACCAAATGGCAACAACAAAAGTGTGATGTCTGGTTTTTGATATAGTCATGGTCCTTAGCAAAAAAATACTGTTTTGCCGGCACAGTTGATGCCGCTTTGCTCAGTGCTACTAGGGACCATTGTGATTGATTCCATCCGAGGAAATGAAAAATCCATCCACTGGATTTCAAGATGGCGGACCTTCGTTTTTTTGTATGACACTAAAAAAATAATTCTTCTGGAGCCCATCGTGTGGGGTATCAAATGAAAGGGCTAGACGAGACTATTTCAAAAATATATCGTTTTAATACATTTACATTGCTCTCTTAGAAAAAACTCAACTTACATTTTTAAAAGTAGTCAAAACATGCCAAGTTTGAGGTCTAGTAGGTACAAAATGGCTGACATATAGTTTCATAAAAGTATGCCAAATGATCCACCATATCCTCAACTCTAACGTGACGAAAGGAATTTTGAAAATAATAAGATTAAATGTATATTTTGCAATGGAAAGTAGATCATTGGGAACTGCAGTAGGTTAGTAAGAATTGCTTGTGCAATGTGCGCCTCCATAAATGTTTAAGATGCAATTCTCATCATGATTGCTTTTACACTTAAAGCTAGATTATGATGTACCGGATCATTTTGAATCTTCGGGCACGGTTGTGCTCCCGCCAAGTCGAGTAAAAAGTGGCTTTGCCGTACCACATTTCTCTTAAAGCAGCTTCGGCCAAAGTTGAGACCTCTTTAACGATATGTTGGATAAAAATAGAAATATTTAATTCAGCAGATATAGAAGCTCTAAATGGAGTAAAATACTTAAGTTTAAGAATTTAAAAAAATTGACTATGTGATTCTATGTGAATAAACAGGATTACCATTTTAAATTTACAGCGAAACAGCATTCATTGCAGTTTTAATTGTAGAATCATGTTAGTCTTTAGTGTATAAATATGAAATACAATGATTCTAAAGTTATTTCGTACGAAGTCGTGGACTGCACAACGTTTCTGGTGGAGTGGCGGACTTGGCTGTCTTTAACAAAATATATTTTGCAAGTAGTAAGTATATGATTATTTGTTTTTGCAATTATTTAATTTCGGTCGCTCAACATTTGACAACTTTAAGATATAAGGTTATTTTTCTTTGATGATGTGTTTTTTAGTATGGGCTGTCAATGGGCCACCATTGGAACGATCGTACTCGAAGTTAATATTTTATGTACGAAAACTCTAATTTTTTTGCGTTAGATGTACCTAATGAGTGGTGAGACTTGCTTTTTTTTGAGTTGTGTTTTGATGGTATCTCATATCTTTACATAAGACTTTTTGATCTCACTTCATTCATATACCTAGGTACATGTAATCTAAAAGTGCTTTAGAAGTTTTATGGTCCGCCGATTGAGTAACAGATTTAAGGGAATCGAATGTTTTTTTGAAATATTGAATGTTTATTTAATGACTGTTTGGGTTCTTAACACACAAGTTTCAAATTTTATCCAGAATATCGTTGTTTTGGGCGTCGAAATTGACCTGAACTGTTTCGAGAGAAACAATTTAATTTAATTTAATCATTTATTGTAGGTACATACACAAAAACAAATACAGGACAAATACAAAAATAAAAACGGTACAGCAGGCACTACTTATTTCTAACATGAATTTTTCTTACAGGCCTACTAAACTGAGATAGCATTCATCAGTAGAGCAACATAGCACCTATGGCTTTTTACTCGACTTGGCGGGAGCACAACCGTGCCCGAAGATTCAAAATGATCCGGTACATCATAATCTAGCTTTAAGTGTAAAAGCAATCATGAGAAGAATTACATCTTAAATATTTATGAAGGCGCACAAGCAGTTCTTACTAACCTACTGCTGTTTCCAATGATCTACTTTCCATTGCAAAACATACATTAAACTTTATTATTTTCAAAATTCCTTTCGTCACGTTAGAGTTGAGGATATGGTGGATCATTTGACATACTTTTATGAAACTATATGTCAGCCATTTTGTGCCTACTGGACCTCAAACTTGGCATGTTTTGACTACTTTTAAAAAATTAACTTGGTTTTTTTCTAAGAGGGAAAATGAAATGTATTAAAACGATATATTTTTGAAATCGTCTCGTCTAGCCTTTTCATTTGATACCCCACACGATGGGCTCCAGAAGAATTATTTTTTTAGTGCCATACAAAAAAACGAAGGTCCGCCATCTTGAAATCCAGTGGATGGATTTTTCATTTCCTCGGATGGAATCATTCACAATGGTCCCTAGTATCACTGAGCAAAGCGGCATCAACTGTGCCGGCAAAACAGCTTTCGGGTGATATTTGACCGTACCCGCTTAGACTAATACCAGTAGTTAACAGATAAAATTTTGTATAACATACAGTTGCATTCAAAAGTGGAGTGCATAGCCTTCATTTATAGTCTAAAATAACTTTTATCTACACTCATTTTGTAATATTCGTTTTACAGAATCGAAAGATAGAACGTAATGAACTGCATTACGAATATACAGCCTTTAAAAAAAAATTTTCATGCTACTGGCAGCTACATAAAGTAACTCGATTTCTAGTATTTGAAAAAAAAAATTAAACGAATTGACCCGCATACCAAATTGTAATCTGTTCCAATTTGACACTGGCCAACAGTAAGTCAAATGAAAAAAAAAACAAGTGTCACCCAGGCGGGACGACACTTGAAATTATGAGGACTTATTTATTATTAAATCTTTGCTTCAAATCATTTTTCGAATTAAAATTCACCGATAAATGCTTTTTAATTTTAAAAGTTGTTCAGTTTTTCTGAGCCTCTATTTTAACGCTTAGTTAAAAAGTTACTTATGTACAAAAGTCGTTCAGTTGGTGGTTCAGTAGATAGGCTTGCAATCGCCATAGTGCAGTGCGGAGGTTTGAATTATTTTTCATAGTTTTTCTTGTAGAGTGTAGATAAAATAGTGTATGCAACTGCATATAATTAGGGTTTAGAATGCTCGTGTCAAACTATTATAAACAGACACTCACATCCTAAAGCCTCTCATTACTAGGCAGTTGCATAAACTACTATTATAACTTCCATGCAATCATTGGTTATTTAATTACGATAGAGGTTACTAAACTTTATCAAAATAAATATTTTTAACATCATCCTGTTTCAAAATAATAAGTTGTATCATACCTTGAATAAAGGTCATGGTCTCCACTTTTGAACGCGACTGTACATACTTTTAAGATAAATCCATTCTTTTATTTTATATCAATATTGAGTGATACAAACCAGTAATTTAAAGTTTTCGTCTTCGAAACTGGGACCATAAATGCTTTCTCCTCCGCTTCCATCATCACTTATATCACCACCCTGAATCATAAACTGTGAAATAGCTGAAAAAGAACACAAATATAAATATTATTTCCCATATCTAGCAGTAAATAATATAAGGAAAGCTTGTGATAGTTAATATTAGTTTTTTTAGGTAAACATGTGATTTACTTGGAAACCTGACTTTATGTGTGAAAATAATCACAAGTGCTTAAAAAGTTATGAGGAAAGCTGTTCTCATGAACTATAATGGTTGAATAATTAAAATTTTCACAGATGATGGCACTTTGGCAGGGCTACCTTTACCTTTGAATGACATGCTGTATGTCTCACAGTCATAGTTTCTTTTATCATTACAAAAACTTTTCATTGTGAAATCATAAAAAATAAAATATTGATTATACACACAATGCAGCCATTTTGAGGCTGCGTTTGACATTGGCCATAAAAGCTGGAAGAAGCTTGCTGAGAATAGGGATGAATGGAGAAAGGATGATAAAAACCCATGAAGATGCCTGGTTCGCTGGTCTCACAAACAAAAGGCAAAAACAACATCTAAACATGCATGTGCCAGTCTCCAATTCCACCTTCACTTGCTGTCAAAATGTATTTCAATAAATAATAAATTCCTCATTACATTACAATAGAAGTTAAAAGCCTGACTTACCTTTGTGAAATTTGGTGCCCTTAAAATGCATAGGTTTCCCATTTTTTCCAATTTTCTCTCCTGTGCACAGCACTCTAAAGTTCTCTGCTGTTTTAGGCACCACATCCTTTTGAAGCTCAATTATTAGACGCCCAGCTAAGTGCAACACATTTTTTTTGTTAGATTTCACATAAAGGTAGGTATTTATTGGGAACAAAATCCCATGAAGACACACCCTCGTTATTTGGGTCAAAGTATACTTTTCAGCTTTGTTCCGAAATATTATATGAATGCATCTTATTAGAAACATTTACCGGAACTTCAGTATCTGATACAATGTTCCAGGACTTTGTTCCCAATGAATACTCGCCTTATAGATAAAATAAATAGCGTTTCAACTGAAAGAATACAATGTATTCTGTGACGTTAGTGGAAAATAACATCAATTATGTAGAAGTGCATTAGTTGGTGCACTTGACAACAACCGCGACCTTGCACTTATGAACCACACAAATATTCAGCGTACGCGGGCTTTTTGTGTCTACACAGATATAAGTAATAAAATGGGCATTAATTTTAACAATAATAAGACAAACCTTGAGCTCCATCGATAGAAATATCAAAGAAAACTATAGGATTTCTTTGTTGTTCCTGCGACTCGGACATAATTCTCCAAGATACGGAAAACCAAGTGAAACGGTAGTACATTTATTGAAAATAGGTGAATCGTAATGATGTTTATATAATAAGTTCTAATAGAACAATACACAATTAGGATATATTATAAGAAAACAGATTTCGAAAACAAAAATAGACCCCAGTGAAACGGCACCAAGAACCATAAGAATGACATCAGTGTTGCCGGCACTCGAAAATCAAAAGATCCGAAACCTAGTCCGACAGGATCCGATTGGATCCGATTTTATCCAAAAGCAGCGCCTAAAATTTTGCGATTTTCGCCCGTGTTTTTGTGAACCATTTTCCTACACTTACGAAAACGAGCTGCATTTTTTCCTAATTTACTTTGTTTTACCTAGTGTAGAGTCGTATGTAGATAAATTAAGACAGACCAGATGCGGTGTGTGGCATGCATGTCGAATCAACGCACCTGATAACGGAGGTAAATGAAACATGTCACATCAGATCGCGAGCACAACACACCGCAGAGCCGTATCTGGTCAGGCATCATACTTACACCTGCATACGTTACCACTGGAGAAAGCGTGCACGTAAGTACGCATGCACGCACGCATTTGTTGTATTGATCGGATGAATTTTAACGTTTTGTTGCATCACGTGACGTGAAGCTACGCGGCGCATTCGGTCTGTACTAGCCTGCTACTCACGTAGACGTGCACGCCGCGTGGAGCATCCGGTCTGTACTAGCCTGCTACTCACGTAGACGTGCACGCCGCGTGGAGCATCCGGTCTGTTCTAGCCTGCTACTCACGTAGACGTGCACGCCGCGTGGAGCATCCGGTCTGTACTAGCCTGCTACTCACGTAGACGTGCACGCCGCGTGGAGCATCCGGTCTGTACTAGCCTGCTACTCACGTAGACGTGCACGCCGCGTGGAGCATCCGGTCTGTTCTAGCCTGCTACTCACGTAGACGTGCACGCCGCGTGGAGCATCCGGTCTGTACTAGCCTGCTACTCACGTAGACGTGCACGCCGCGTGGAGCATCCGGTCTGTACTAGCCTGCTACTCACGTAGACGTGCACGCCGCGTGGAGCATCCGGTCTGTTCTAGCCTGCTACTCACGTAGACGTGCACGCCACGTGGCGCATCCGGTCTGTGCTAGCCTGCTACTCACGTAGACGTGCACGCCGCGTGGAGCATCCGGTCTGTACTAGCCTGCTACTCACGTAGACGTGCACGCCGCGTGGAGCATCCGGTCTGTACTAGCCTGCTACTCACGTAGACGTGCACGCCGCGTGGAGCATCCGGTCTGTACTAGCCTGCTACTCACGTAGACGTGCACGCCTCGCGGCGCATCCGGTCTGTACGTCTAGCCTGTTTACTTACGTAGACGTGCACGCCACGCGGCGTACTGGTCTGTGCTAGCCTGTTACTCACGTAGCCGTGCACGTCACGCGGCGCACTGGTCGTGCTGTCCTTAAAGACAAAACTAAACGGTGGAAGATATTTTTGCGGTATGATCCATTTTCTGCTCCTGCTTCTCTTTTACTGCGAGTTAAATACGAGTATCTACAATGGTCTAACTATGTTTTTTCATAATTATCCGAAATTATCCGCTGGAAATGAGGATCCGCCGAGGATCCGCTCAGACCCGAAAAGATCCGAAATCGCATCCAAAGATCCGCGCCGGCAACGCTGAATGACATTTACATTTTTTGTTTTGGTTTTGGAAACAAGCTGATTTGACCGTTACGACACAACATTATAATATAATATAATTCATCACGATCCGACACTATGTTTCCCAATAGTATTTGTGTTTGGAACTTTGGATAAATGAGGAATTTTTGGACTGACAGCTAAAACGAGGCCGAACTGGATGGCGCTTTTAACTTTTGACGTGACAACGTCTTAAATTAGGTTGTGGCTCGGTGGCATGCAAGTAAAAATATAATGCCCGCTCACGTCTGTTACAGTGAGTCATGACCGAGAGAGAGGCACGCTGAATGTCGTCTCTCCCCACTCAAACATAATCGGTGCGCTGCGCGCGCTTCCTTGTCAATTGGCGTTGTGATCGGGTTGCAATCAGACATTCCAAAAACATTTTATTTATACAGTGATACACCCGGCTTAAGTTCATCCAATAAGGCTTTTTCATAGCTCTGCTATAAAAATATGCTTTTAATAGTTAGCAAAATCATTCATAAATGACTTTGTACCACTTACACATGCCTTTTTTGGCAACGAGTATTAAATTCATCCCTGATAATAAAAAATTGGTGTCACATGCATTTTCCGGTGTCGTACAATGTAACTTTGTACAATATAGTGTTGGGCAATATCATGTGGGACATTTAGGCCCTGCGCACATATGAGACACGATAGTCGCACGACTATCGTCCTCATAATGAAATAGTACCTAGGTGCGCACATACGCGACACGACTTCGCCACGACGAAAAAGTCGGGGTCCGACCGCGATAATCGCGCGACGCAACTATCGGGCGGCTGGCGGCTTCCTTTGAGTAGGGATGCGACTTTAGTAACAAAAAATCGAATTGCCAATAATCGATTATTTTAATTCAGCCAAAAAATCTATTATAAATAAATTGATTTTATCCAAAGAACACATCGATATATTACGCATTTTTTCGAAGTAAAAAATAAATGCCGTTTAAACAAAATATTACAAGGGTCCTGATAAAAGGTGTCGTGTATTTTAAATAATACTTATACACAAGATTAAAATAATTCGTTAGTGTCAGAAAACTAATCGATTATTTTTTACTTAGAAGTTAAAAAAGGGCAAGTAACCTTAGGGCTATACATACCTGTTGTTGGAAATAGAAAAAAAAAACAATTTTGGTGTCCTGCGATAAAATATGAGCCAATATGAATAGTACACAAAAATACAAACAGAAAATACTCTTTGGTAAAATGTCGTAACATGTACGGTTTCTGAGAAAATGAAAGTTAATTTTAATTTTCTATGAATTTTGACTCTAATTTTCTCAGCAACCGTACATGTTACGTCATTTTACCGAAGAGTATTTTTTGTTTGTATTTTTGTGTACTATCGATTGGAACATATTTCGTCACATGACCCCCAATGTTACCAGAATTCATACATTTTTTTTTTCTTAGAAACCGTACATGTTACGACATTTTAGCAAGAGTATTTTCTGTTTGTATTTTTGTGTACTATCGATTGGCACATGTATTATCGCCTGAAGCTGAAATTGTTTTTTTTATCATCGTGAAGTTTAGGTATACCACCTTTCACAGTATAATGTCCCATGTTTTTTATCGATAATGAGAACAAAATCGATTTTCAAAAAAACGATTATTTTCTAATTTTTACATCGTTTTTTTCAATAATCGATTATTTTTTCACATCACCAGTGGCGAGTCGGCCGAGACCATATAATGCACAACATAATAATGCACAGTGTGACAATGCCGACACTAGAATTTAGAGGGTCTAAAGTCTGTAGGTACATAAAATATGTTTGAGGACAGGTAGTGTGATTATAACAGAACACGTTCTAACAAATTTTAGTTTATTTTTCTGTTTAGATGATAATATGTGACAGCATTATGAGGATTGTGAGGAGGGAATATTCAACATACATAATATAAGGAACATAAGACTATATAATTTATGTAGAAACTAACCGCCCAGGTGCGAGTTGGACTCGCCCACCGAGGGTTCCTACGTTTTTTTTAAGTACTAAGATTTATGTACGTAGTTTGAGGTATGGAACCCTAAAAATGAACCATCTTGCCGTAAATGCCGTAATGGACGTCATTCCTATATCCCTTGTGGGGTAGGCGTGGCATTCCAGGTGAGCCCTTGCACACCAACAAATGATGAGGTTTTAACGACCATCAAAAAGGTCGTTATCACAACTACTGCCAAGTATTTGAGGATCATTTTAAGCAACTGTGTATCACTGTAATGTCAAGTTGTCAGCCACGCGCTCTAGTCGTGGAGACATTTTACAAGAAAATCTTTTTTTGCAATAATTTGTGCTATCTGGATATTAATAAAGCATCAAGCATCATTTTTATTATCACGTTAATCAAAAGTACGATTCAGTAGAATATTGATGGTAGCATTAAAACATGTACATTATAATGTTTTTTACCACAGATGAAATATTTTAATGTGTTGCATTGTCGCACACTGGTTCCATTTAATATAAAAGTGGACATTAAGGAATTTCGGGTCGAAGGTCAACGGATGTGGCTGATTTTTTTTGTGGACAGCTGTTGCAATTACAAGTATCTTTTATACATGTTGTTTTTTTTTTTCAAATATATAAAAAATAATGAATTATTATTTGTATGGAAGAAGTCATAATTTTGACTATTACTTCCAAGATTCACATGTATTTAAAATAAAATTTAGCGCAGCTTGTAGAGGGGCTAATTGCTCACAACTTTGTCATAGATACTCAACTGCGCATTTTTGCGCGTTTTGAGTTACAGGCACTTTAAATATTTTATCACCGGATGAGCATAATTTTTTTGTAGATAGCTGACGCAATTACAAGTTACTTTTATAGACGATGTTTTTTTCAAATATGCCTTAACTACAGTGTTAAAAAATATTAAATTATTTTTTGTATGGATGAAACAGTGTTGCCACCCTCTGACTTTTAATTTCCCCTAATTCCCCGTGAAATTCCCTTAAACTTGGCACTTTTTAAAAAAAGACCCTAAAACATTTCTTATAATTATATATATACTCACCGGCACAACTAATCGGCCACCAATCTGTAATGGTATATTTCATGTTGATTAGAAATATAAATATAAAAATATTTATTTATGTAATAAAATACGAAATGTAAATAGTAATAGATAATAATATATATTAACTAATTTACAACTTATATTAACTGTAATTATCAATGTTATAAATATTAAAAAGTATTTCATGCTAATGAAGGTGGCCGATTAGTTGTGCCGGTGAGTGTATATATATAAATAAAACCCAAATTGAAAATGAAAAATAAATAAATAAAAATAATTTAAAAAAACAAATTAAGTTCCGTTCGGATACATGCACATTGCACATCAATAGAATTAAATAAAAAACCGTTCAGATACACGCATACAACTTTTATTTGAAATAAATTGAATAAATTATTTATATAATATTTTTCTCCTAAAAATCCCCTAAATATTTTTATCCCCTAAAAATCCCCTAAATTTCGGGGAAAACCCCTAAGGTGGGATGAAATCCGAATTTTGACTATTTCTTTCAAGATTCACTTATGCTCATCCGGTGACATAATATTTAAAGCGCCTGTAAATCAAAACGCGCAAAAATGCGCAGTTCAGCGTCTATGACAAAGTTGTGAGCATGTAGCCCCCTATAAGCTGTCTTAAGTTTTATTTTGAATACGTGTGAATCTTGGAAGAAATAGTCAAAATTATGTCTTCTTCCATACAAATACTAATTCATTATTTTTTATCTCTGTAGAGAAGGCAGGCATATTTGAAAAAAAAAAACAACATGTATAAAAGATACTTGTAATTGCATCAGATGTCCACAAAAAAAAATCAGCCACATCCGTTGACCTTCAACCCGTAATTCCTTAATGTCCAATTTTTTATTTAATGGAACCAGTGTGCGTCGCGACAAAACTATCGCAAAACAGTCGGCCGACTATCGCGCAACTATCGCGTCGTGGTGTGCGCGGGGTGGACGACACGATTGTTTCGCGATTGTTTTGTCGGGGGCCGACAAAACAGTCGTGAGACTATCGTGTCTCAAATGTGCGTAGGCTCTTACATGTTGTCTGTCCACAATTCTTCTCAAAAGTCTAGAATTCAAACCAAAATTTTAAAAAGTAAGTAAATAGTAATGGCCGCCTACTTTTTCGCGCCCCATGTCAAAATTCTAAAGTTTTTTCTGCGCTAGTTTTCAGTTTATTTTCTTTGTTTTCAGAGGGTTTTCAGCATTATAAATGCCTGTGAATTACCTTCTTAGTTAGAATTCTACAGTAAACCGATAGTTCTATCTGCCATCACCTGGTTATCATCAATAACGAACTTTTTTACCATGTTGTAACATGTCGTGTTCGGAAAAGTAGAATTTTCATAGTTCTCCTTCACGATGGCTTCTCAAGACAGCTGGCAGCTTCACTGCGCGGAGCTGAAACAGCGTGGTTCATACTTGTTCCACTCGAAAATCTGGTCCGATTGTACATTTCAACTGGAAGATGTGACCATCAAAGCGCACAGGCTCATCATGGCTATGGCATCTCCTGTCTTCTCTAAGATGCTATACGGGAGTTTCGTGAAGTTCCCAATGTATATCGACGACGTGCGGCCCGAGATCTTCAATCTATTGTTGGAGTAAGTTTGGATTCTTTGATTTGAGACTTGAATGATATTATGGGACAACCATGACAGAGTCAGGGTTTCAAGTTCGGGGCAGGAAGATATCTACTTACGACGCTTTCCATTCCAAACATAACTGATGAGCATACAGTTTTAAAGCATATATTTTGAGATTTTATTATTGTTTTCTTAGGTTACTATAATGTTAATGTAACTTTTTAAAGATATTATAAACTTGTTCCAGTAGTTATGAAGATTATCTATTTCATACAAATCTTTCATATACTCAACAACAACATTTCATAAAGAAGTAGGTACTGGTTATTACCACACATCACCTAACAACAGCTGTATCCCTTACATACTATTGCATTGCAGATACATTTACTCAGACAATCTCAACATACAGTCATCTAAAGATGCCTGTGACCTGTACTATGCAGGCAAGAGGTGGAGAATGCCGTATGTGACTAAATGCTGCATGAAATACCTCCTCACTAACATGAGTCCCAGCAACGTCTGCCATATTTACAAGGTGGCCTGCGAAAGTGAGGATCAGGAGCTGCAATCTACTTGTGAAAAGGTAAATGGGTGGACCTGCTACATATTTTTTTATACAGGGTGTTAAAATGTAACTACCTTCACAACAATCTTTTGGATTTAACCACCTTTAAATAAAACTTTTACGACCTATAAACATTAAGTCTAAAAACATGGTAACAAACATAAATAATATATATTTTTTATACAGGGTGTTAAAATGTAACTGCATTTTACCACAATTTTTTGGATTTACCTGCCTATAAAACAAATTTTTCTACAGCCAATAACTATTATTCCAAAAACAAAGTAATAAAAATAATGCACCCTATTTTTTCTTATTTTGAAGTGACGTGACCATGAAACTGAATAAGTTTCCTCATTTTTTTTAAATAATAAGAAGCATTTCAGTGTAGCAGATCATAATATTCTGATGTGAACCCTGTGCCTAGTATAAAAATGCCATAAATAATATTAAAAAAATTCCTTGACATTTTTATTTCTTTTCTCTTTGCTGAATTTTAATTCAAATGCCTATATTTTACCCATTATTTTGTTTAAACTCAAAGTTGATTAGACGAAAGTACTTGTATTACCTAGCATTCACTAAAAAACAAAAGCGCAATAAAGAAAAATACGAAAAAAATAATACCTAATTCAGAAGTCTGAGCTAAAACAAAAAATAATATACCAGATTTTTTTCAATACTTTGTACCACTTTCTTTATCAATACTAAACCTACCCTGACACTATGTCATGCATGTATTTAACACCTTGTATTTTAAAACTGAATATTACAGATTTTCAGCTCCAGAACCAAAGAAGTATTGGAAGATGAAAGTTTCTTAGACGTAGATGTTCCTACACTGAAGAAACTGTTTTCCCTCAAACTCCTCAACATAGATAGCGAGCTGGATTTGTTTTACGCCTTGGTGACATATGCCAAGTTCCATGATCAAGGCTCTGAAAATTTGAAAAGGACCAGTGGAGTAAGTAAAGTACAGTGTAAACTTTTGAAGCACTCGCAATTGTTTTCACACATTTTAAGTATTGAACCGGGTCTATCGCGTAAATTATAAAGGTTTACCTAAATAATTATCGCGATAGACCCGGTTCAATACTTAAAATGAGTGTAACTTTTGTTCAAACAAACCTGTAAGAAAAATTATTTGTGTGTCTAAAAATTTAATTCGAAATAGCATAGGTATTTGCTATGAAAATTTTCAGGTAATCTCCTTATCATTGAATTATTACTTTCCTGCTCTTATAAATTAATATATTTTTTACAGTGCAGCCTTGTAGATTATGAAAGATCACCATCTCCAAAAAAATCTACAAGAGACTCAGGAGATAGAGAGGTATCAATACATAGTATAAAGTAAAGTCCCTACCCATGTCTGTATGTATGTTTCCTTATATCTTTAAAACCCCTCAACGGATTTTGATGCGGTTTTTTTTAGTAAGTTAAGGGGCAGGTTTTTAAATATTCTTTACCTTAAATTGTAATCCCCAAAGGGGTAAAAAAGGGGTTAAAAGTTTGTATGGAAAATCATTATTTTTAAATGCGGTCTATTTCAAAATTTGTGATTAGATCAAAGAGCTAAAATAATTAAACACGTGCTTCAGGGATTTTCGATTTTTAACCCCTAAAGGGGTAAAAAAGGGTTTAAAAGTTTATATGGAAAATCTTTATTCTAAAATGCGAGGGTAGGTTTTTAAATAATCTTTACCTCAAATTTTAACCCCCAAAGGGGTAAAAAAAGGGGTTAACAGTTTGTATGAAAAATCATTATTTTTAAATGCGATCTGTTTCAAAATTTGTGATTAGATCAAAGAGCTAAAATAATTAAACACGTGTTTCAGGGATTTTCGATTTTTAACCCCTAAAGGGGTAAAAAAGGGGTAAAAAGTTTGTATGGAAAATCTTTATTTTAAAATGCGACCTGTTTCAAAATTTGCGATTAGATCAAAGAGCTGAAAATATTGAGTACATGTTTCAGGGATTTTCGATTTTTAACCCGTAAAGGGGTAAAAAAGGGGTTAACAGTTTGTATGGAATATCATTATTTTTAAATGCGATCTGTTCCAAAATTTGCGATTAGATAAAACAGCTAAAAAAAGAAATACGTGTTTCAAGGATTTAAAGGTAAAAGAGGGTTAAAAAGGGGGCTTAAGGGGTAAAAAAGGGTTTAAAAGTTGTATGGAAAATTAATATTTTTATAATGCGATCTGTTTCAAAATTTGCAATCAGATGAAAAAGCTAAAAGAATGAAATACGTGTTTCCGGGGTTTTCGGTTTTCGACCTCTAAAGGGGTAAAAAAAGGGGTTAAAAGTTTGTATGGAAAATTATGATTTTTAAATGCGATCTGTTTTAAAACTTACAATTAGATCAAACAGCTAAAAAAATTGAGTACGTGTTTCAGGGATATTCGATTTTTAACCCCTAAAAGATGGGTTGCAGCGGGTGAAACCGCTGACGGGCAGCTAGTGCTATTATAAAATTTACTATGAATAGAATTTGAGATTTCATCACATCTAAAACAAGGGCCATGGACTAAGGGATTTGAGAGTTGATGTGTATTGCAATTTTAGGCGACAGGCTGACAACCTGTCACTATGATGATTGATGATTCACTGTCTTCTGAATGTATCTCAAACTGTCTGACATGGTGTAACAGGCTGTTTTATAGCCTTTTACGCCCTGTTTACCCCGCAAGGAATATAGGCGTGATCTATGTATATCAGTGTTTTTCAAACTGTGGGTCGCGACCCCCAGGGGGGTCGCGGTGCCTTCCTAGGGGGGTCGCCGGCAAAAGCTAAGAGTCAAGGCAGAACCACAGGTGAGAGGTCGGATAAAATTCAGTAAAATACAATTTTAGTTACAAAGAATTGGCATGTTCATTTTTCAAACCTTTTAAAGCGTACTGCTATTTTATGCAGTATGCAGTGTTGTATACGTTTTTTACCTGTTTGTAGCGTAAAAAGTCGAGCTCGCTTCGCTCGCAATACGTTATGTGCACCTTTCTGTCTGTTTTACACTCGCGACTAGTGTTAATGCTCCTCACTTGATTGTAACGTGAAAAGTCTGGCTCGCTTCGCTCGCAATACGTGTATTCTTCAGCCTGTTTTCCACTAACTTTCAAGCTTTTACGGTCGTTTCAGCGTAAAAATTCTCGTTCGCTTCGCTCGCGATATTGGCTTATTTCTGCCTGAAAATTTTAGCCTACCCAAAAAAATATCCTAAGACCGCGCATAACGCTTGTAGTTTTTATGTGTCCGCCATTGAATAAATGAAATTACTAATTTTATGTTTCTATGAATGATGACCCAACAGGGGGGTCGCCATTGATTTTTTGCCTGGAAAGGGGTCGCGTATTCAAAAAGTTTGAAAAACACTGATGTATATGTAGGATGATGTTCGCAGACAATGGTTTTTTTTTTTAGGAATTTGATTGCGATGATAATGATGAAAATCTGGAGGAATCAAACCAAACTAATGATTCTAATCAATCTGCTGACGAGCTTTCACAAGATGATATCGGTAAATTTTATTTTTTTATATATATTGTTATCAGAGCGCATCAAAAGGTGCGTCCATACCAACTGAGGCTGCTCGCAGACTCGCTGCCTCGCGCGGCATACGCTCGTGCGCAGGCGAACCAAGTTCGGCCCAATTTGGACGCTTAAATAAAATTAGGCGCGTTGATTTTGGCTCGTCCCGCGCACGTTCGCCCGAGCATGACCTTGCGTTGCCTCGGGTAAGCCACATAATTTTTTGGTCGTTTGCTTTGCGAGGCAGCGAGGCTGCTCGCTTGATGTGGACGCGCCTAATCATTTATTACTACTGACTTTTGGTTACATATTAGAAAACTTTACATATTAGAAAACTTTACATATTATTTATTATTGATTATTCTTATCATTAGCCTATCTATATTGTCCCATTGCTAAATAAAAGCCTCCCTACACTTCTTCCAATTATCTCGATCTCTTGCAACCTCCCACCAGTTTTTGTTAAAGGCATCCAGGTCATCTCGCCATCTTTTGCTTTTGAACGTTATTTTGCAGATTTAAAAACGAAACGAAAATACCGGGACATAGTAAACACCATTCGCTTCCTAACGCTGACACCTCGAGAGTTTGCCGAATGCCAAACTCTGGCATACCTACTTACTCCACCAGAGATACTCTCTTTGGGAATGAACATTTCGTCCAAAGTATCGCCGTATCAATGTCCCGAGGGTTTCTGTACAAATATGGTGCCAAGAACACAGGTAAATTATTTTTCTCAAACATGCTAGGAAATATGTTCATTTCTTTCAAAAAAAGAATACGCAAAGTTTCCCATTGTGTGTCATGTCTCCGACCGCGCCAGCAAAGTTGTATGGAATTCCTTTGCTGGTGTCCGGCAAAGTAAATTGGTTACACGCTAAGTCTCTATGAATCTCATAAGAACGGAACGTAATTTTGTATGAAAAGTTGATATGAAGTAACTGCATACTTTTATAGACAAGGCTGCATAATTTTATAATCCTTGCCTATCCGAAATGGACCAATAGAATAAAAAAAGGAATGAACTAAACATACATATAGAATGGCTGAATAGCAATGAATACTGTGCCTTGCTAAAGGCCTATTTATTAAAAATACACAATTGGTGGAAAAACAAACAAAATGGATGGGAAAACGTGAAAATTTTCATGATTGGGGCTGTTGTATTGTAGTCTCTTTTGTTTAAAACGGAATAAAGATGAGAGTAGTATCGAAATTGATTGCGCGCCGCCAAATATAAGGGGTGCATAAGGGCTGAAGCCAAACTGACCGTGGAAAATATTTTTCATAAAGTACGTAGGTACTTAGTTTGTTATTTCCTAGCATTTTTTGAGAAAAGCACTATGTAAGCCTCGGGGAAAATGACTTTGCTTGACTCGTATAATTGAAGTCCTCGCCTACGGCTCGGACTTCAAACTCTACTCGTCCAGCAAAGCCCTGTTTTCCCGGCCTCGACAACAATGTACTATTAAATCAGGCCTAGTAGTCAGTTTTTCAACTGATAACGACTGTATCTTGCTCTTTAATTTTTCTGGTTGCTTTTCTGTGACGATATGTGACTGTCCAGTTTGTTTTTAATGAGTTGATGGATGAAGCTAATACGATTTCCTGAGGCAACTTATTCTATCCATCAACTACTCTGTTCGTTATAAAGTGCTTTATGGGGATTATTCTTTGAGCGCCTTTTAATTAGGTTTTCTATTGCCTGTAAAATAATAGAAGGCCCTTGAAAATGCAATATTCGAAAAATAGTAGTAATCTTCTATAGGAGACTCTTACTGAGTGTTCTGTCTGTGCAGTACTGTGCCTGAAAGTAGAATGTTGCTTTCAATAGTTTATTCCTTTACTAAGGCGAGGGCTCCACAGAATGGACAAGATGCGACGCGCAAAATGACATCCGTCGGACAAGCGATTGTCAGCCGTTATCGATAGGACGCGCGTCTCACGTCTTTCTTCTTTTGTGTCAGCGTCGCGATGTAACACGTCTCATGTCTCCGACGATCACGTGTTTGACAGATGCCATCCTACGTCTCATGTTTACTCTTTGGAGCTTGCACCTAAGAAAAGAAGTCAGAATGCGTCAGAATTTCATATAATAATAATATTTCAGCACATTCTGTGTTAACTTGCAAGACTATAAATAAGATTTTTTACTTTATTATAGGCTACACAAGAAGATCGTTCAAGACTCGCAGCAGTATTTCGGTCTATCATACACAACTTCAGGAATATGAGAAAATACGAATCAATACCTTTTTACTTGAGAAATTTAGCGTGGACCTTTAGAGTTACACGCATGATGACTCCCGGCTCTATGAAGTATAATAAAGAACGTTTCGTGCTGGTCGTGACGTGCTTCTTTGAAGATGGTATTCCAGAGTGGGTGAAGAAAACCAAGGTCAAGGTCAAGTTCATCACGCACAAACCTGTGCCGAAGCAGCTGCACAAGATTACGCTTAGAAAAAAGTAAGTATAAATGTTTGGGCACATAAGTTGCTTAAATGGGATGGTCCAAAATTCCAAATATCGACATTTAGTTTTTGTAATATTTGCATTTTTTGTATATTCTCATCATAATTGATATTCTCAGAGTTACATCTTTGGATGGCCGTTACAAAGAGTGTGAAAGGTGGTTGTTTTGGTCGTGATTACAATAACTACTACTATACTAGTTTCTGAAATTGGGGACCTCCGAGAGCATTTTTGTGAAGTTGGGTTTTTAGGGGTCACAACTTTAGAGGACTATAGTACCTCTATAAAAGTATAATTTATGTAGCTTAGTTCAGTTTTTTAGGGTTTCGTAGTCTACTAGAAACCCTTATCATTTCGGTAAGTCTGTCTGTCTGTCTGTATGCCGCGCCCTCATAACTTCGTCAGTTTTGGAGATATCGGCATCAAATTCGGTGTGAAGATAGATTGTGTTGACCCAAATTTAGAAATGCTGCGAAAAAATATTTTAATTGTTTTTTTGGACCTCCTTCCCATACATGTGAAAGGGGGGCAAAAAATTTTTTTTTCTCCTGAAATATTGAGTAGGGTATCGTTAAATAGGTCTTTTAAAACTAAGGAGAGGTTCCTCTTGACACAAAGTCTCTTAAATGTTTCTGTCTCGAGATATTTGCTTTTAAAAAGGGCGTTTTTGAGCCATAATTTGTTCCAGCTGTAACTTCTAAAGTACGCAAGCTAAAAATTTGAAAAAAATATGGAATATAGTTCTTAATATGAAGTTACCATGAAAACTATAACGAATACTGTACCACTTAAAATTAAGGAAATATTAAAGATTTTCAATTTGCGGTTGGTAATCATACAGCTGCAAACAAACTAGCAACAAAATTAACTTTGTAATGCTGAAAGACCTGATATTTAAACGTTGACTACGAAACCCTACTTGTGAGCGTGTCTGACACGCTCTTGGCCGCTTTTATACTGAACTAGTGAAAGAGAACAAAAGACGAAAAGTGTATTTGCAAAATAAGAAGGTAACTGTTTCGATGTCAGTTCATCTCTTCAGTAAGGTAATACCTTACGAGAGGAAAAAAGACGAAAAGCACTTTACTACTTACTTACTAACTACTTTTCTTCTTTTGTTCTCTTTCACTAGTTCAGCGCAAAAACTGAACTTTGCTACATAAAGCTTGCTTCGGTTCAAGAAGCTTATCGTAGAGGACGAAACTCGTACCGAGTTTTCGTAACACAATCACGACACCGATGTCTCGCAGATTTGCACCAGTAGTCCGTATGGGCGCAGTTTCAAATAAAATTAAAACTTTCAGGAAATATGTTGGTTTTATAGCCAGTATGATTGAGGGTTTTTTGTAGATTCCGAAACTAATCCTAACTCAATACGCTACTGATGGACCATTTTTGCGCGGAAACCCACAAATTACGATACACTCATTATCATTACGCCTTTGGCTCGAGTAGATATGATATGACATTTTACGTTTTTTGTTGGTCATTCATAACGATCGACAACAAAAAACACTGTCCTGGTAGATGGAGCCGTACCACGCGTTAGTGGTCAAGATAAACTTGCTTGATTCGCGGACTTGGAGTGAGCCGCTGTAGCCCAGTTGGTAGAGGCGTCGCCAGTACAGCAGGGGCCGAAACAAGTTCCATGGTCGAAAATACTGATTTTACTGACCAAAAATTCAAAATTACTGACCAAATACTGACCATTTTCAAACCGTTTTCGGGTGAATTGTGTGAAATAAAAAGTTTATTTTCAGTTATTGGCCTCCACCGTCCCCAAATCCAACAAGCGAAGCCTTTTTATTGTGTTAAAAAATAGAAAAAGATTAAAAATGGTTCTCACAAGTTTCTCTAATTCTTCATGAATCATGTGAACCATGGCTCTTCACGCTAGAAGAAACCAGTGATCTTTACACTGGACACTACAAACATTACTTCTGCTTTTGCTAGCTTTTGATTGATGAAGTTATTGATGTTTTTAGAGTTTTGGGATGTATTAGTCTGTTTTATAGGTAGATGTTTAGTGAAATACTGAATTATTGCTGGCCATTGCTCTCAAACGCGTTCAGCAGCAGGCCCCATAGTAAGATAACATGTTTCTTACCCTTTAGGCGCATAATGTCCATTTTGCAAAATGTCCAGTGGTGAAAAAATTACCAGTTTGCAAAATGTCCAGTTTGCAAAATGTCCAGTTTGTAAAGGGTTTCTTACATGCTTAATGAAGCGATGATTTGGCAAGTTTAACTGGCCAAAATGAAAAAATACTGACAATACTGACCGATTTTCAAAAATACTGACTTTTACTGACCAGGTCCAAAATTACTGACTTTTACTGACTTTACTGACCCGTTTCGGCCCTTGGTACAGATGGCGAAGGTCGCTGGTTCAAATCCAGCCTGCGGTGAAAAAAATTTGCAATTTTTCCTTAAACATAAAATAAATGTATTTTTCTTTCCTTAGCGTATCGACACCAGAACACGACTCGTGGATAGAGATGCTAGACCTCGAAGAGCTTCTCGATCCGGCGTACGGTTTCGTCGACGACTTCAACACGGTAACGTACAAACTCTACATCAACACAGTGCCGCGGCCGACCGACTCGCCAGACGCTGAAGAACTAGCCCATCTTATCTCAGATCAAAGTTGCATGGATGACACGCCGCAATTGAAACTTAGATTGCCGACGGCGCAAAAACCGTCGGTTACGTCGGATCAAGCCACCAAGAGCACGTCGGTATCTTCAAAATCGACTGCAAATTCACAAGTACAAAAGCCAAATCAGAGCGTTTCGACGAAAGCAAAAACGTCCCCTAATGTGACTCAAGCTCAAACGAACCTAGCTTCAAATGTTGAACATTCATATGCCAGCACTAATTTGGGCAAGACGGGAAAACCAGAATCTAATGTGGTAAAATCCATTACAACTGAGACGACTTCGGCACAATTTCAGTCACAACCCGCCATGACACAATCTCTCCCGACTCCTAAAGTGACAGCTGCGGCATCGAATTTCGCAACCCCTGCTGTTTCAACTTTGCCACAATCGAAACCGACCGCCGCTGTGACAAATGAGACAGAAACCCTTCCATCCGTTGTGACTCCTACACTACCCCGATCAACTCATACTAAGACTTCCTCTACGCAAGCTCGACCTTCCCCCATTATGATACCTCCTATGACCCAACCGTCCTCTATTGTGACGCCTTCAATGACTCGACCGTCCTCCATTATGGCACCTCCAATGACCCGACCGTCCTCTATTGTGACGCCTTCAATGACTCGACCGTCCCCCATAACGGCACCTCCAACGACCCAACCGTTCTCCATAACGACACCTCCAATGACCCAACCATCCTCCATAACGACACCTCCAATGACCCGACCATCCTCCATAACGATTCCTCCAATGACCCAACCGCCCTCCATAACGACACCTCCAATGACCCGACCATCCTCCATAACGACTCCTCCAATGACCCAACCGTCCTCCATAACAACACCTCCAATGACCCGACCATCCTCCATAATGACACCTCCAATGACCCGACCGTCCCCCATTGTGACGCCTCCAATGACCCGACCATCCTCCATAACGACACCTCCAATGACCAAACCGTCCTCTATTGTGCCTCCTCCAATGACACGACCGTCCCCCACTGTGACTCCCCCAATACAAACCCGACCGCCCCCCACTGTGACTCCCCCGACACAAACACGACCGCCCCCCACTGTGACTCCCCCAACACAAACCCGACCGCCCCCCACTCCCCCCACACAAACACGACCGCCCCCCACTGTGACTCCCCCAACACAAACCCGACCGCCCCCCACTGTGACTCCCCCGACACAAACACGACCGCCCCCCACTGTGACTCCCCCGACACAAACCCGACCGCCCCCCACTGTGACTCCCCCGACACAAACACGACCGCCCCCCACTGTGACTCCCCCGACACAAACCCGACCGCCCCCCACTGTGACTCCCCCAACACAAACACCATCGCCCCCCACTGTGACTCCCCCAACACAAACCCGACCGCCCCCCACTGTGACTCCCCCAACACAAACACGACCGCCCCCCACTGTGACTCCCCCCACACAAACACGACCGCCCCCCACTGTGACTCCCCCAACACAAACACGACCGCCCCCCACCGAGACTCTTCCAATGACCCGACCGTCCTCCATTACGGCACCTCCAACTCCAATGACCCGACCGTCCCCCATTACGACACCTCCAATGACCCGACCGTCCCCCGGTATGAGTCCTGACTCAAATGCATCATTACGACATTCGTTATCAAGCGTGCCTATGGACGCGATCCGTCGACTAGCGAGGTTCGGCATGACGCCTCATACGATCGCACGCTTGGCTCAGTTGGGAGTATCTCCTACCGCTATTTCCATTATTTCTGAATTTAAACTTTCTCCCCAAGCGGTCAGTAGATTGACTGCCACGCAGATATCGCCGGATGTAATCACACGTTTGAACCTGACAAAAATACCTCCTAGTCACATTACGTATATGTGTCGATCCTGGTTACCTACTACAGAGATTAAGCGTCGCTTGATGCAGACTGGAATGTCTTACAATGAAATATTGCCATTTCTGATTAAATCAGGACGTGTAAACGAGTCCTCTGCTGTTGAGATTCCTAAGACGATTCCACAGAGTCACGAGATTTCGAATAATATCCCGCATGCAGCCGCTCCTAAAGATAATAAAATTACTTCCAGACTGCCTCTAAAAAGTGAACCTATCCTTCCTAATCGTGACGATACTGACAAAACCTTAGACGAATCTATTTTCTCAATGAAGGAACTCGCAACTGGAGCAGAAAGTTCTTCATCGCAATCAAATATTGCTATTCCGCATTCATCTGCTCAATTAAAAATTCCGCTTGCTTCGACACTGACTCAGAAAAATCTACCTACTCTTACACGTGAAGATTCTGCCAAATCCTTAGACGAACAACCCACAGCAAGAGTGGAAAGCACTTTAACTCAGTCAACATTGCATTTGCACATTGCAAAAACTTCTGACTCTGACCTGAAAGACACGTCAGTATTATCCATAGGAGAAACTGACGCTTTAAAGACTGATTGTCTGTCATCTACAACAAGATTTTCCGAACCTCCTGTTACCGCAAAAGCAACTAGATCGACTCTTGAACAATCCTGTTCCAACGATCCCGCGCTATTGATTGAAGAAGAACCTAAAATGAAGAGCGTATTAAAGCCGGAAACCTCCTCCAAAGCATCAGCCCTACCATCTGATACTTTAACATCTTTGATGATACCTATTGACTCTGTTACTGTTGACCCACCTCCAACTTTGCTTTCAAGCGAAGATGATTTAATACAAGACACTATTACGATCTCCAATCCGTCGCTTCCTAAACCCACAAAACGAACATCCGGTCCTTTGCATGCTGTGGCGCTTCCTTGGCCGAAAAAACGCTCACGAACTGTTACTGATGATATGAACTCGTTGAAAGCAGACTCGGAAACCAATGAAACCAAACCACCGAATGTGCCTTCGCAAGATTTTGAAACGAAATCTGAATTTCCAGCATCTTCGCCGATATCTTTTGACTCCTTAATTGTCGACCCGCCTTCAAACATACCCTTAAATGACGAAGCATTTGATTTACCACAAGATATCATTACGATATCTAATTCGGCGGTTCCGAAACCAACAAAACGGACATCCATTCCTTTGCACGCGGTTACGCTTCCATGGCCGCCTAAACGTGCTCGTGTTGTTTCCAATCCAATATCTTTGGTCGGATCAGACCCAGAATTTGATGAAATGGGCAGAAATGAAAAAGAAGGAAAGGTTAAAGGTTCTCAACCAGAATCTTTACAGGCTATCGCACTTTCCGAACTAAATAATTTGGCTCTAAAGGTCGACCCAAAGATTGTAAAGAATGAAGGTAAAACATTAGTGCCACCATTAAAATATTTGGCACTTAATAAGTTAATGATGGATAGTACTGAGGGGAATAAGAAAATGACTCATAATCATAACGAGGCGAAAAAAATCGAGCCGAAATCATTAAAAGATATTGCAAGTTCTGAATTAAGAATTGTTCTGAACAAAGTGATAATGTATGAAAAATCTTCTAAGGTGCAGAAAAAAAGTGCACAACCACCAACGCTCAAATATCTCACATTTACCATGTTAAGGCTTTGGTTTTAGTTTATTTTATTGTTTTTTTGATATCTTAACTTTGATATCTTTATTTTCCTAGGGCTTGTTGAGACTGATTTTAATCTAGCTAGGTAATACAGAATATACAAGTAGATTTGATAGGTTTGTACCAAGGACAACCCTTGACACTGTACTGTATGTATGATGTTTCTTTTCATTAAAATTATTTTCCTGACCTGGTCAAATAATCATTTTGTAGATGTAGTGATTGCAAGGTGTTGTAAGTCATACATACTCTATTATCATCTTATAAAAGGTACAGGTTGTAGAATAGTACAGTAGCCTACTTATAAAATCCTGCAGTAAAATGATCTCTCTATTGTGCCATTAATTAGTATGTTGTTGTTACTATTTCTAGTATTTAACTGTTCCAGTTTTATATCTGTTTGCACCTAGGGTGTGTACTTTGTTTTTTTTTACAAGTTTAAGTACTCGAAACAATTTAGTTCTAGTTTTAAGATACAAGTGATACTTTAAATGTGGTTTTTAAAGTGAATGACTACTCACTCAGTGATGTTAACTATAATCATGTAGTATTAAAAATAGCAAACTACAGTATTATGTTAAAAATATAAGAAATATTTTCTGTTTAATTAGAGGTGATTGCACTAATCATTTTTGTATTAGCCATTTAACAGTGTTGATTTAATTGTAATAATTGTTGATTACTATGCATAGTATGCATGTAAAAATTTATAGGAATAAATAATTTGATTTAATTTAGGTATTTTGATTTTTATACTATATTCAAAAACAAAACTTCCTTTTAAACATTTATTACTGTGTCAAATCTTTACATAATACTATTTAAGTTGAATGCCTAAAATAAAAATACTCAAGAAAACAATAAAATTGATAGTGCATAGATACTTATAAATAAGGAATGTAGGTTAGTATAAAGTTGCCTTACATTTAGTTAGTTCTTAGCTGGTAGTCTCCATTCTGAGTGATGTACCTCACCCATGGCAATGCCTGGTAACCGCTCTTCTCAATGATCTTCAAGTACCTCACCTGAATGCCAGAAGTGGTAAAGTATGGAATCTCGAATTTTACTTGAATTGGCGGTTTGCCATCAACATCCTCACATTCCACAGATGGTAATCCGAAATGTGCCCTCATAAGGTACTCCTTTCCACCTGGGAAGGACTTGATGGACCAAGTGATGGCATTTTGCTCAGGGGTGTATTTCACACTGCCAATAGTGGTTTTGAACTTAGGTGAATCTGCATCAGCTGGGACGGGGATGATAATTTCAACATTGTTAGCAGTAGACCGCCTCTTGAATTGAGACTTGGCTTTGATCATGTACTCAACTCTTGAATGTGCGTGACGTTCAATGACAGACTCAATCCAGATCAGGGGCTTCACATGAGTGTTAAGCCTGTAGGACATAAGTTCAAATTCCCCATCAGGTGGTATGAATGAGATAGTCCTGTCATTCTCGAAGCGGGACAACCTCACACACTGGTGGAATTTAACATCTTCCAACTCAACAGACTTTGATTTACCCCTGCCTGTGCTTTCAAAGAGGACTTTATCATTCAGACCAAGCCTCAACTCTGGCATCCCTGACAAGTACACTCTCATTTTGATAGCTCCAACAATTTCACTTCTTAGAACATTTCCATTCGAGTTTGCTAACAAATTAACAGACTCAATAACATCAAGAAATACTTCATTCTTCCTGTACTTTATGCCTTCAGACCTCCAGGAGACAGCATTGGTGACGGCCATTGGAATACGAGGCTGCATTTCAAGTTTATGTCCTTCTTGAGTGATATACTCCTGCAAGATCTTACTATCTGTTGTCTGAGGGTATCCAAAGTCGATCAACTCATCTAACAGCTCGTAAATGACGACGAAATTGTCCCGAATACTCTCCTCTTCCAATTCCTTGAAGTACTCCGTCATGACTTCCACAGTTTTGTACAAAAACACGAAAACGAGCGCAATGTTTGCGTTTTTCTTTGTCGTAGACACAATGTAGAGGTTGTTGGTCTTGATGTACGCGAACGTGCACTCACTTGTGGACAGTAGAGGAGTCAGCATACCTTCCTCTTCTTTTTCCATGAGTAATGGCATGAACTTATCGATGACACCCATGTCCACATCGCCTCGGTAATTCCTTGAAATTAGGACTTTGCCCTTCACGTCCAGTATGTATAACGCTGAAGACGACATCGTTGATCTGCAATCACCAAAATTTAGGTCATAAACATGTCTTTAGAACCAGTTTCCTGAAGATATGCGTTATCAGGGAAGATACTTGTAGAGGATCTAAATCTTAGGATACGGACACAGAAGTATACAAATTAGTAATTACCAAAGGCACTTTAGTTTCCAGAATTGTTTTATAAGACTTACGTGTATATTTCAGCCTGATTTTAAAGAAAATACATATTTTTTTTAAATAAAATACGTGTGAAAAATGACGAAAAGCTAGCTGTCACACGGTGAGACGTGACTTTGTTTTTTTTTTAATTATTTCATGGCAAAGCCTTTACAACCATTTATTTCTGAACGAAAACGTCACATACACATCGATACCTCTGGGCTCAAAGGGCGTAAACGCCATTTTGGCGAAAATGACTTTTTAATGCAGTCCTATTCAGTTTTTTCTCCGTAAGCATGTGAAATGACGTCCCGGGCATATTTCTTTCCGCTGAGTCGACATTTGTTTAGTACTTTTAATAAGATTCCTTATTTCAGTAGTGAGAAAATTTGTACCGCTAAGATTTCCGAGATATTGCCCTTCAAGATAGGTGCGTCCGACCACTCGAATTCATAACCTCAAAATCGTTAATTCTGTGATATCTTTGTAGGGAATGATCTACACACAAAATTATGGCAGCATTGCCGTTACAAATCACAAATCTTAATTCGTACCGCCTTATTTTACCTAAAAAACGTCACATATGAGAGGAAAAGGCGATTGAAAGTTTTCCAACATGTGGTCTGACGTACTCGCTGTATCTCCGTTATAATAGCGGTACAAATCTTGCAATGCAATTCACAGCATTAAGACGAGTTGTAAAAAGCATTTGGGACATCAACCAAAGCCGTATCTTCTCTAGTTAATGAGATATCACCAATTCAATATTTATAAGAAATGTTACGTAGTGATGTGCATGACCATAGCTAGACTACGATCTTCAGATTCCTACTGAAATATAGTGTCTAGTCTACTTAATTAATATAGTGTCTTGCACATATATTGCGGTGACAACAACAATATCTTTATTGTATTTGCTATTTTTCTTAGCTCAAATTTAAAGTCTACCTAAATAGTCTGCAGGGTTATTTTATAGTAAGTGTGCAAACTTTGCAGGGTGTTTCTATTCGCGACTGTATTTCAAATCAAATGTCACGTACATGCTATGCCGTGAATACTGCAGCGAAAGTATCAACGCGAGTGAGCGTTCAAACACTGCCCATATCGCAGCAATCGCAGCAACACCACGAGTGAGCGAGCCAGCAATAAGTTATGACGTAATTTTTTTTGTATGAGAAAAGATTTTTTTTTGTTTAAGACATATCGTGGGTGGTATCCATCCATCGTAGAGCAAGCTAGATAGATTAGCAATAGCCTCAATTCCGTCCGCGGACAAAACGTACGATAGTGTGTCTGCGGCTTATGCCTGGTTTACACGGGACGAGCTACTGAGTAGACAGTAGATAGCTGCTCGCCTCTTCGTACTCGCATGCCAGTAGCTCGACTCGCCTGTGTTGTTCATACGATACGAGTGGTGGTTCTTCATCTGGGAGAGTGCGGCGTCACTCTTGTGTTACTGAACCGGCGCTAGTTCTGCTCACCAGCCGGGCTGCAGCACGTAAAGCCTGGTTTACACAGGGCGAGCTACTGAGTAGGCAGTAGACAGCTGCTCGCCTATATGTACTCACATGTGAGTAGCTCGACTCGCCTGCGCTGTCCATACGATACGAGTAGCTGCCTCTTGTCTCATGCGAGTTGAGTCAGAGCCGGCCGCAATTTCTTATGTTTTGTCGTCAATGTTGATAATCTATCGTGCGTAGTTTCCGAGCTAATCGAGATTTTAGTTTGACAGCTGTCACCTTACAGTCCAGCAAAAAAGAGTACACAATTAATAAAATGGAAATAAAAAAGAATCATACTGAATTGTTGCCATTCATAGTCAATTTTGCCATTTCATTTGAAATTTCATACAAAGTGGCGCCCTCATTTTTTGTCTACTCTTTTTTGCTGGACTGTAAATGTAAATCACACAAAGGCCAACAACATTTAAAAAAAACTGATAGTCTGGGTCTGGAAAGCAGAGCTTCCGTCTTCTTCTTTTCGTGTGGGACACCGAGTCGTTCAACGACCCGATGAACCCTGGTGTCAGAGTTTTTCAACCGCTTACTGAAAGTAGCAGGCCCCTGACATGGTTGTATAACGACCGCCATCATAGACAGCAACCGGGACCGACGGCTTAACGTGCCCATCCGAAGCACGGAACCATCTTACTTGCAGACAATCAGGTGGTTCAGCCTGCAAAGTCCTAACCAGACTGGGAACAAACTCACAAAGTGATAAATATCAACTTTTGTGAGTGACCCCACCGGGAATTGAACCCGGAACTTTTGCGTGGCAGGCAGGCATACTAACCACTGCGCCACATCGGCTGTCGAAGACTTTCATACAAAGTGGCGCCCTCATTTTTTGTCTACTCTTTTTTGCTGGACTGTAAATGTAAATCACACAAAGGTCAACAACATTTAAAAAAAACTGATATTCTGGGTCTGGAAAGCAGAGCTTCCGTGATAAATTGATATAACCCGGTTCACAAAGAAGGGACCCGAAATGGCAACATTATTGTTTGCATTTTTTTCATAATGACATTTGAGCAAGATAACAATAATGTTGCCATTTCCGGTCCCCTTTTTGAACATCAACGCTGCGGAAGAGACTCAGAAAATCCATATTTTAAATCTATTATCACGTTTCTAATCTGTTGGAAAATGTGCAAGACACTATATTTAAGTATACTAGACACTATATTTCAGTAAGTATATAAAGAATGTAGTCCAGCTATGGTCATGCACATCACTACGGAACATTTTTTTATAAATATTGAATTGGTGATTTTTCATTAACTAGAGAAGATACGGCTTTGGTTGATGTACCAAATGCTTAGTACAACTTGTCTTAATGCTGTGATTTGCATCACAAGTTTTGTACCGCTATTATAACGGAGATACAGCGAGTACGTCAGACCACATGTTGGAAAACTTTCAATCGCCTTTTTCTCTCATATGTGATGTTTTTTAGATAAAATAAGGCGGTACGAATTAAGATTTGTGATTTGTAACGGCAATGCTGCCATAATTTTGTGTGTAGATCATTCCCCTGCAAAGATATCAAAGAATTAACGATTTTGAGGTTATGAATTCGAGTGGTCGGACGCACCTATCTTGAAGGGCAATATCTCGGAAATCTTAGCGGTACAAATTTTTTCACTACTGAAATAAGGAATCTTATTAAAGGTACTAAACAAATGTCGACTCAGCGTAAAGAAATATGCCCGGGACGTCATTTCACGCGCTTACTTTTCTCCTCTATCGATCTGTATATTTAAAATCTTCGAATTCCGCAAAAAATGGTGGTTACGCCCTAAGGAAATTACTACTAAAAAAGGTACTTTTGGGTGAATTTGGGTAGTAAAGGATTTCGGTTTCAAAAGTTCAAAATTTTGAGGTTGTAAACGTTTTGTTTTAAAACACTAAGGGGCGTATAAGCCTATGACGGGGCTAGCATGGCATTTACGCCAAAAAAATATTTGAAACCTTCCAGCAATTTGACTTTTACGCCCCAGATTTTATTTATTTTTATATAAATAATGGTGTTTACGCCCAAAAACATTTCAAACCTTCCATTAATTTTGACTTTTACGCCCTAATATTCATCTATTTTTATACAAATAATGGTGTTTACGGCCAACGTATCTGTGCAGAACGGGGCTTGAACCTCTGTTACAGCCCTGATTTCCTAGGCGAGATACCACATTTTCTAAGGATCTTGTCATGAAGTCATAGTTGTAAATAAAACTCTTGTACTCTTTCACTTATATTTGCTGGTTTAACCCAACCAGTTTCACTCTCATGAGCATCTTCAGGGGGATCTTTATGTTTTATACTATCACACTGTACTACATATATTTTTTTTTTCATAAATAAAGATAAAAACATCGAAAGTTTACATAAATCATCGCAACTAACAACAAAGGCAAATATAGTATAAAACATAAAAATCCGCCTGAAGATGCTCATGTGAGTGAAACTGGTTGGGTTAAGCCAGCAAATTTAAGTGAAATGAGTACAAGAGTTTTGTTTAGAACTATGTCTACGTCTACCACAAAGTTTCATCATGCGCCAACAATTGCAAGTATACATTATAATGTTATGAAGTCCTTTGACGTTTCGAAATTTTCGCGATGTGACGAAGCGTTGTATGACTTCTCCTTGGCTTCTGCCTCTTCCATTGTCCGGAGGAGAGGGTCGCTGTTGTTCACTATAACGAATCTTGTCGCGTTGGACTCGTGCTACTATATCGTACGGATCAATCAATCGGGCTAGATGCGTGCTATCATAGTTGGAACATGTTCATGGTGGCATGGCAGTGATGCTCACGCACATCAAGTTGCGGTGGTTACAGTTGTAGCTGTGCTGAAACTACTGGCATTTGCAACACTGGACTGGACCTTGTGGATACACTATCGCTCGGTCTGCACAACGGGCATAAAAAGCCGTTCCGTTGTAGATGACCAAGATGAAGTAGGTACCCCTATTATAGTGAGATAGCGCTGGTAGACACGAAAAATTTTTTTGGTCTTACAGGACCAGAACCGTAGGCTGGTCCCAAGTGTAAGGTGTAGGTATCTCCTTCATCTAGTTTAAGTGAATGGCCAGAACGATAGGCAGCAGCTAGTTCATACATCAGTGGATGCAAGTGTCAGTGATGTTTTGCCATCTATCGGACTAGATTAGCTCGAGCCATTTTGGCAAGGAGATGGAGAGTGCGATTGAGACGTCAGTTTCATTGAAACGGTATATGCAGACTCCGGAGTAACGTTTGCATTTATAGGAAAACTAACAAGTGCTGTGAATAGCAAAAGCTAAGATGGTTTTTATTCAATCTCCTGTGCGTGCAGATTTTATAACATTAGTATTTCAAGTCTCTGTTATCGATCTAGTTGGTCATTTGTAGTAGCAACGCTTAAATTTGGATAGCCCTATTTACTTTTCCAATATTCAGAACGATGAATATGGAACTGACGAGACCAGCTGATATATTGTTTTTTTTTATTAAAAATACAGAAAAAATATTTAACAAGAAGATCTCTTCCGGCCAACGTGAGAGAGTTTGATGCAAATTGGCAATAAAACGTGAAACTGCTTTAGTTTTAAATAAACATATAACTAACTTAGTAGAACAATGTAATGCGAACGCCACCTACGATGTTAAAGTAGTAAATTAGAAGAAGGCTACTCCAGCTTTTCAAACACATAAGTGAAGCCTTTTGGATTTTAGTGCACAATGTCAATTAACTTGTATCTTGATCTTGATAAATTGACGGCAAGAGTTTGATTATTTTTAATTAGACACATATTAACGAATCAAATTTTTATGTTGTGCTCGCCGCAACCTTAAATACAGGTTCCAAGCGGATCATTGATGATAAACGAAGAAATAATATCTATCGCTCACGTCAGGAGGCCAATCTGAAAACAACTAAAGGAGTGTGTACGCGCGAAATACCCTGATGAGCTGCCCCAGTCGGAAAATACTGTAATGCTGTTGTAGGTCATTAAAACTGGTTTATGTTTTCTTGAAAGCCTATCAGATTTTACTTGTGAACCCTTTGGTCTAATTTATAACTAACTAAATCGAGAAAGTTAAGAATTCCTAGCAAAAACGGTCTAAATTGAATGGGAGTACCTGGTGTTTACGCCCTGCGTTTTATTTAATCCGGGGCGTATCTAGTGAGTAACTACGTACAGGCCAATTTTTGGGGCGTAAGTGGCATTATAATGTAGATTTTTGGGGCGTATATCCAATCTATCTTTGAAACTGTTAGGCTTTCTTTATTTTGTTATTCTCACGATTATGCACCTTCAAATTTGATGTATAAGTGTCTTTATATCATTTTTATAGCTATAGAAATAAAAAGTTATGCCAAAAATACTTTTTAATTTTTCGTTTTTTTGCTCTCCTGAAAAGTCGTGTTTTGGCGTTTACGCCCTTTGAGCCCAGAGGTATCGACATGTTTGTTTGTTTTGGTTGCGCTGCCGACTTTGTGATAATTTTGTAGTTTTTTCGTAAAAATGAAGCGATTTAATAAAAGAATAATAATGAAAAACTCTGTAAAGTATAGTTTAAGTCCTATGCGGTGTTACTGCGACGTGTTTCCTATGAGTGAAGTGAAGATCATAAAACATAAGGCTGTTGAAAGTAATGATAACCTAGAAGAGAACAAACATTGTGAAAAACAGCCTGAAAATGTTTCCAAAGAATTCAGAGTCAATGAAGTAAATATTCAAATGATCTCCAAGAACATTTACAACCAACTGTTCAAAACTCCGAGCCCACCAGTGGATCCTCAGGTTATAAAAAGGTATGAATAAGTTTGTTTCAGTTATACTTATACCAGCTACCTACCTACTAAGAAAAACAATTCGCAGGTCTATCTTCTGCTGTCTCGAGCAGTCATTTCTTTATGATGATATAATTACAATGTTACGAATAAAATTTGTTTTTTATATTCAACCCAAATTTAGTTGATTATAGGCATAATTTTGAATGGCTAATAAGATTAACACAGAAATAAGTATTTTTAAAATATCTGTTCATTCTTTATTTTTGCAGTTGCCAAGAAAACCTCCTAAAGCATGGCATAAATTACAAAGAGTTCACACCACTACCTGACGTGCAGCTGAAACTTCCACCCTTGGAGGGCAAAGATGTAATAGAGCATTTTTACAACATCGGAGAAAAACAAAGCGCGCCATATAGACAGTTGCTTACAACGCTAGCCACTTGTAAACTGCCTGCTGTGCCTAAGGTAATTTACTGAAATGGGTTTAGAGTATACAGGGTGTTAATTTAAATGTGTGCCATCATAGCTTCTTCAGTAGATTAAGTATCAATAAAGGATGCTGTAAAAATTATAGAAAAAATTCCTTGTTCAAAAAGTTTGCCAGAAATTGATTTAAATGTTTTTTTTTTTATATCTCAGTCGAAATTTGATTCAAATGCCTATATCTCAATCAATATTCATTCAAACTTTAAATTGATTTGATGAAAGTACTTGAATTTGTATTGGCACTCTCTTCCCATCAAAAATCTAACAAAACATATTTTTCCAAAAAAATTAAACAATTGAAAAAAAAACTTGTAAAATATACCCAGGTTCGTGTCTATTAAATTTTTACTGTCTCTGTTTTTTCAGAAATGGTCTAGAAAATCAGGATGGAGCAAATATGTTGGTGACAAGGTGTATCCAGTCCCGTGTCCCCCGGATGATGCTCTGATATTTGATGTGGAGGTTCTCATGTCGGCCAGCAAGAGACCCACGCTCGCTTGTGCTGTATCTAAAGATGCCTGGTAATACTTAGCAGAAATTCAGTTATCAATACATCATCATCATCATCATCATCATCATCATCATCATCATAACAGCCACAATTAAGTCCACTGCTGAACATGGGTCTCCCCCTATTAGGGGGATATTTGCCATACTCACCACAGATTGAACCCCTGGATGAATTTATCCCTTAGTCGGCTCTTACGACACCCACGGGAAAGACATGGGGTGATGACATTCTAAGCCGGCATCACACGGCGATACACACATACAAATAATTATCACACTTTTATCCATTGCGAGGTAGGCAGAGCCTTAGTGGCTGTAGGAAACGGTCATTTACACCATGTCTGACAATTTTGAGAGTCATACAAAAAACTATGTACATAGTGACAGGTTGTCAACCTGAAGCCTAGAAATGCAATACAAATCAAAGACATTTTATTATAGACACGGTATCTCCATACTGCTTGTACAAAAAAGTTGTTCCGTGAAATTCGCTTGAACAGCTCATAGCCTGACCAAAGCCTGACTGACACAAGACTGTCACATTGGTCTCACGGAGACCAATTTGAAGGAACAACTTTTTGCTCAGGTGGCGTATCTACAACCTAGAACCTACATATAATATCATTGATACAAATGAACTCTCTAACCCCTTAGGCGCAAACTCCACCAAAGAGACGAAGAGCATAGGACGTAAGAATGACAGTTGACAGACAAGTAATCGTCAAACATTATTCTTAATTTTTGACGCTAGCTGTCATAGATGCGACGCTTTGGCGACGCTTGTGTGTGCCTTTGTCAATACGTTTTCATACATTTTATATGGAAACCGTTTCAAGCGTCGCTAAAGCGTCGCCAAAGTGTCGCGATATCAAACGTCAAGCGTCGTAGGGCATGTCCTATGTCCTCTTTGTGGAGCTTGGGGCTTAGTCGCTTTTTACGACACTCACGGGAATGATATGAGGTGATGCTATTCCAAGCCGGGAGTGCACAGTTGTCAATACATAATATAAAATAAAGTCGCTTTTTGGGTTTCTCTGTCACGGACACCGCTAACTCCTCCTAAACCACGCAACGGATTTTGATACGGTTTTTTAAATAGATAGAGTCATTTAAGAGGAAGGTATATGTATATGTCAGAAATATATCTTATTCCCACAATATGTCTTAGTAACACCGCAAACGGGCTGCTAGTTAATTCCAATACCTACCAATTAAGTGAAATCCATGACATTTTGTCATGGATTTAGTACACACAGGCTACAGAATATTTACAACTAAAACTGCACAAAGGCAGGCTTATCGGTAATAGCGATCTCTTCTACTTTACAGGTACGGCTGGATCAGCCAGCCGGTAGCAAACGGCGACCCACATCAACAGTTCGACGAAGTTACATACGAGAGTCTGATACCGATGGAGACGGATGACCAGACCAGCGCCAGGGTTATAGTCGGCCATAACGTGTCATACGACCGCGCTAAGATCAAGGAGCAGTATTGGTTGCAGAAGACAGGTCAGTATAATAACAATAAAAAAAACCGGCCAAGAGCGTGTCAGACACGCCCACAAATAGGGTTTCGTAGTCAACCTTTAAATATCAGGTTAACAGCGTTACAAAGTTAATTTTGTTGCTGGTTTGTATGCAGATTTATGATTACCAACCGCAAATAGAAAAACTTTTATTATTCTGAAATCTTTAGTGGTACAGTGTCCGTTATAGTTTTCATGGTAACTTCAGATTGAGAACTATATTCCATATTTTTTTCCCCTTTCACTTGTATGGGAGAAGGTCAAAAAAAGATTTAAAATATATTTATTTCAATATTTCTAAATTTGGGTCAAGACGATCTATCTTCACACCGATGTCGATAGCTCTAAAACTGACGGAGTTATGAGGGCGCGGCATACAGACAGACAGACAGACAGACAGACAGACCTGACGAAACTATAAGGGTTTCTAGTAGACTACGAAACCCGAAAAAACTATCTGTCCAAATTAAAAATAAACAAATTGAGAAATTCATCAGCGACCGCCCATACTTCAACCCGGTACCGTGGGGAACCTTCCCGCTGAGATACGGTCGCCTGGCCGACCCTGATGAATTTTTCAACCTCTTCATGTTCGTCTCGAAGCGACATCTAGTAGTAGTTTAGTGATATCTAGTAGAAGTTTTTTTAGTTGGCAGAGCAGTGGGACTGTTTCCCACAATCCCGGGTTCAAGTCCGGGCGGTCGCTGATGAATTTTTCAGTTATTTTATTTTCAAATGATGAGAATAATATAGCACAGACAGACTACTTAAATCTTGATGAACGATTACGTGTAGTCATGATCAACTGTAATCATGGTTACTTTCAATCGTGATTACTTTCAGTCAGATTACAAAAATAATCGATTGTGCCCATTTCTGATTATATACGGTTACATTTAATTAAGTACAAATCTCTTGAGGGTGTAATCTACTCACAAAACTGAACAACTTTTGTTAGAAACTTTTCTTCGAAATATGATAAAAAAATTTGGTCCTCCCATACTAAGTGACACACTTTTTCAGCATTTTTGTATGGGAGGTCCAAACACTTTTTTCATATTTCGAAGAAAAGTTTCAAACAATAGTTGTTCAGTTTTGTGAGTAGATCACACCCTCAAGAGATTTGTACTTAATTAAATGTAACCCTATACAAATTGAGTTCGTTTTGTATGGGAGGTCTAATTTTTTTTTTTTCATATTTCGACCCATGTTCCATGGGGAAAGTTGTTCAGTTTCACGAGTACCTTGACCTCCTTTCAGCTTTATTGGTTGTTTTGTAACACCCAGTATAACTATTTTCAGGCTTACGTTTTATGGACACTATGTCAATGCACACGTGCGTGAGCGGCGTGACCAGCTACCAGCGCGCGGTGCTGAAGACCAGGAACAAGGAGCCGGACCCCGGCGACGAGGACTGGATCGAGATCACCTCGCTGAATAGTCTCACTGAGGTAACTCGCTACTTGACAGGGTCATAAATAAAATTACAATTTTATTTAGACAAAACTTAGTTACAGTACAAATACTGAAGTAAGTTAGGTAAATAGGGTAGGTTGGGTCACTTATAAATTAGGTAAGTAGGTTAGGTAAGTTAGGTTAGGTAGGCAGGTTAGGTAAGTAAGGTAGATTGATTAGATAAAGTAGGTAGGTTAGTTAAGGTGGGTAGGTCAGATAAAGTAGGTAGGTTACGTAAGGCAGGTCGGTTATGTACCTGAATCAGGTAGGTTAGCTATGTGGATGCACACGTGCGTGAGCGGCGTGACCAGCTACCAGCGCGCGGTGCTGAAGACCAGGAACAAGGAGCCGGACCCCGGCGACGAGGACTGGATCGAGATCACCTCGCTGAATAGTCTCACTGAGGTAACTCGCTACTTGACACGGTCATAAATAAAATTGCAATTTTATTGAGACAACCGTGTGATGCTGGCTTAGAATAGCATCGCCCCAGTTCTACCCGTGGATGTCGTTAAAAGAGTCTCACTGAGGTAATTCGCTACTTGACAGAAGAAGCGTAAACAAAATTGCAATTTTATTGAGACAAAACTTAGTTACAGTACAAGTAACGAAGTAAGTTAGGTAAATAGGGTAGGTTGGGTAACTTATAAATTAGGTAGGTAGGTTAGGTAAGTTAGGTTAGGTAGGCAGGTTAGGTAAGTTAGGTAAGGAAGGTAGGTTAGGTAAGTTAGGTAAGGTAGGTAGGTTAGGTAAGTAAGGTAGATTGATTAGATGAAGTAAGTTAGGTAAGGTACGCAGGTAAGGTAAATAAGGTAGATTGATTAGATAAAGTAGGTAGGTTAGTTAAGGTGGGAAGGTTAGATAAAGTAGGTAGGTTACGTAAGGCAGGTCGGTTATGTACCTGAACTAGGTAGGTTAGCTATGTGGATGCACACGTGCGTGAGCGGCGTGACCAGCTACCAGCGCGCGGTGCTGAAGACCAGGAACAAGGAGCCGGACCCCGGCGACGAGGACTGGATCGAGATCACCTCGCTGAATAGTCTCACTGAGGTAACTCGCTACTTGACACGGTCATAAATAAAATTGCAATTTTATTGAGACAACCGTGTGATGCTGGCTTAGAATAGAATCACCCCAATTCTACCCGTGGATATTCATCCAGGGAATGGGCAGCAGCGTTACCTGTAAATGTAACATAGTGGCGCTGCGCTCGCCAATCCGCCTGCCAAGCGTGGTGAGTATGGCAATACCCCCCGATAGGGGGAGGCCCATGTCCAGCAGTGGACTGTTGTGGCTGTTATGGTATTGAGACAAAACTTAGTTACAGTACAAGTAATGAAGTAAGTTAGGTAAATAGGGTAGGTTGGGTAACTTATAAATTAGGTAAGTAGGTTAGGTAAGTTAGTTTAGGTAGGCAGGTTAGGTAAGTAAGGTATATTGATTAGATGAAGTAAGTTAGGTAAGGTAGGCAGGTTAGGTAAGTAAGGTAGATTGATTAGATGAAGTAAGTTAGGTAAGGTAGACAGGTTAGGTAAGTTAGGTAGATTGATGAGATGAAGTAAGTTAGGTAAGGTAGGCAGGTTAGGTAAGTAAGGCAGATTGATTAGATAAAGTAGGTAGGTTAGCTAAGGTGGGTAGGTCAGATAAAGTAGGTAGGTTACATAAGGCAGGTCGGTTATGTACCTGAATTAGGTAGGTTAGCTATGTGGATGCACACGTGCGTGAGCGGCGTGACCAGCTACCAGCGCGCGGTGCTGAAGACCAGGAACAAGGAGCCGGACCCCGGCGACGAGGACTGGATCGAGATCACCTCGCTGAATAGTCTCACTGAGGTAACTCGCTACTTGACACGGTCATAAATAAAATTGCAATTTTATTGAGACAACCGTGTGATGCTGGCTTAGAATAGAATCACCCCAATTCTACCCGTGGATATTCATCCAGGGAATGGGCAGCAGCGTTACCTGTAAATGTAACATAGTGGCGCTGCGCTCGCCAATCCGCCTGCCAAGCGTGGTGAGTATGGCAATACCCCCCGATAGGGGGAGGCCCATGTCCAGCAGTGGACTGTTGTGGCTGTTATGGTATTGAGACAAAACTTAGTTACAGTACAAGTAATGAAGTAAGTTAGGTAAATAGGGTAGGTTGGGTAACTTATAAATTAGGTAAGTAGGTTAGGTAAGTTAGTTTAGGTAGGCAGGTTAGGTAAGTAAGGTATATTGATTAGATGAAGTAAGTTAGGTAAGGTAGGCAGGTTAGGTAAGTAAGGTAGATTGATTAGATGAAGTAAGTTAGGTAAGGTAGACAGGTTAGGTAAGTTAGGTAGATTGATGAGATGAAGTAAGTTAGGTAAGGTAGGCAGGTTAGGTAAGTAAGGCAGATTGATTAGATAAAGTAGGTAGGTTAGTTAAGGTGGGTAGGTTAGATAAAGTAGGTAGGTTACGTAAGGCAGGTCGGTTATGTACCTGAATTAGGTAGGTTAGCTATGTGGATGCACACGTGCGTGAGCGGCGTGACCAGCTACCAGCGCGCGGTGCTGAAGACCAGGAACAAGGAGCCGGACCCCGGCGACGAGGACTGGATCGAGATCACCTCGCTGAATAGTCTCACTGAGGTAACTCGCTACTTGACACGGTCATAAACAAAATTGCAATTTTATTGAGACAACCGTGTGATGCTGGCTTAGAATAGCATCGCCCCAATTCTACCCGTGGGTGTCGTTAAAAGCGACTAAGGGATAATCATCCAGGGAATGGGCAGCAGCGTTCCCTGTAAATGTAACATAGTGGCACTGCGCTCGCCAATCCGCCTGCCAAGTGCGGTGAGTATGGCAAAGCCCCCCAGCACGGGGGAGGCCCATGTCCAGCATTGGACTGTTGTGGCTGTTATGGTATTGAGACAAAACTTAGTTACAGTACAAGTACTGAAGTAAGTTAGGTAAATAGGGTAGGTTGGGTAACTTATAAATTAGGTAAGTAGGTTAGGTAAGTTAGGTAAGGTAGGTAGGTTAGGTAAGTAAGGTAGATTGATTAGATGAAGTAAGTTAGGTAAAGTACGCAGGTAAGGTAAATAAGGTAGATTGATTAGGTAAAGTAGGTTGGTTAGTTAAGTAAGATAAAGTAAGTTAGGTAAGGTACGCAGGTAAGGTAAATAAGGTAGATTGATTAAGTAAAGTATTAATGTAATAGGTTAGATAAAGTAGGTAGGTTACGTAAGGCAGGTCGGTTATGTACCTGAATTAGGTAGGTTAGCTATGTGGATGCACACGTGCGTGAGCGGCGTGACCAGCTACCAGCGCGCGGTGCTGAAGACCAGGAACAAGGAGCCGGACCCCGGCGACGAGGACTGGATCGAGATCACCTCGCTGAATAGTCTCACTGAGGTAACTCGCTACTTGACAGGGTCATAAATAAAATTGCAATTTTATTGAGACAAAACTTGTTACAGTACAAGTACTTGAAGTAAGTTAGGTAACCTATTTACCTAACTGACTTAGGTTGGGTCACTTATAAATTAGGTAGGTAGGTTAGGTAAGTTAGGTAAGGTAGGCAGGTTAGGTAAGTAAGGTAGATTGATTAGATGAAGTAAGTTAGGTAAGGTAGGCAGGTTAGGTAAGTGAGGTATATTGATTAGATAAAGTAGGTAGGTTAGTTAAGGTGGGTAGGTCAGATAAAGTAGGTAGGTTACGTAAGGCAGGTCGGTTATGTACCTGAATCAGGTAGGTTAGCTATGTGGATGCACACGTGCGTGAGCGGCGTGACCAGCTACCAGCGCGCGGTGCTGAAGACCAGGAACAAGGAAATTATTTAATAAATAAGGTAAGTTGCCGTGTGGTGCCGGCTTAGAATACCATATCTTTCCCGTGGGTGTTGTAAGAAGCGACTAAGAGATTTGATGTATATTGCAATTTGACAGGCTGACAACCTGCCACTATGGTGATACACGGTCTTCTCACACACACTTTTGACAGACATGGTGTAAGTGGCCATTTTCACGCTCTGCTTACCCTGCAAGGGATATAGGCGTGATATAAAATTGCAGGTTTGAATCCTACCTGCTGTATCTATGTAACAACTAAGGAAGTTTTCTGAAGAACTTACTTTAATTTCTTGACATTATTCCTAGGTTCACAAGTTGTACTGCGGCACAGCGATCGACAAAGAGACTCGTGACGTTTTCGTAGAGGGCTCCATGGAGGACGTGCACGAAAACTTCCAGAAACTGATGGAATACTGCGCCAATGACGTCATAGCTACACACAACGTGCTTAGAGAATTGCTGCCGATGTTTCTGGAGAGATTTCCGCATCCCGTCACTTTAGCGGGGATGCTCGAATTAGGTGAGTTCTTTTTATTGCTGTTAATTTTCCAAGAGAGTGGCAAATACACATTTTTCTCCTGTTTGTTCTATCTAAAGAACCTACCCTCATATACAACAAAATAGAGAGTTTACAGAAGGTTAACTCAACCTTTTTGAGGATTTTTGCGATGGTCACTTGTTACATAGCCAGGGTTGCTACTGTCAAAAATCTCAAAATATAAATTATCAAAACGATTCTTACTTAGCCAAATATGACGTTCGTGGCAACCATCTTCTTAGTTACCTTGAGTTCCTCTAATATTCCAGTTAAAGTCAGTAAGCGTCAAAATCGTCGCTAGTACTAAGTGAAGCGTCTGTAAAGCACCCCGTGTGCCGTTTCCCTAATTTGTTCATATTCCCTTAGTACTGCATTTATTTTAAATTCTTAAACGTCCTATGTAATGGGCATTTTTAAAAATCTATTGCGCAAGATAGCTTATGCTTATTATTAATAACTTTGACAAATAATTCGAAAAAGTCTATGACGGCGTATAGAATAAGGCCATCATTTATATTAGTTTCTTTAAAAGCGCCCAACTATTTGTAGCGCAGCTAATCCATCTTTTTATCGTTTCAATATACGTTTCCCATTGCAAATGATCAAAAATTGTGCCAATTGTTGTCTTGGCATTGGCCTAATCTATCTATAATGAATCTTGATTGTCCTGTCCTTATCCCAAATCTGTCGGAGCAACATGTTTTGTTAAAGCACTAAATCATGTAGCAAAAGGGCTTGGCAATGTTTTATGATCGGCCCGCCTGACGTCAACGCTGTTTGGGAATGCTATTGTAGGTGGTATCACCGCCACCATGCGGTTGACCATAGTTGACAGATATTCAGCCGAGGTCAAAACTCTACGTCGCCTTTTACGCAACAACCTGAATGGACTAGGGGTGGCAATATTCTTAGCCACTACCAATTAAGAAAGATCTTTTTAATTACACAGCCTTGATCAAAATCTCTACGTCGCCTTTTACGAAACACCCTGAGTGGACTAGGGGTGGCAGTATCGCCAGCCGCTACCATCTGAAAATGATAACTGAAATTTTCCGTTACATCAAAGCTTGCTGTCTAAATACAAAATTCATATTTTATTCTAGGTTCAGCATATCTACCAGTGAATTCCAACTGGCTGCAATACATAGACTCAGCCGAAACCGTTTTCGAAGACCTGAAACTAGAATCTAGGCAACTACTATCTTTGAAAGCCGACGAAGCATGCGGCCTTATGGAAAACGAGGCTTATAAAAAAGACTTATGGATGTGGGACCAGGATTGGTCTACACAAGAACTGAAGCTTAAGAAAACTATACCAAAGAAAAACAAAGTTATTGAAAAGAGCGAGACAGTTGAAGAAATTGTAAATGAAGAAGAAAATAAAATCGATTCAAAGGAATTTGATGTTCTCTGTGAAGAATATATCGCTTCTAGCAATCATAAGCCAAAAATTAAATCTTCAAAAGTATTACATGATAAGTTTTCTTATCTATACGAATTGGCTAAAGCGTTGCCGGTTAAAAGGCCGTATTTGGCCGGATATCCGGCTTGGTATAGAAAGCTGTGTACGAAACCCGGAAAGGACCCGGATTGGATGCCCGGAGCTAATAATATTACTACCAGCATGCAGGTAAGGTATAACATGTTTGTTTAATGTGCAATAACAAGATGTGTTAGAAAAAAAATATGCAAATATGATAGAGGGGGCAAATATAACTAGCTCTCTGACTCATAAAAATGAACAACTGTCCCCAAGGAACATAGGTAGGACGAAATTCGAGAAAAAAAATGTAATGAATACCAGCCGAGCGTTCCTTGGCGAAAGTTGTTCTGTTTCATGGGCGAGTTCACCCCTGAAATTAGTTGCCGTGTGATGCCGGCTTAGAACAGCATCACCCCAATTCTAGCCGTGGGTGCCGTAAAAAGCGAATAAGGGATAATCATCCAGGGAATGGGCAGCAGCGTTCCTTGTCAATGCAACATGTTGCACTGCGCTTGCCAATCCGCCAGCCAAGCGTGGTGAGTATGGCAATACCCCCGATAGGGGGAGGCCCATTTCCAGCAGTGGACTGTTGTGGCTGTTATGGTTATGGCATAAATTACTATCAGGTTACGCTCTGCCTATCCCGCAAGGGATATAGGTGTGATAGTATAAGGTGTAAAAAAATCAACTGCAAATATTTTAAGGGGTGAACCAGCCCGTGAAACTGAACAACTTTCCCCAAGAAACATAGGTCGAAATATGAAAAAAAAATTGGATTGTGTATGGGAATACATAATAACCAGCCGGCCGAGTCAATTTGTATGGGAAGTCCAAAATTTTTTTCATTTTTTGACCTATGTTCCTTGGGGAAAGTTGTTCAGTTTCATGGGCTGATTCACCCCTTAAAATATTTGCAGTTGATTTTTTTACATACTATTTATGTATGTAATTTTAATAACGTTCTATTTGTTGTGTCAGATAACGCCAAAACTCCTGCGTCTGTCATGGGAAGGCTACCCGCTTCACTACATCCAGTCGGAAGGCTGGGGTTTCCTCGTCCCGTGCGCTAGGTAAATGTTTTACCGCCTATTCAACAACCTCTTCTAGGATTTAATTTCGTTTAGTGATTTAATAAACAAAAAAGCTAGTCAATATACGATTTTAGATATTGGAGGACTAGTTTTAATTTGCTTTTTTTATATTTTATTCTATATAAATCATAATTTCTGGCTAAGAGCGTGTCAAACACACCCACGAATAGGGTTTTGCAGTTAATGTTTGAATACCAGATTTGTCAGCGAAACAAATTTAATTTTGCTATTGGTTTGTTTACAGCTGTATGGTTACCAACCGCAAATAGAAAAAGCTTTATTTTTCTTAAAACTTAAGTAGTACAGTATCCGTTATAGTGTTATAGTTTTCATTACTATTCAGAATTATATACCATTTTTTTTTCAAATTTATACTTAAGGTGTTACAGCTGCTAGAACAAATTATACTCGTAGCTCTAAATCGAAAAGCAAATATCGCGAGACAGAAACATTGTAGTGATTTTGTTTCATAGAAACCTCCCTTAAGTTTTAGAAGACCTGTGCAACGATACGCTACTCAAAGTTGCAGGCGAAAAAAATTGTGGGCGTGTCTGAAACGCTCTTGACCGTTTTGCATAACGCATTCCGGGAAAATTAGTTGCAGTGGGTGAAACCGCTGACGGGCAACTATATGAAAGAAATCTACATCGAAATCTATCAACAATAAAGACAACTATAATTTTTATTTTTCCTAGGGAGCGTGGAGAAGTATCGGACGGCGAGCCGTTAGTCCCACTACAGGAGCTGCTACAAGAGTGCCCACTGATAGAGTGTAGCGACGTCGAGGCTAACATCGACGGGTACATACTACCAAAAACTGTGGAGGTAAATTTCAGTGGCTCGAGTTAACTAGTGTGACTGCCTGCCACGCAGACGGTTTCGGGTTCAGTGGGGTCACTCACAAAGTTGATATTTATCACTTTGTGAATTTGTTCCCAGTCTGGTTAGGACATTGCAGGCTGAACCACCTGATTTGACCTGATTGTCCGAAAAGCAAGATGGTTCCGTGCTTCGGATGGGCACGTTAAGCCGTCGGTCCCGGTTGCTGTCTATGATGGCGGTCGTTACGCGACCATGTCAGAGGCCTGCTACTTGCAGTAGGCGGTTGAAAAACTCTGACAACAGGGTTCAACGGGTTGTTGAACGACTCGGTGACCCACATGAAGAGAGAGAAAGCGGCGCACGGTTTATAACGTGACGTTTTCTTGAAGCTGGCTCTCTGGCTACTTACTTTGTGTCCGAGCGGTACAGTTTAGCAGTAAAGAGTAGAAATTAAATAAAATGGAACTAAAAAAAAATCATAGTACATTGTTACCATTCATAGTCAATGTAGACATTTAATTTTGAAATTTCATACGAAGTGACGCCCTCACTTTTTGTCAGTACAGCGCGCTGTGTTGTATGATTGAACAGTTGAATAAAAAGTTATTGAAAAATATTCTAACCTCCTAATATTTTTTTCTCAAACATGCTAGGAAATATGACAATTTCTTTCAAGAAAACAATCCAGAAAGTTTGACATTGTCTGTGATTTTGTAATTTCTGAACGATTTCTTTTTTACACACCAGCAATGAATTCCAATACAACTTTTCTGGCGCGATATCGAAATCGTTCAGAAATTACAAAATAAAAAAAGAATAACTCCTAATCCACATCTTGACTTAGTAATCAGTAAAACAACTTTTCTCAAACATGCTAGGAAATATGTTCATTTCTTTCAAAAAAAGAATACGCAAAGTTTCCCATTGTGTGTCATGTCTCCGACCGCGCCAGCAAAGTTGTATGGAAATCCTTTGCTGGTGTCCGGCAAAGTAAATTCGTTACACGCTAAGCCACACAGGTAATTAATTTCAAAATAGACATCTCTATGAATGTCATAAGAACGGAACGTAATTTTGTATGAAAAGTTGATATGAACTAACTCAAGACAAGGCTGTATAATTTTATAACCCTTGCCTATCCTAAATGGACAAATAGAATAAAAAAAGGAATGAACTAAACATACTTATAGAATGTTATAGAATGGCTGAATAGCAATGAATACTGTGCCTTGCTAAAGGCTTATTTATTAAAAAATACACAATTGGTGGAAAAACAAACAAATTGGGTGGGAAAACGTGAAAATTGTCATGATTGGGGCTGTTGTATTGTAGTCTTTTTTTGTTTAAAACGGAATAAAGATGAGAGTAGTATTGAAATGGATTGCACGCCGCCAAACATAAGGGGTGCATAAGGGCTGAAGCCAAACTGACCGTGGAAAACATTTTTTATAAAGTACGTACTTAGTGTGTTATTTCCTAGCATTTTTTGAGAAAAGCACTATGTAAGCCTCGGGGAAAATGACTTTGCTTGACTCGTATAATTGAAGTCCTCGCCTACGGCTCGGACTTCAAACTCTACTCGTCCAGCAAAGCCTTGTTTTCCCGGCCTCGACAACAATGTACTATTTTATATCAAATTACTATAAAATAAATTAAAATCTTTATAATTTCCTAGCATTTTTTTGAGAAAAGCACTATGTAAGTCTCGGGGAAAATGACTTTGCCAGACTCGTATTTTTAAAGTCCTCGCCTGCGGCTCGGACTTCAAACTCTACTCGTCAGTCAAAGTCTTATTTCCCGTCCTCGTCAACAACCTACTATTATAAAATGTTTTAATTTTAACACGCCTTAACATACTTTATTTTATTATACATACAGAACGCATGGTTTAAGGGAAAGTACTACTTTCCCTAACACCCTGTATGTGGTCATGTGTATTCTAAAGTAACGAATATGAAATATTTGTAATATAACGTAGTCTTCATGTTGTATGTTATGTATTAGAGTGACAATAGATATGACTTGACAATGATATTTCCATAGATGAGGAAATGAGGTTACAACATTCGTCCCCCCTTAGGTATCTTCATTGGAACTCCTGGCCAGTCGCTGGCTTCGTCGAGGTAGTATCGCTGGAGGTGTCACGTGAGGCACGAGGGGCCTCTGCTGGAACGGGCGCGGTCGCAGCGAATACCGTTGGATGTGCCCCTCCTTCATGGTTTGATATTCCCGTGTAGGACCTGGGTCCCAGACCATCACACGATCGGCGTAATTAGTGTTTGTATCTACCTCCTTCACTTTATTTGCACGGCTTGTTTGTTTGCGGTAATAGGGCTCGTATACTGCTTTGAGGGGTCTGCACTTTTGTCCGATGGTTACTTTTCCCTTCCGCTTATCAGAAGTGATTGTTGATGTAGTCATCTCGCCTGTGTTATCATTTTCACCATCTTCCATTATATCTTCAACTGAATTAGTGACCGTCTCTGATGATATTGTTGGTTCTGTTGACATTGATGTCATGGGATCGAATGTTGGGGAGGGCTTCTCATTTGTTGATCCTTCTGATGGTACAAGTTCAGTTTCTGTTTCTAGTGGTCTAGTTGCTGAGGACTGTGAGGATGCCGTCGTTGATAAAGAATCTTCCGTTGGTGTTGACTTTGTTGCTGTCTTGTCTAGTGGCGTTGTTGGAGTGGTCGTAGTGTCTTCATCGGTACCTCCTTCATCCGGCGATGTCGTCACCGTCGTCTCGTCGACGCGGCGCTGTGCTGTTGTGTTTTCGGTTGCGGATGCAGTGCTCGTCACACTGTTGTCGGGGTCCGGTGATGTATCAACATTGTAAACTCTGCGTACCAACAATGTAAATTGCTTTAATAGCTCCGTGTTTCTTCGTTGTTGGGCTAAAAGCTTGTTAAATAGCTCGTCGTTCATTTTTATTTCGCTTTTTCTCGTCGCCAATAAAATAACGTAGTCTTCATGTTGTATGTTATGTATTAGAGTGACAATAGATATGACTTGACAATGATATTTCCATAGATGAGGAAATGAGGTTACAACAATTTGTTTTTTAGATTATGTAGTTTGTGAAAGCTGTATTTTCAAATTTTGCATATACGTTAGTTTAGCATGGTAGTGAAGTGACGATATCATATAAAAATATCTCCTTGTGATATAATAAGTATGTGCGATCTATTGAAGGAAATTAGAACATCTTTTCACAAAAGGCTATCCTCCTCCTCGAATAAGATCACTAAAGTTATATTTCAAATCTTAAACATACTAGACTGATTTTATTGTTTAAAAAATAAAACCATTATTGTAATAATGACGTACTTACGAAAGTACCGTGTTATTTACCGATTAAGTATTTGCTAATGTATTGGGATTGTAATGCACTCACAGTGCTATATTATTCTCATAAGTGAAAATAAGAAATAGAAAAAATTACATGCATCGACCGGGGATCGAACCCGGGCCGCATGGGTAAATGCCCCACCGCTCTGCCACTGAGCTATCGATGCACCGGCCGATGAACGCCAAATTTTCTATCTCTTGATGCTCGTCTCCAAGCGACGATCTAGCGACATCTGTAGAAAGTATTTAGAACTTACTACATGGTTAGTCCACCCACATTATGAGTGGAATTCAAACCATATGATGAAGCTTGCTTTAATGTTATTTTTTCTATTTATTATTTTCACTTATTTGCTAATGATATGATTGTTAATTTAATTTAACACAGAGCTTGTTTATATTACCTATATTATTTTTGACTATTTACAATGTATGCTATGCGTATTTAGCCTAAAATAAATGAATTTCAATTTAATTTAATTCTAACTAGCTGCCCGTCAGCGGTTTCACCCGCTGCAACCTATTATTCCGCGGAAAAAAAGCATTATTCGCCAAGAGATGTCGCTTAAAACGTTTAAAACGCGAATCGGCTCAGTCACGCCACCTATTTCAAAAATATTGGAAAATGCGTGATCCCGTGGGAATGAGACATTTTTCCGTGTCCTATGTGTTATTCCAGGTGCCCTTTTATATTTCTGCAAAGTTTCATGTCAATCTAATCAGCCGTTTTTGCGTGATGTCGTAACTAACACACACACAAACATCCACCTTTATAATATTAGTAGGATAGTAGGATAATGTTTCACGATTGTTTTGTTTTAAGGAGGACCTGAGCAAGCGCGCGTACTACGCTCGCAAGAGCTTGCAGGATAAAGCGGCCGCTAAGCAGTACCATGGATTGGGCGTGTGGACCGCCGTGCAGGTGCAAGGTACTGATCGGGTCGTTAGCAGGTCGTCCCACGTAAGAAACTTGTTCCATTCGCAATTCGTCCCGTTCGCAACTCGTCCTGTTTGCAACTAGTCCCCTTCGCAACTCGTCCTGTTTGCAACTAGTCCCGTTCGCAACTCGTCCTGTTTGCAACTAGTCCAAACTCAAACTCAAAGCATTTATTTCTTAGTAGGAATTACAAAATTCACTTTAAGAAAGTCACATTCTAAATCAAACTTAAAAAAGGGAAAATTTGTAGTGCAAAATTTTCTCCCGTTCGCAACTCGTCCTGTTTGCAACTAGTCCCCTTCGCAACTCGTCCTGTTTGCAACTAGTCCCGTTCGCAACTCGTCCTGTTTGCAACTAGTCCCGTTCGCAACTCGTCCTGTTTGCAACTAGTCCCGTTCACAACTCGTCCTGTTTGCAACTAGTCCCCTTCGCAACTCGTCCTGTTTGCAACTAGTCCCGTTCGCAACTTGTCCTGTTTGCAACTAGTCCCGTTCGCAACTTGTCCTGTTTGCAACTAGTCCCGTTCGCAACTCGTCCTGTTTGCAACTAGTCCCCTTCGCAACTCGTCCTGTTTGCAACTAGTCCCCTTCGCAACTCGTCCTGTTTGCAACTAGTTCCCTTCGCAAATCGTCCTGTTTCCAACTAGTCCCGTTCGCAACTTGTCCTGTTTGCAACTAGTCCCGTTCGCAACTCGTCCTGTTTGCAACTAGTCCCCTTCGCAACTCGTCCTGTTTGCAACTAGTCCCCTTCGCAACTCGTCCTGTTTGCAACTAGTCCCCTTCGCAACTAGTCCCCTTCGCAACTCGTCCTGTTTGCAACTAGTCCCCTTCGCAACTCGTCCTGTTTGCAACTAGTCAACCAACTTAGAACATAAAACAACAGATTTTGATAAAATTTCTAAAGAGTTGAAGTGATTATCGGACTTTTGGTTGTTTTATGTTCTAAGTTGGTGAGACGAGTTGCGAACGGGACGAGTTGCGAACGGGACGAGTTACGAACGGGACCAGTTCCGAACAGGACGAGTTGCGAACGGGACTAGTTGCAAACAGGACGAGTTGCGAAGGGGACGAGTTGCAAACAGGACGAGTTGCGAAGGGGACTAGTTGCAAACAGGACGAGTTGCGAAGGGGACTAGTTGCAAACAGGATGAGTTGCGAACGAGACTAGTTGCAAACAGGACGAGTTGCGAACGGGACTAGTTACAAACAGGACGAGTTGCAAACGAGACGAGTTGCAAACAGGACGAGTTGCGAAGGGGACGAGTTGCAAACAGGACGAGTTGCGAACGAGACTAGTTGCAAACAGGACGAGTTGCGAAGGGGACGAGTTGCGAAGGGGACTAGTTGCAAACAGGACGAGTTGCGAACGGGACTAGTTGCAAACAGGACGAGTTGCGAAGGGGACGAGTTGCGAAGGGGACTAGTTGCAAACAGGACGAGTTGCGAACGGGACTAGTTGCAAACAGGACCAGTTGCGAACGAGACGAGTTGCGAACGAGACGAGTTGCGAACGGGACGAATTGCGAACGGAACAAGTTTCTTACGTGGGACGACCTGCTTACGACCCTAATGATCGAAACAAACATTTATTCCTTCTAAGCAATTTATATAGGGTGAAATTTATTAAGGGTGTGTTCTACTCACAAAACTGAACACCTTTTGTTAAAAACTTTTTTTTTATTTATTTTTTATTATGTCAAAATACATCAATAAACAATACAATAAACAATACATCATAAAGAAACTTTTCTTGGATATATGAAAAAAGTGGGTCACAGAAATGTTGAAAATTAGTGCCATTTAGTATGGGAGACCCAAATATTTTTCATTTTTCGAAAAAAGGTTTTTAAAGTTATTCAGTTTAGTGAGTAGAACACACTCTTAAAATATTTGTATTTAATTAAATGTAGGTAACCTTATACCGGGAGTAACAGAAAGGGTATTACAAGCCGAAAGGAGGTGAAGGTACTCATGAAACTGAACAACTTTCCCCATGGAACATGGGGCGAAATATGAAAAAAAAATTTGGACCTCCAATACAAAATCGCTGATCCGCTGACTGATTTACTATGGGAGGTTTAATTTATTTTTTTATATTTCGACCCATGTTCTATGGGGAAAGTTGTTCAGTTTCATGAGTACCTTCACCCTGTATAATATTAGCTGGTGGACCAAGCTCGCTTGCTTATAGAGTTCTCAGAAACAACTCCAACGATTTTTTAGGAGTTTCTAAAATATGTAGGGATTTCGAGTACGATAAATCTATCTAGGTAGGGTACCTAACCTATCTTTTTTCAAAAATCATTTTATACTCGTTTTGTGTGAGTTGTAAGTTATTTAACTAACATCTATTGATGCGTAAAAAGAACAAATACAGAGCTTGGTCCATCAGTTGGTTTTGATAGAGAGACAAACAATGAAGTTTTCATTTCGGCACCCTGACTGTGTCTGCGCTAGTTATACGAAGTGACAGCCGATGTGGCGCAGTGGTTAGTATGCCTGCCTGCCACGCAAAGGTTCCGGGTTCAATTCCCGGTGGGGTCACTCACAAAGTTGATATTTATCACTTTGTGAATTTGTTCCCAGTCTGGTTAGGACATTGCAGGCTGAACCACCTGATTGTCCGCAAGTAAGATGGTTCCGTGCTTCGGATGGGCACGTTAAGCCGTCGGTCCCGGTTGCTGTCTATGATGGCGGTCGTTACACAACCATGTTAGAGGCCTGCTACTTGCAGTAGGCGGTTGAAAAACTCTGACACCAGGGTTCATCGGGTCGTTGAACGCCTCGGTGTCCCACACGAAAAAAACGAAAAAAAAAACGAAGTATGTTTTCAAGGATTGAATATTATCTAACAATTTTTCGTAGGTTGCTGCCATTTCTTCCGTCTGCCCCACAAGGACGGGCCGAAGTACAAAGTGGGCAATCCCCTGGCAAAGGATTTTCTTGACATGTTCAGCCAAAACGTCCTCACCGCGCAAGGCAACGAGGCTGAAAAGGTAGCAGTAATATAAGGTCCTATTAAATTCACTGCAAATATTTTAGGGGCAGATCAAATAAAATATAAGCATGTACTCGGAAAATTTTTAAAGAAATCTACACGTTAGTTTTCGAGAAAATTGCATTTAACTAAAAAATCACAAAGCGAAAAAAGTGCACCCTGTTTGTCCTAGAAACACACACTTCGATGAATTTAACGTTATTAATTCAAAAAGACAAAATAACAATAAAATCATTTCCAAATCTAAAAATAAATGTAGAGCTACCTGGAATGTCATACAAAATAAACATGATGATACTAAAATTCCTACTGAAATTGAAAAAATTAAAGCGAATAATGTACTTTTAAATGACCGATTAGAGATTGCGGAAGCGTTTAATTCATATTTTATTCAATTGACTAATGATAATACTGCCAATATTTCTCCGAACAGATTGACCAATATAACCGGACACAGCTTGTTTCTTAGTCCTTGTACAGAGCAGGAAATTGTAACAGTGGTAAAGTCATTAAATAATACACCATCGGTAGGTTATGACGGACTCTCTACATACGTCTTAAAATCATGTATAGAGCAAATTGCAGGCGTACTAACACATTTGGTCAATATTTCTTTTACACAAGGCTCCTTCCCAGAGAGACTGAAACGCTCTATAGTAAAACCTTTGCATAAAAAAGGGGCGAAAGACTGCATGGAAAACTATAGGCCAATAACATTAGTCCCAGTTATGTCTAAGGTATTTGAGAAGGTCTTTCACAAAAGGCTGATCGACTTCTTAAATAAACATAACTCAATAGCCAAAGAACAACATGGCTTTCAGAAGCACAAATCAACAACCCTTGCTTGTTACACGCTGTTATAAATGTAAATATTGCCTCTAAAACCACGAGTTTAGATGTTTGTAAGACAGCTTATTTTATTAGAGTGATGTTTATAAACATTCTATATCACATTGACAAAGTCAATTCAAAATATAGAATGGACAGGGTGTGCCATTATATAAAAAGAGTATTTACAACACCTCCCCGTAATGGGACATCCTGTACCTATATACAAATAAACGACATATCAAAGTTCACTGTACAAACACACAAAATTTACACTATACACAAACAAAATAACATCAACCTGTATATACACTTCACCAAAAAATTCATCCTGTATATACACCTAAACTAGAGAACTATTTACATACCTAACGATGATCTGAATCCTAGCCTAATCCTAATGCACATGAAAATTTACAATGTTTGATTTTTGGGAGAGGCTTGGTGAGGATGTCTGCGATCATGTTATTTGTTGGTATGTATGTGATGATGTAGTCCTGTTCTGAGAGTAGGCGTATGAAGTGATGTCGAATGTCGATGTGTTTTGTGCGAGCGTGGAATGTGTTGTTGCGGGTGAGTTTGATTGTGCTTTGATTGTCTGTATGAATGGTGAGTGGCTGTATGACGTCGTAAACTTCTTTAATGAGGGTGCGTAGATAAATGGCCTCTTTACAGGCTTCGCCTAGAGCCATGTACTCTGCCTCTGTGGTGCTCAGTGCAGGGGTGCGCTGTTTCTTGGACTCCCAAGAGATGGCAGCACTGCACATCTTGAATACGTACCCCGTGTACGAGCGTCTATCAATAACGTTGCTGGCGTAGTCGGCGTCAGCATAGCCGGTGGGATACCCGTCACCATTTTTATAAGTTAGTTTAAGGTCCTTCGTAGCCTTCAGGTACCTTATAACCCGTTTGGCAGCCCTAAAATGCACCTCCCCGTAATGTCCATTGAACTGGCTCAGATAAGATACAGCATAGGATATATCTGGTCTGGTGCCAATTGCAATGTACATTAGAGAACCAATAAGTTGTTGGTATGGCAAATCGGGTTTCTCATCATCCTTATCAGGGATTGTGAGTTTCATACCAGGTTCCATGGGTATTGAAACAGGGATGGCATCAGTCATACCAAATTTCTCGATCACTTTCTCGATGTATTTAGTCTGATCGAGAGATATGTTGCCAGGTTTTTGGACAACACGCATTCCTAGACAGTCTTTGACAGGACCAAGGTCTTTGACCACAAATAGTTTCTTTAAACCGAGTTTAAAGGTGTCCTTTATGCTGTCATTACTACAGAGGATAAAGAAATCGTCGACGAAAACCGCTACTACAAGCAGGTCGTTGCCGTCGCGTCTGTAGTACAGGCAATGCTCGTTAGAAGCTTGCTGTAAGTTAAGCTTTTTCATAGCTTCACAGACTTTCAAGTTCCATTGTCGTGGAGCTTGCTTTAGTCCATATAGAGCCTTTTTAAGTAGGCATACTTTTCCTTTCGGGTCTGTGGAGAAACCGTCTGGTTGTTCCATATAAATTTCCTCATCGAGGTCACCGTCGAGGAATGCAGTTTCCACGTCTAGGTGGTCCACTTGCAGTCCACGTTGAGCCGCAAAAGCCAATAGAAGTCGCACTGACGACAGTCTAGCGACTGGTGCAAAAGTTTCACCGTAGTCAATTCCAGCTACTTGGGTGAAGCCTTTCGCAACAAGTCTGGCTTTATATTTTGTTATTTGGCCACTGGTGTCCTTTTTTAGTTTGAATACCCATTTGCATTTCGTTGTTTTTCTGTCGGATGGTCGGTCAACGAGAACCCATGTTCCATTTTTCATTAAGGAATTGTATTCAGCTTTCATAGCTTCTAGCCACTGTTCTTTCTCGGCATGATCTGTCACTTCTTTGTAAGATTCGGGTTCCAGGTCTGAAGTGAGGTAGCCAAAGCGTTCAGGAGGATTCCTTACACGGGCTGGGTACCTGCGCTCAGGTTCAGTAGGAACATCTGAAGTAACAGGTTCATCCGGTTCAGAGGTAGCAGACAGATACTCTGGTGATGCTGGTTCAGCAGTCGCAGATGTATCTAGCTGTGGTAGAGGCTGTGAGTGGGTTTCAATGCTTTGAGGAATTATATCAGACTCGGGGGGTGGAACTGGAATTTCTGAGATCTGAGGTGGCGGTGGACTTGGCTCTTGTTGTGTCGTTGGTGGTTGTGGTTGGTCTACTCCTGTACTCACGATTAAATCGTAAGCGAGACTATTGTTTGGGATGGTGGGTTGCTGCGGTTCAGTAACTCCAAGTTTATCTTCAATGAAGACTACATCCCTTGACAATATGATCGCTCGTGGGTTACGGGGATCTATAAGGCGATAGCCTTTAGTCTCGGTTGAGTAACCTACAAATATGCAAGACTGGGTTTTTGAATCCAGTTTGCTGCGCTTTTCTTTTGGTACAAAAGAGTGCGCTTCACAGCCAAAAACACGAAGGTGCGAGACGTCAAGTCGTTTACCGTACCAAAGTTCGTCAGGAATTTTGTTATGTAAAGCTTGGGTGGGCGAAAGATTTTTCAAGTAAATTGCAGTATTTACTGCCTCACCCCAATATGCTTTAGGGAGTTTTGCGTCATGCAACATTGCTCTGGCCTTTTCTATAATTGTCCGATTAACCCGTTCAGCGACGCCGTTTTGCTGAGGGTTGTAGGCTACAGAGGTCTGATGGATAATTCCATTTTCCCTTAAAAAGCAAGACATCGGTCCGTTCACAAATTCACGACCGTTGTCGGTGCGAAACTTTTTTATCTTTTCGCCGGTTTGGTTTTCGACAAGTTGTTTGAATTCAACAAACTTTGAAAAAACTTCACTTTTTGACTTTAACAAGTAGCCAAAAGTTTTGCGCGTAAAGTCATCTGTGAAAGTAAGTAGGTATAGAGCACCGCCCCACGAATGTGTGCTCATTGGTCCACAAAGGTCCGAATGAATGAGTTCACACTTTCTGTAAGACTTACTTTTTGACTTTTTAAATGGCTTTTTTGCCAGTTTACCTTGGAGGCAAGGGACGCAGGTTTCATTCAAACCTAAACTATTTATTTCGCAATTTATGCCAACTGTTCTCTTTTTTAGAGAAGCTAGCGCTTTGACATTTAGATGTCCTAGGCGTCTATGCCACAGAACAGCTGTTTCATTGTTGACATTTGTCAGCTGTGCTAGTTGTTGTGGCTCACGAATGTTTAGTTTATAAATGCCCTTATAATTTCGACCTGTTGCGACTAATTCCCCCGAAATTTTTAGACTTTTTTCTATAAAGATTTGAGCACCCTTACTAGTGAAAACTGTAGCAAAACCCTTCCCCGCCATGGAACTAACAGATAATAAGTTAGCCGAAAGTTGAGGTACCAAAAGAGCGTTAGAAATTTTGTTAATTTTCCCACTATTTACCGAAATTGTACCTATACCTTCGCTGGTTATCTGTTGGTTGTTGGCTACGGTTACTGTATCTGACTGGGGTGAAAGATTAATGAATGAATTTCTATCATTGCACATATGTGATGTTGCACCCGAGTCAATGAACCAATGTGAGGAGGAATGAGGTGTTTTGGAAGAATGACAAGATGAATAAAGTGTTAAATGTGTACTAAAATTAGCCTTATTCGACTTCTTGCGTTTCCGGCACTGCGAGACGAGGTGTCCGTGTCGCTTGCAGAACGAGCAGACGAGCTTTGGGCGTGGTGGCACAGGCGTGGTCTTCGGGACAGGCGTAGACGTCGAAGTCTTAAGAGCAATCGATTCCGTTGCCGATGGCCTCTGGTCTTCTTTGAGTAGCATCGCTGCTACGGAGTCCGACGAGATCTTGCTTCCCGATCCTTCTAATGCCATCACCATAGGGTTGTACTTTTCGGTTAAACCGGTTAGCATTATAACTCCTACGAACTCGTCACTGACAGGAGCCTTTATTTCCGCTAGCTGCTGCTGCGTGCTGCGAATTCCATTGACGTATTCTTCCATGCTTGTGCAGTTCTCCAGGCTGGTATTGAAGAGCTTACGAAGTAGATGTAAGCGACGTAGAAGGCCGCTATCTGCATAGGCAGTTTGTAGCTTCTTCCATGTGTCCTGGGCTGTTGGGCAGCTTATTATTACGGGGTATATTGCCGCAGATACGCATTATTACATATTTCGCATCAAGACGCTTGAACTGGGCTTCTCCGAGCAGTTCTTGCATTGCACTGGGGCTTTCTACAAAATCCCACAGGTCACTCACTATGAGTATGTTCTTCATTGCGAAGCTCCAACTGGAGAAGTTTCGTGCTCCTTCCAGCTTTTCGATGATAGGCACGCCGATTTGCTGCATTGTTGAAAGATGCTGCGGCTGTGCACCTGGTGAAGCTTGCACTGGTGGTTGTGCCGACGTTTGATGATCACCCGCCGATGGGGAGCCGTTTTCGCTCTCCATAGCACTTTTTAAGCCACTCGAGAATCTAAACTTAGGTCAGAGGGGCATGAGAAGGCCCATAACCTGTTATAAATGTAAATATTGCCTCTAAAACCACGAGTTTAGATGTTTGTAAGACAGCTTATTTTATTAGAGTGATGTTTATAAACATTCTATATCACATTGACAAAGTCAATTCAAAATATAGAATGGACAGGGTGTGCCATTATATAAAAAGAGTATTTACAACACACGCTAATGCAAAAAGTGACTGAATACATAGATAAGAAGTTGCCTGTGATAGTTATGTTCCTTGATATGACGCGAGCATTCGATTATGTAGAGCATCGTATATTATTGAGAAAATGTGAAAGTTACGGGATACGCGGTTTAGCATTGGACTGGATTGAAAGCTACTTATCCAATCGGTTGCAGAGTGTTGAAATTTGTGGAGTAAACCAGCAAAAAGAAGCTATTTCTCAGCGGTCAATTTTTCGATATAATAGAGTCGGTGTTCCGCAAGGATCAGTCTTGGGACCATTATTATTTTTACTTTATATTAATGACATTCCAAATATAACTTCAAATCAATTAATTCTATTTGCAGATGACATTTCAATTATCATACCAGACACTGACATACATAATTCATATATTAATAATATTAACTCTACAATGCATTCCATAAACACTTGGCTAATGGACAACAACCTCAAAATTAATATTTCAAAAACGACATTTATCCAATTTTGTAATTATAAAACCAAAAAACTTGACTTTAACGTTCAATGCAATACACAAAATATTCAGCGGACATATACAACAAAATTTTTAGGTATCATTCTAGACGAATACTGCTCTTGGAAACCACATGTGCAGTCTGTATGTAATAAATAAGATAGGTTTGTGTATGCCCTGAGAAACCTCAGAAAAGTAGCTGGAGAAGAATCTGCATTATTGGCTTATCATGGATACTTTGCCTCGGTTTTGAGGTATGGATTAATAATCTGGGGAAGCTCTACTGATGTAATGAATGTTTTCATACTTCAAAAGAAGTGTATCCGAGCCTTATGTGGCGTAGGGCCGATTGAACATTGTCGTCCCTTGTTTCGCCGTTTAGGCCTTCTTACTTTGACAGTCATGTATATAGTAGAAATAGCGACATTTGTGAGAAATAATCCAAGTTTCTTCGAATATCTTACTCGGAATGCAAGACTTCGAGATAGAGATATAACGCGATTGAAAATGCCATCCTGTAGGACCGCCTTATACAGAAAGAATTGCTATATGATGACTATTAAAGTATATAATAAGGTTCCATCACAATTCCGGCAGCTTCCTGATAGGTATTTTTTGTCTAAATTACGACGATGGCTGGTCCAGAAATGTTATTATGACTTAAATGAATTTTTAAACGATAATGACATTGAATCCTGTATTTTATAATGTAATCAAATAATTTAATTAATTGTTGTATTGTGACATAATGCGATGTATCTGAATAATTAATTCTATGGACCTCAATGTAGTCAATGAATGAAGATTTCCTATTCAATAATGTTTTTAAAATGTATTAAGTAATAATTTTGCATGCCATGAACTGGCGCATCACGCATGTACTTAAATAATGTAAGTGTTATAAATACTTATTGTTGTCAAGATCTTATAATACCGTGTTTGCAAGCTAATAAAATATTTCTATTTCTATTTCTTAAATTACGCGCCAAAAAAAGGTGCTGTGCTTGGTTGTTAGTGTGCGTGCCGAGTAGGTGAATCCTGTCTACGTGGCGGAACGTCAGTCGGGTCAGTCAAAGGATGTTCACATAATTAATTAAAAGTTTGTTTGAAAATGAAAAAAAAAATCTAGCGTGTAGATTTTTTTTTATTAGATTAGATTAGATTTATTTATTTCATATTATCAATTTCATAATTACAATTTCTTAAAATTAGATAAAAATGTCCAAGGATAATATGATCGTCAAAACAAAATAACATAAAAATCATGTCAAACTAACTAAATAAAAACCAAAAAATAGCAATGTCAAAAAACATACAATAATAACAAACAATGACAAAATATACAATGTCATAATAAAAAATAATTGTAACAATACAATTTCAATGTCAAATGGAAATATATCAAATAAAAAATACAAAAAGAAAAATAAAAATAATGTCATAACAAATAAAAATGTTGTAAACAATTTATAAAAATTTAAAAGCTAAAAATTCCTTGATTGTATAAAATTCATTATCCAACAAGAGATTCTTCAATTGGCGGTAGAATATTTCGTCACTGATTTCATTTTTTAGGTTTGCGGGTAATCGTTCATAGTATGTAGGTCCTATTACCCGCGGGTTTTTTGTTGCTATCTCGGTACGGCGGCGAACAGTCGCAAGTCTTCCCGTGTTTCTCAGCAATCGATTTCCAGCTGAACGGCGACTAAAACTCGCGATATTCCTGCGCACGTACGATAGCAACTCAAACAGATACAAGTTAGTCATAGTCATTACGCGAAACATTGAAAAACGTGTTCTGCATGTTTCACGGGGACCTATATCGGCCATGATGCGTATTGCGCGTTTTTGGAGAACGAATACACGCTCGGAATCAACTGAAGTTCCCCACAGAAGTATACCGTACGACATCAGGGACTGGAAATGTGCGAAATATGTTTGCTTAAGCACCGAACTAGAGACAACAGGACGCAACTTCCTCAACGCGTAGGCAGCACCAGTAAGCCTGTCACAAAGTGTTTGCACATGAATTTTCCAATTCAAGTTTGGATCAAGCGTGAAGCCTAGAAATTTGCACGATGGACATATAGGGACTGGGCTATTTATGCTGAGTGGCTTTTCTATCGATTTAGCTGAGAACAATATCAAGTTGGACTTGGAGGCGTTGAGAATAAGTCCATTTGAGGAAAACCATTCTTGCAGCTTGTTATAAGTGCATGTTATTTTGGTGTTGAGTTCCTCGTAAGTACGTGCACAAAGTATAACAGTCGTATCATCCGCGAATAGGACAACCAGACCTTCCGTGATGAAGTGCGACAGATCGTTAATGAAGGCCAGAAACAGCGTATTTCCAAGCGAGGATCCCTGCGGAATACCTATGGTGACGTCACCCGCCACTGATCTGTACTTGCGACCATTTGTAGTGACCTCAACCAGCTGCTTGCGGCCACTCAAGAACGACTGCAGTAGCGTATAGGCATTGTCATTGATCCCGTAGCGATGTAACTTGTCCAGAAGCAGGTCGCTTTGAATAACATCAAACGCTTTCGTGAGGTCACAGAAGATTCCAGCCGTTTTGTACCTATCGTCGATACTCGTAAGTATTGAATCAGTTACTTGATGTGCAGCAGTCGTGGTAGATTTCCCCTTCCTATATGCGTATTGTCTGTCTGTCAGTAAGTTATTTGTTTCCAGATGTTCCATTAGACTTTTAGATACAATCGATTCGATAATTTTCGAGATGTTTGGAACTATTGTTATTGGTCTGTGGCTATCTACTTGTGTCTTATCTCCTTTTCCCTTATAGACAGGACAGACCCTATTGGTTTTAAGGGAATCAGGGTATACTCCATCGCGAAACATTTCATTTATTAGGCTTACTAATTTAACTGCTAACACTGGCCAAATTGATAAAATAATATTAACAGAAATGTCGTAGATGTCCAATGTTCCTGATTTTTTCAACATGCTTTTAAGTATCTTATTAAGGGCATCTAGCGTTATAGAAGGTAAAAAGTGCCTTAGATGCTTTTCTTAGACATATTTACGCATGCCCTTAAAATATTTGCAGTGAATTTAATAGGACCTTATATAGCTCTGAAATAATTGGCAACATTGGTTTGCACAAACACAGACACAAACATTCTCTCACTCACCCCTACCCTACCTAACGCATATATATGTCGAAGTCAATATGTAAGATTCTGACGCTTACATAATGACGCGTTCGTATACAGACGAAAAGCAGTATACAAATTGTCGGCACGACATCCGGCAATATGACTTTGAAATGAACGTTGCTTAAACGTCAACGTGGTGATCATATTAGGGTGACCATGATTAAGAAAAAAACAACGATATTTATTCATTTACATATTATTTACTTGAGTGTCTTCGACGGTCACATTTAGACTGTTTGATAGATATATTTACAATCATAGCTCGAAGTTAAACCTTACTTTTTTACATCATGATTTAAGTTGTGTTGATGAGTGATCTGATATTTTTGCTAAATAAAAGTTCTTAAGGAAAACAGGGCTGTGTGAGAATAATGCATCACCATCATCATCATCATATCAGCCATAGGACTTATACTGCTGAACATAGGCCTCCCTAAATATTTCCACTCTGTCCGATTAGAAGCGGCCTGCATCCAGCATTTCCCCGCGGACTTGACCAGATCGTCTGTCCATCTCGCGGTGGGCCATCCTACGCTGCGCCTCCCGGTACGTGATCTCCACTCGAGAATTCCCCTGCTCCACCGATTATCAGTCCTTCGAGCAATGTGGCCCTGCTCTTTGCCGCTTCAGCTTATCAACTCGAATAATTAACCTGTCCTTAACCGTTGATTCAAATCTAATGATATGATTGGTTTAGTGACGACGCACTTCTCAGCGATTTTCATTTTTAATTCGCACAAAGGACATAGCGACACAAACAAGTCTATCGCTTTTCTTATAATCATAAATCGATCCTTCAATTGATACTATAGATACAAAAAAAAAACCTGTCCACCGTGCCCGCAACTTTCGTCAATTTCAAGTAGTCCTCCAAAGTGCGTACTGTCAGACTACAATAATTGTACTTTTTTGTAATTAAGTAATCCTGCACAGCAATGTTCATTACGACGTAGCGAGAGCACCAGTACCTAATACTCGTCCCTAGTCCGCCGAATATCCGTGGCCATGGACGTCCTACCACTTTTTAAGTGTTAAGTAACCTCGAAAAATTTCTGGTTCGTCCACGGGGTTCTAACCAATCCCTTACGAGTTCCATAATACTTTTTAAAAGTTCTGAACTAAACTTCTCCTTAATCTCTTATTGTCACTGGTAACATAGTAATTTTATTTACAAGATTTCCATTTACACCTCCTGCACTGTTACTACTTTACTGTACGCCATATTTATTGTTTTGCGATTACAGCACCACCGTGGCGGAATTCAGTACTAGTTCGTACATATTGCCGGGCATTATGCCATACGGCAAAAGGTCGTTTTTTGGCGGTACACATAATGTCGACGGTATACATACGTCAGATGGAAATATGCAAACGGCTTTTCGTTTGTAAACACACGAGCTATTATGTAGAAGGCAGATTTTGACATATTGACTTCGACATATATACCGTCGCTTGCGAATGTATTATCGGGATACCTGCATGTTTTTGCGGGACTGATCCCGGTCGTAATTTGAGCGAGATTCCGCGCGGGATTGCGGGATTAAAAGGTTGCAAAATTCATACGTATAACTTGTAAAGATAGAAACCGTACTATAACGATATAACAAATACAATAACTTTTTTGCGTAGTTATTTTTAAAAAGATGTTTAATGACACATCTATCTTTGGAAATAATGTAGAGAAATGCACATAAACTTACGAATCACTTCAATAAAAAATTTGACATTTAGGTATACAATATTTGGCAAACTTGCAAAATTATCCATAAGTATTAGTAGATTAAGCCCAGTCACGCGTTAGTGACAAGATAATATATGCTTGCCTAATTCGCAGGCTACGATAGAACCGCGGTAGCCCAGAAATTAGTCACGTCGGCAAATCCTGCCTGCGGCGGAAAATTGCAAGCTTTCCAAAGATTTGACACCAGAGCTCATAGGGTCGTCAGCTGTCTCGGTGCCCCATTCAATACCAATGTCATCATCTTCCTGCCCTTATCCCAATTACTTGGGTTCGGCGCAACACGTTTCGTTGAACACAAAATAGTGTTACAAAAGGATTAGGCTGAATTTTACGACCGGCTGCCTACCAGACGTCAACCCTCCTTGGAAATGCTTTTGTGGTGGATTAACCGCCACCATACGGTTGGCCTTGGCTGTTTGGGTCGGGTTTATCCCTCGGTCGCCTCTAAAGACCCCCACGGGAAGAGAGGGGGTGGTGCTATTCTACTCTGCCGGCACCACACGGCACTTCAATACCAATGTATCAGTCCAATATTTGACTGTCCCGTTGGCGTAGGTAGTGGATAGTACCCCTGCCTTCTACGCCAAGGGTCGTGGATTCGATTCCCACCGACACAAATAGTGGTGAAGTCAATTTTCAAATATTTGTGTTTAGTCTGGGTGTTTTCTATGTATAATATGTATTTATTTACAAAAAAAGAAAGTTATATATAGTTCCCATAGTACAAGCTTTGCTTAGTTTGGGGCTAGATGGCGCTGTGTGTCTTGTCCAGGGATATTTATTATTATTTTATTTATTATTAATTTGTACTATTTTCTACAGGTGCTCGCATTCGGTCGCATGATGACCTACTGGCGGAACAACCGCGAGCGGATTATGGGCCAACAAGTGGTGTGGTTACCTGAACACTTGCTTCCTGCAGAGCTGGCCGGCGGGCCGCGGCGGTACGGCGCTATAGTGCCGCAAGTGGCCGTCTGCGGCACACTCACCCGACGGTCAGTATATCTACAGACAGCCGATGTGGCGCAGTGGTTAGCATGCCTGCCTGCCACGCAAAGGTCCCGGGTTCAATTCCCGGTGGGGTCACTCACAAAGTTGATATTTAAGTATCACTTTGTGAATTTGATCCCAGTCTGGTTAGGACATTGCAGGCTGAACCACCTGATTGTCCGCAAGTAAGATAGTTCCGTGCTTCGGATGGGCACGTTAAGCGGTCGGTCCCGGTTGCTGTCTATGATGGCGGTCGTTACACAACCATGTCAGAGGCCTGCTACTTGCAGTAGGCGGTTGAAAAACTCTGACACCAGGGTTCATCGGGTCGTTGAACGACTCGGTGTCCCACACGAAAAGAGAGAGAGTATATCCACATCTTATGAGTATATATAAGCAAGCTATAGTATAGAGTATCGCTCCGCGCCGTACTGTCAAAACGTCCGCAGTTGCTCCATAGATATCGACGTCAAAAGCATGATAGGTTATAGAGGTTCAATAGTGCTGTCACTGGCGTTTTGCTACTGAAACCGCAACCGGTCTAACTTTTTAGACGCAATCTTTTTAGGCCAACATAGGTATACCAGGTCTATCGCGATAATTATTTAGGTAAACCTTTATAATTTACCTGTGTCCCGACGTTTCAACACAGTTTTATGTGTTGTGGTCGCGGGTCGACTAAATAATTATCGCGATAGACCCGGTTCAATACTTAAAATGTGTGAAAACAATCGCGAGTGCTTCAAAATTTATATAGGTATACCAGGACAGCAAGTGTTGTGGTTACCTGATCACTTGCTTCCTGCAGAGCTGGCCGGCGGGCCGCGGCGGTACGGCGCTATAGTGCCGCAAGTGGCCGTCTGCGGTACACTCACCCGACGGTAAGTTTCTACTGAGTAAATATGCGCCAGCTATACCGGGAGTAACATATTTCGACCCACGTTCCATGGGGAAAGTTGTTCAGTTTCATGAGTACCTTCACCTACTTTCAGCTATTTTTCTACTATTTTTGTTATTCCCGGTACATTGTGCCTAAAAGTTGGAACGGTTGGCAGTAGTAAGCTCACAACCTCTCTATACGCCAGTGACAACACTATTGAACCTCTATAGCTTCTCATATATTTGACGTGTGTATCTATGGAGCAACTGCTTACGCTTTGACAGTACGGCGCGGGGCGATACACGCACTCTATAGCTTGCTTATATACTGTAATATGAATACCAAATTTTTAAAACACTTCTCGTGTTAGGTAAACAATTTTTGGAAACCTTCCAAAATTTTTCACCGCAGGCAGGATTTGAACCTGCGACCTCCGGCATCAGTACTGCCGACGCCCTAACCAACTGGGCTACCGCGGTTCTAATCGATCAAATCAATCGCAGGATTCGATCGCAGGTTCAAATCCTGCCTGCGGTGAAAATTTTTGGAAGTGTTCCAAAAATTGTTTACCTAACACGAGAAGTGTTTTAAAAATTTGGTATTCAATTTATCGCGGGTTTTCATCGCTTTGACTACATTCAATCTGTAAAGAATGAATTAGTCGCTGGGAATTAGTTGCAAAACTATCCCGGTAGATGGAGCCCATCCACGCGATAGTGGACAAGATATACTTCCTAAATTCGCAGGCTCGATTAGAACCGCGGTAGCCCAGTTGGTTAGGGCGTCGGCAGTACTGATGCCGGAGGTCGCAGGTTCAAATTCTGCCTGGGGTGAAAATTTTTGGAAGTTTTTGGAAAAATTTTGGAAGTTTTTCAAAAATACTGTAACGTATCTACATTACTAGGTCAGTAAGTGGTGTGGTTACCTGATCAGTTCCTACATATAGGCTGTATTTTTATTAGTGGCGGATCCGTTAAGGGCGTGTTCTGTCAATGAAACTGAACAACTTTCCCCAAGGAACATAGGTCGAAATATGAAAAAAAAATTTGGCCCTCCCATACAAATTGACCCGGCCGGCCAACACACTTAGTATGGGAAGACCAAAATTTTTTTTCGTATTTGGACCTATGTTGATAATATATTTATATTTTTGTATGAAATGTACCAAAAAGCGTCCCAGAAATGAATACTCCCGTCTTTGATATAATCGAAAATGATACTCGATTTCTCGTGTCACATTTACTTAAGGAGTCAGAAGTCCTCAAGTTCAGCTCGGAAAAAATAAACTTTGCCAACCTCCCCCCACCCCCACAGGCGTGATTGAAGTGTTGTCTCTGCGGATTTCCTTTGAAGACTACCTAACTAACAACAGCCAGTAGCAAGTTTGAAAAAATATTCTATCACATGGTAGTTATGGCTGATTCAGAGCTGGAAGTCACCTTCAAAAAAATTATGGGTTTCCCAGAAGCATAACTCGAAAAGTATAAGTCCTATCAACATCTACCCAAGAACAATTATGTAGACAATTTTATAAGGAATATTTCTTACCTTGACAAATTTCTCCTATCTTTAATCGTTTCCGAGAAAAATAAAGATAACTGAAATTTGGGACATAAAAGGGGGGTAAAGGGGGGAAGCAGGGGGGGTCCAACTTGCTTCCCTTCTTTTCCTAAAGCTTACACATGTAAGCTACACACATGCCAAGTTTCATGATTTCTGCCAGATGGGACCATACCTCCAAACAAACTGCCAATTAAGAACTCGGACTACTATTAAAAATTAAAGAACATTACGTTACGATTGTCACTGAACTAATTATTGCCACGTTTGAAAAAAAAATGGTCATTTGTGTGGCTCGTTGGTGTTTGATGGATCGTATGGGTTATTTGTATGGGTCGTTGGTATTTGTTAGGTCGTAAGGGTTAATTACGTGGGTCGTTGATGTTTGATGGGTCGTAAGGGTTTATTACGTGGGTCGTTGGTGTTTGTTGGGTCGATAGAGTTTCTTACATGGGTCGTTGGTGTTTGTTGGGTCGTAAAGGTTAATTACGTGGGTTGTTGGTGTTTGTTGGATCGTAAGGGTTTATTACGTGGGTCGTTGATGTTTGATGGGTCGTAAGGGTTTATTACGTGGGTCGTTGGTGTTTGTTGGGTCGTTAGAGTTTCTTACATGGGTCGTTGGTGTTTGTTGGGTCGTAAAGGTTAATTACGTGGGTTGTTGGTGTTTGTTGGATCGTAAGGGTATCTTACGTGGGTCGCTGATGTTTGATGGGTCGTAAGGGTATTTGTTTGGGTCGTTGATGTTTGATGGGTCGTAAGGGTTAATTACGTGGGTCGTTGGTGTTTGATGGGTCGTAAGGGTTTCTTATGTGGGTCGTTGATGTTTGATGGGTCGTAAGGGTTAATTACGTGGGTCGCTGGTGTTTGATGGGTCGTAAGGGTTTTTTACGTGGGTCGTTGATGTTTGATGGGTCGTAAGGGTTTATTACGTGGGTCGTTGATGTTTGATGGGTCGTAAGGGTTAATTACGTGGGTCGTTGGTGTTTGATGGGTCGTAAGGTTTCTTATGCGGGTCGTTGATGGTTGATGGGTCGTGGGTTAATTACGTGGGTCGCTGGTGTTTGATGGGTCGTAAGGGTTTATTACGTGGGTCGTTGATGTTTGATGGGTCGTAAGGCTTTATTACGTGGTTCGTTGATGTTTGATGGGTCGTAAGGGTTAATTACGTGGGTCGTTGGTGTTTGATGGGTCGTAGGGTTTATTACGTAGGTCGTTGATGTTTGATGGGTCGTAGGGTTTATTACGTGGATCGTTGGTGTTTGTTGGGTCGTAAGGGCTTATTACGTGGGTCGTTGGTGTTTGATGGGTCGTAAGGGTTTATTACGTAGGTCGTTGATGTTTGATGGGTCGTAAGGGTTTATTACGTGGGTCGTTGGTATTATGTTGGGTCGTAAGGGTTTATTACGTGGGTTGTTGATGTTTAATGGGTCGTAAGGGTTAATTAAGTGGATCGTTGGTGTTTGATAGGTCGAAAGGGTTTCTTACGTGGGTCATTGATGTTTGATGGGTCGTGATGGTTTATTACAAGCGTCGTTGATGTTAAATGGGTCGTAAGGGTTTCTTATGTGGGTCGTTGATGTTTGATGGGTCGTAAGGGTTTATTACGTGGGTCGTTGGTATTTGTTGGGTCGTGGGCTTATTACGTGGGTCGTTGGTGTTTGATGGGTCGTAAGGGTTTATTACGTGGGTCGTTGATGTTTGATAGGTCGTAAGGGTGGGTCGTTGGTGTTTGATGGGTCGTAGGGTTAATTACGTGAATCGTTGGTGTTTGTTGGGTCGTAGGGTTTACTACATGGGTCGTTGATGTTTAATAGGTCGTAAGGGCTTATGGGTCGTTGATGTTTGATGGGTCGGAAGGGGGAATTACGTGGGTCGTTGGTGTTTGATGGGTCGTTAGGGTTTATTACGTAACGACCCATGTAAGAAACCCTTACGACCCATCAAACATCAACGACCCACGTTATAAACCCTTACGACCCATCAAACAGCAACGACCCACGTAATAGACCCTTACGACCCATCAAAAGCCAACGACCCACGTAATAAACCCTTACAACCAATAAACATCAACGACCCACAAAATAAACTCATACGACCCATCAAACATCAACGACCCACGTAATAAACCCTTACGACCCAACAAACACCAACGATCTACGTAAGATACCCTTACGACCCATCAAACACCAACGACCCACGTAAGAAACCCTTACGACCCAACAAACATCAACGACCCACGTAATAAACCCTTACGACCCGTCAAACATCAACGACCCACGTAATAATCCCTTATGACCCATCAAACATCAACGACCCTCGTAAGATATCCTTACGACCCATTAAACATCAACGACCCACGTAAGATACCCTTACGACCCATCAAAACATCAACGACCCACGTAATAAACCCATACGACCCATCAAACACCAACGACCCACGTTATAAACCCTTAAGACCCAAAATACACCAACGAACCACGTAATAAACCCTTACGACCCATCAAACATTAACGACCCACGTAATAAGCCCTTACGACCCATCAAACATCAACGACCCACGTAATAAGCCCTTACGACCCATCAAACACCAACGACCCACGTTATAAACCCTTACAACCCAAAATACACCAACGACCCACGTAATAAACCCTTACAACCCAATAAACATCAACGACCCACAAAATATACTCATACGACCCATCAAACACCAACGACCCACGTAAGAAACCCTTACGACCCAACAAACATCAACGACCCACGTAATAAACCCTTACGACCCAACAAACGCCAACGACCCACGTAAGAAACCCTTACGACCCAACAAACACAAACGATCTACGTAAGATACCCTTACGACCCATCAAACACCAACGACCCACGTAAGAAACCCTTACGACCCAACAAACATCAACGACCCACGTAATAAACCCTTACGACCCGTCAAACATCAACGACCCACGTAATAAGCCCTTACGACCCATCAAACATCAACGACCCACGTAAGATATCCTTACGGCCCATTAAACATCAACGACCCACGTAATAAACCCATACGACCCATCAAACACCAACGACCCACGTTATAAACCCTTAAGACCCCAAATACACCAACGACCCACGTAATAAACCCTTACGACCCATCAAACATTAACGACCCACGTAATAAGCCCTTACGACCCATCAAACATCAACGACCCACGTAATAAGCCCTTACGACCCATCAAACACCAACGCCCCACGTAATAAACCCTTACAACCCAATAAACATCAACGACCCACAAAATAAACTCATACGACCCATCAAACACCAACGACCCACGTAAGAAACCCTTACGACCCAACAAACATCAACGACCCACGTACGGTACCCTAACGACCCATCAAACATCAACGACCCACGTAATAAACCCTTACGACCCAACAAACACCAACGACCCACGTAATAAGCCCTCACGACCCATCAAACATCAACGACCCACGTAATAAACCCTTACGACCCAACAAACACCAACGACCCACGTATTAAACTCTTACGCCCCATTAAACACCAACGACCCACGTAATAACCATTACGACCCAACAAACACCAACGACCCACATAAATAACCCTTACGACCCAACAAACACCAACGACCCACATAAATAACCCTTACGACCCAACAAACACCAACGACCCACGTAATAAACCCTAACGACCCAATAAACACCAAGGTTGTAGGTACTTATATTATAAATATTTATTCAAAACAATGTTTACACCAGTATGACCAGTCTTATTAAGAAAGAAGACCTACCCGACCCGACAACCCTAGACAGAACGTCATGGCGCAGAAAAATTAGGAGAGCCGACCCCACCTAACGTGGGAAAGAGCAAGGAAGAAGAAGATTCAAAACAATGTTTAGATATTTTTTATTTTGATTTATTTTAGTAATCGACACTTTTCTTTGAGAAACATTATCTTTTTTATTTCTATTGTGATGGCAACACCGGGAGAATGTCCGCTTGCGGCCTTGGGCCGCCCGGCGGACGCAAGCGCACTCAAGAGGCGCCGCGCGGAGTCGCGGCGCCGCGCGAACAAATGGCGCTCGGACTTTTTCCGCCGCCGGCCATTATCGCCGTTACGTCAGTTGCGTAAGGTTCATTTTCCGATTTCTCTGTTAGAGTCGCGCGACGGCGCGCGGAAAAGTGTCCACTCTGTCGGCGGCGGCCCTAAGTTGTCTCATTAGATTCGTCTCAGCAGCGCGAGTGACGCAGATATACAGGGTGTTAGGGACGGTGTACCGAAAACTTTGCAGGCATGATCAGACCATTAAACTGAACAACTTTTACTATAGAGCCAATGGTGGGAAACGAAAAAAAAAATTTCGGTCTTCCATACAAAAATCACGATCAGCTGACTGATTTTGTATGGGAGGTGGGAAAATTTTTTTCGTTTCCCACCATTGGCTCCATAGTAAAAGTTGATCAGTTTCATGGTCTGAGCACGCCTGCAAAGTTTTCGTTACACCGACCCTAACACCCCGTATTAAAATTTCGTAAATTAAAGATGGTGTATTTTAATCGCGAAATACAACTTTGAAAATACCGCAGTCTTTGTTTTTTATTACATCTCCTTGTATTATTTTTGTGTGTGCAATAAAGTATATTTATTTTGTGTAAGTTAATCAAATTTGGAAGAAAGGGTTTAAAGTTCATATACCTACTCAGTTTAGTTGGGCTCTAGTTTATTTTTGCTCTAGTGCCTTTTACCTAGCTACTTCACTGATCTACGCTTCTTAAATTTGCGTTCGTTCAGGTCTTGACATCAGTATCTTTTCAGTGCGAGCGAGCCTACTTGGATGACAGCGAGCAATGCGCATCCTGAACGCATAGGGTCAGAACTGCGCGCCATGGTGCAAGCGCCGCCTGGGCACCACTTCGTAGGAGCCGATGTTGACTCACAGGTAGGGAATGCAATCCCACAAGTTAATTTCAGGGTTCTCTATCCATTTGCATAAGAAGAATTGAGATTTTTGGAAAACTTCCAAAATTTTCACCGCAGGCAGTTATGTACTGGTTAGGGCTTCGGCAGTACTGATGCCGAAGTTCGCAGGTTCAAATCCTGCCTGCGGTGAAAATTTTGGAAGTTTTCCAAAAATTGTTTACCTAACACGAGAAATGTTTTAAAAAATTTGGTATTCAAGAATTGAGATAATATATTTTGGCACATCATCATCTTCCTGCCCTTATCCCAATCTCTTGGGGTCGGCGCAACACGATTTGTTGAACACAAATCATGTTGCAAAGGATTTGGCTTTATTTTACGACCGGCCGCCTACCAGACGTCAACCCTCCTTGGGAATGCTTTAGTGGTGGATTAACCGCCACCATACGGTTGGCCCTGGCTGTTTGGGTCGGGTTTATCCCTCGGTCGCCTCTTACGACCCCCACGGGAAGAGAGGGGGTGGTGCTATTCTACTCTGCCGGCACCACACGGCGATTTTGGCACACTGTAATTTAAACTAATGATACTTACGCATAATTCATGTACGCATAACAGTTTAGGCATAATTTCTTTACGTGCACAAAAAATATTGCCATAATAGTAGGTACATAGGCCTAAAATACAAAACCATAAATTGTCATATCCATAATCAAAATAGGCATAAAAATCTGATGCATTAGAAGAACCCCTAAAATAACCTAACCTAACCTAAACTGACCTAATTTAACCTAATATATCTTTAAAAATATTAAACTGACTAACATTTCCTGCTATTTGAATTGTATTTTTTATTTCCTCCAACAATAGGTATACCACTAAGGTACCTTGCCCTTTTCGAACTTTTGAGTAAAAAATAATCGATTATTTTACTGACACTAACAAATTATTTTAATCTTGTGTATAAGTATTAATAAAAATACACGACACCTTTTATCAGGACCCTTGTAATATTTTGTTTAAACGCCAATTTTTTTTCTTCTATCAAAAATTATATGATAAAAAAATGCGTAAAATTAAGAAAAATACAGAAAAAAGTGTTTATTTTAAATATCGATGTCTTCTTTGGATAAAATCAAGTTATTTATAATTGATTTTTTGGCTGACTTAAAATAATCGATTATTGACAATTCGATTTTTTTGTTACTAAAGTCGCATCCCTACTCAAAGGAAGCCGCCAGCCGCCCGATAGTTGTGTCGCGCGATTATCGCGGTCGGCCCCCGACTTTTTTGTCGTGCGACTATCGTGTCGCAGATGTGCGCCCCTAGTACTATTTCATTATGCGGACGATAGTCGTGCGACTATCGTGTCTCATATGTACGCAGGGCCTTATCGGAGCTCATTTGACATGCGCGACTGGACTCGTTCTAGGAAAAGATCTGACAGCAACTGCTTTTTGTAATACAATAAGCCCCCGTGGGCAAAGGCCGTGACAGAGGGGAAGTGCTTCGTATGGCGTCTCCCCTACGATAGTAGTCCAGCGTTCCTCCAAGGTTTCAACCCACGACACACATATTATGTCAAAAATTCGTGATATAAACTCATCGTGACCAATCCGCGAAAGCACACTCGGTATCCGGCAGGTACTCACAAACAGACAAGTGGTATCTATTGTATAAAAGTGCTACGAATTCTCAAGTAGGTACCTACTGAAAACTTTATTTAAGTCATTACAACGAAACGGTTCCGGTCAGATCAGTTATTTTTATTGATTAATATTTAAAATACTGTCCTCAAACTGGAACAATAGGAAAAGTCGAATATTCCCAAATAAATTTCTACCTGGACCGCACTGCTGTCTGAAGAAATCCAAGAGCTCACATAAAGGGTGAAAACTAGTGATAGTGACCGATAGCGAAAACTCAGAACCGACTGGTGATAAGGAACTAATTTCCCCATGGAAGGTAGGTTGAAGCAGGAATAGTAGTTTAAGCAACTGCCTAATAATGAGAGGCAGGATGTGAGTGTCTGTTTATCACACGAGGCGCAGCCGAGTGTGATAATAGTTTGACACGAGCATTCTAAAGCCTAATTATATGCAGTTGCATACACTATTTTATCTACACTCTACAAGAAAAACTATGAAAAATAATTCAAACCTCCGCACTGCACTATGGCGATTGCAAGCCTATCTACTGAACCACCAACTGAACGACTTTTGTACATAAGTAACTTTTTAACTAAACGTTAAAATGGAGGCTCATAAAAACTGAACAACTTTTAAAATTAAAAAGCATCTATCGGTGAATTTTAATTCGAAAAATGATTTGAAGCAAAGATTTAATAATAAATAAGTCCTCATAATTTCAAGTGTCGTCCCGCCCGGGTGACACTTGTTTTTTTTTTCATTTGACTTACTGTTGGCCAGTGTCAAATTAGAACAGATTACAATTTGGTACGCGGGTCAATTCGTTTAATTTTTTTCAAATACTAGAAATCGAGTTACTTTATGTAGCTGCCAGAAGTATGAAAGTTTTTTTTTAAAGGCTGTATATTCGTAATGCAGTTCATTACGTTCGTACTTTCGATTCTGTAAAACGAATATTATGAAATGAGTTTAGATAAAAATTTTTTTGGATCTCCCATACAAAACTGTCGGTCAGCTTTGAGTTAGGTATCAGATTTGAGTTAGATACTATGGAAGGTTAATTTTTTTTTCGTTTTCCGACCTATGTTCCTTGGGAAAAGTTGTTCCTTATAACCAGCCGGTTCTGACTTTTCGCTGTCGGTCACTAGTACATATAGTACCTACACTTGCAGGAGCTATGGATAGCAGCGCTACTTGGCGACAGTAGCGTCGGCATCGCAGGCGGCAGTCCTTTCGGCTGGGCCGTGGTGGCGGGAGATAAGTCACGCGGCACGGACCTTCATACGCTGACGGCCAGTGCAGCCGGCGTCTCACGCGACCACGCTAAGGTCATCAACTACGCCAGAATATATGGTAAGTCCTTAGAGTCAAGCGTAAACAGTAGCAGTGTGCTAGCTCATTTTCCGGTAAAAATCGGAGGTACCAACTTTCCTTCATAGGGTAGCTAGACCTGCATAAATTTTAGAAAAAGCTGCTATTCTGAGACGTCCACCCGAGTTTTCTAACATCCTTATGAGCATGTCTAGCTACACTGTGAAGGAAAGTTGGTACCTCCGACTATTACCGTTTTTGGAAGTTTCGCTTGCTAGCACATAGTCTATATTTCCAAAGATAACTACGCCGAAAGTACCTAAGAGATATATAGATTTACAGTCGCTCACGCTAACTCATGAACAAATCTATTTTTAAGGTTTCGATTTTCTTGTGATTGATACCGACAAGCCGGACAAGAGGATCGTTTCTGACCGCGCTCGGGTTCGGACGTGCCCACAGCTGCGGAGAAAACGGTCCGCTCTTTCTTAAAATTTCTATAGTTTTAGTGCCACCTATTGTTCTCGCCGCCCGCCACCGCGCGTCGGGTTGAGGCTAGCAGAGCAAAAGTGTATAGTTCGCGAACTATAAAAAATACATCTACAAAGTTAAAACCGCGAATCCAGCCCAATTTCGTGCAAGCGTGCACCCATACTACGCGTTTGATATCAGTGTATAGTGCGCGATCAATAATAGTTCATACGTAAAATTAAACCGCGAACCCACCCCAAACGTATGCAAGCGGGTCTCTATCTACCGTGTTTGATATCAGTGTATAGTGCGCGATCAATAATAGTTCATACGTAAAATTAAACCGCGAACCCACCCCAAACGTGTGCAAGCGGGTCTCTATCTACCGTGTTTGATATCAGTGTATAGTGCGCGATTAATATTTAATAGTTCATACGCAATCTCAATCGAAACAGCACATAGCAGGGAGTGCGTAGCGTCATCAGAAAGAAGCCTAACGCCTACCGCCAGAACCTGACAACATCCTCGTTCCTTCTCAAGCTACGACTTCAACTCAACGGCGACAACCAAACCCGGTGAGCCCGTTCCAGTTAAATGATATACCTATCTTTTTTCCCTCTCATAAAAACAGGCTACACACCACCAGGACAGCCAGAGAAGCCAGCCGCCGGAGCCATTTTTTCACGGGTTCTTTAATCAAGATACCACAAACCGGACGCCTCAATATCCTCAGGACACAGGGCTCCTTCTATTAGTCTAAACCCAGCAAAAATAGTTTCTCTTAATCTAATGTAATAGGCAACAGTAAGCACATCGTGCGCCATTCGGACACCCCCATACCAAATAACGTCTTTCAAACTACGAACCTCCACCAACAATATAAAACAAACCTAGCTTATACAGACTGGAACACTAGACATACGGGTAAAACCTAAATCAAGACATATAAATATACCGTATACTAACATCGCAGTAAAACGAAGACACAAAAGTTATCTTTCAACCTGACATCCAACAAACAAAATAATTCTTTCCTAAAACAATAATACCCATATACCTATCTCCATACCAACCCCGACCTACCGAGTAGGTTGCCGCTAGGTGGCGCTTTAAAGTAAACATTGAATCTTAAAGCTCCGTAATTAAAAATCAAAGAAGTGACTTTTTAGTAGTAAACTAAGTGTAAAACTGATAATAATAATGTAAATATCCAGTACAAGTGTTATCTACAAAAAGCTTATGAAAACTACGTCAAAATAACAAATAATATTTTGTGAGTGGTTTTGGCAAAAAAATACGGAAACGACATTCAAAATTGGAAAAATACTAATTCACATATGTGTATCCATGTAAGACCTGTGAAATAACAACCATTCCGGTAAGAAAAACAACAAGACTAGTGAGTACAAATGTAAAATTGATCCAAAATTTCCGTTAAAAGTGTTGATGCTCATAATATAATCATAGATCGACCAATCTATAGATCATGATTCCAGCGCCATCTATTGAGGAGTAGCAAATCAGCGCCATCTATGACCAAGTAGCGTAACTACATTAGTACTCAAGAAGCCTAACAGAGGGCGCAACAAGTCAAGAAATCTGCCGGGGTGGCCCACTAGCGACATCTCTGCTCAAGAAGCGATACTACTTTAATACCACAAAGTTCAACAGAGGGCGGAACTAGCAATTTTCAATTATGACTCCAAACCTAAGACCAAGAAATAGTAAAAACTTAAGTACAGTTTGCATGAAATGCAAAAAAAAACTAAACAATAATCACCAACTACATTGTCAAGTTTGCAATTGTACTTTCTGCCTTATATGCACAAAAACTGAGAAACTCTTTTATTTACTTAAAAACAAGCAAAACTGGAATTGTCAAGAATGTATAAGAAAGAAAGTGACTGTTCATAAGACAAACGCTCCAAAGACAAAACACCAACCTAAATTACCAGTTTATAAAACTGAACACAAAAATAAGATAACAGAACCAATACCTATTGCATCCCTTCACAAAAATCAGCAAAGTGATAGAGTTCAAACTCTACCATCGCCAGTAACACAATCAAGTGATTCGGAATTACGTACAATTAAACCCATTGACTGTCTGCCAACTTCAAATGTCAATAGCCCCATATCAGTACCAGACTTACAAGTTTTGGAAGTTGCCTCAAAAGCCAATAATTTACAGTTACAGGACAAGAGCCTGTTAACCCCACCAGTACAAAGAATAATCGCTTCAACTCCAAATACTGAGCCAGGCCCGAGTAACATCAGTAAGAATTCTGATTATGTCGCCGTTAAATCAAGGTTTCAAATAAACATACCTACTTCCAACTCTTACGAACAATTATCTGATACATTATCCGATGATGAAGATGACTACAGCTATGAAGAATCAAATTTAACTGTGGAAGTTGGTCTAAACAGAAGCTGCCCGGAAATATCAACAGTTAGAGTGGAAGATGTAAACGATTTAAAGAAAACTATACGGTCCTTAGAAGAAAAAGTGTTAATAGCAGACAATGAAATCATTAATTTACTCTCTGAAATTTCCGACCTGAAGAAACAACTATCACAACGCGACTCAAAAATTAATTACCTACAAAGAGTATGTGGAGAAAAACGCACCAGTTCAACCTCTAAACCCAGAAATAAATCAGTGAATAAGAATAGCCTTAGACACAATAAAACACCAAAACATATAACGGAAATACAAGAAACAAGCAGCTTTTTACAACTAAATAACCTGAAACAGTCTGAAAAAATAAGTGAGTGGAACTCTACACTGTCCACTAGCAATACAAAAAAACAACATCCCGACTCTAACACAGCACTCAAAAAAAACATCTACATAGTTGGGGATCAGCAAGTTCGAGGATTGGCAGTAAAACTTAGAACAGCTCTACCTGGTCATTGTCATAGCTCATACGTTGTATCAAGTATAGTAAAACCATATGCAACAAGTACACATGTCCTACAAAGTGTTACATCTTTAACCGAAATCGTAACTGAAGGCGATATAATTATTTTATCGACGGGAACTAACGACAAAGATCCATACGTTCTTCTTTCTAACTTATGGCACCACCTTGATGAATTAAAATATAAAAACTGTAAAATTTTGCTTTTAAGTGTAAATTTTAATACTTCTATGAATGTTTGGAAATTAAATAACGAATTGAAATTTATAACAAAAAGATTTGATAATTGTACATTTGTAAATGTAAATGTTAAAACATTTAATAATATTTATTTTCTTAGAAACTTGACATTGAAAGTCAGCTCCGAAATTAATTTATCAATCTTTAAGAATGACTTTATAAGCAAGAAACAAAAATCAGATTCGCTTAGCGAAATGATAGAGAACAATGCAGCAGAGAGTGTAATAGAGCAAAGTATACACGAAAGCACTTTTTTTCGACCCGATCCGCTCCGAATTCCCCAGCCGTAAACAATGCAACTAAACCAAACAAAAGTTTGCAGACTATACGGATATTTCATCAGAATATTCAGAGTCTACTACCTAAGCTACCAGTTATTGAATTATGCTTAGATGAACTGAAAGAAAACGGTATGGACCTTGACATTTTGTGTTTTAGTGAAGCTTTTATAAAAAATGGTTCTGATCTCAACATTAACCTTCCAAATTTCAAAGTTGCGGCCACTTTTTGTCGTAATACATGTAGGGGCGGCTCTTGCATTTTAGTGAAAAAATGTTGGGACTTCAAATCTCTTAAAATACCATCAGGTTTAGCAGTTAAAGATTACTTCGAGTGCTGTGGCGTCGAAATAAATAATTTGAATATGATTATAGTAAACATCTACCGTATACCAGTAAAAACTAAAGCACACGTAGGCGTATTCCTATTTAAACTGGACAAACTACTTCTCTACCTTACTAACTCTTTTAGAAGCAAAAAAGATTATAATTTGTGGGGACTGGAACATAGATACTTTGACATCATCCACCTCTTCCAAAAACCTGATTAGAACTCTACAAAATCACAACATTTTACTACATATAAATTCACCAACAAGGCAGAATAAGTGCATTGATCATATAGCCAGCAACATTAAAGGTGTGAAATCGGATGTACTTGCTCTTGGTTTATCGGATCACGAAACTGCTCAGATGATTACAATAAGAGCAAAGGAGAAGCCGCGGTATATAGCATGGTTTGAAAATAGGTATGACTACAGTAAATACAATATTGACAAGTTCTGCGAGTGTATGTCGGCTCTCTCTTTTTCAGAGGTTCTATCCACTACAGATCTAAACGACGCATTTGAGAGGTTTCATGATACTATATTACTTTTTCATGGACTCTGCTTTCCCCTGATAAAAGTCAAACTAAATAATTTTCCCATTAAATCTAAGTGGCTCACTAAGGGATTAAGAAAATCTAGCAAAACTAAACGTCACTTGTACCTGAAATATAAAATGGTCAATAAAAATAAACAATCCAACAAATTAAAATATCGAAGCTATAACAAACTTTTGAGTAAATGCTTGTTATTTTCACAAAAGTTAAGTAACACTAGATATATTAAAAATAACAAAAATAAATGTAGAGCAACATGGAATACGATACAATCTTCCATTCCTAAAAACATACAATATAATGAAATAAAAGAAATTAAATCAAATGACATAATTTATTCAAATTCTCAACAGATAAGTGACATTTTTAATAATTATTTTATTGACATAACACATAAAAGTAGTTCTATCTCTCCTAAAAACAATAATTATAATAATTTAACGCGAATTGCAAACACTATATTTCTAAGACCAATAAACAATGATGAATTATTAAAATAATGTTATCTTTGAAAAATACTATGGCTTGTGGTTACGATGGCATTAACACAAAATAATAAAGCTCTGTGCCACATCCTTTTGCAAGCCACTGGTTCATATTATAAATTTATCCTTCGACACGGGGACTTTCCCAGATAAACTTAAACTTTCAATTGTTAAACCTCTTTTTAAAAAAGGTGAAAGAAACGATCTGAACAACTACAGACCCATTACCCTCATACCAATCTTGTCGAAAATTCTGGAACGAGCTATGAGCGTTAGATTGCATGACTTTTTATCAAAATATAATGTTTTAAACCCCCAACAGTTTGGTTTCAGAGAAGGACGATCAACTGCACTTGCCTGTTTTACCCTTATAAAAGCTATCACTGACTGTGTGAATGGTAAAACGCCTATTGTATCTGTTTTTCTCGATATGAGCAAAGCTTTTGATTTTGTTAATCATAAGATATTGCTGCAAAAACTAGAGCTGTACGGAATCAGGGGAAGAGCTCATGATTGGATAGAGTCATTTCTATCAAACAGGAGGCAGTACACTGAGATATCACAGATTGTTAAAGAGGGTAACATTAGAGTACAGAGGAAGTTTAAATCCCAAATCAGAGTAAATAACTCCGGGGTTCCGCAAGGAAGCATACTCGGCCCACTTCTGTTTTTGCTCTATATTAACGATCTACCTCAAAATACCTCGCATCAGTGCATCCTTTTTGCAGATGACACAACACTGCTCATAAAATGTCATCACAAGCTAACGTGGCAAACAACAATAAATACCGCCTTATCTGAAATAATAAATTGGATGCACCAAAATAGTTTGCAGATAAATATAGAAAAAACTAAAATTATGCAGTTTCGCTCGTACAATTCCAGTAAGATTCCTCTATCAGTCACTCACAATAACAACCCCGTAGAACAAGTCCAGTCATTTAAGTTCCTAGGAATAACGTTAGACGAACATCTCAACTGGAAACAACATGTAGACGGTATATGTCTCAGGCTCGACCGGTTTGTATACGCACTGAAGAGACTTACAAACACAGTGTCCAAGGAAGCTGCCCTTGCAGCTTATCATGGATACGTGTCTTCTGTCCTTCGATATTGTGTGATTCTTTGGGGAAGTTCTGTTGATAGTGAAAGAGCGTTTAAGTTGCAAAAGAAGTGCATTCGTGCTATCTGCAATGCTTGGTTTCGTGACTCTTGTAAACCACTGTTCCAGGAGTTGAAAATACATCCGCTACCCTGTATGTATATTTATGAGATGTGCATATTTGTGAAGACAAATCATAGTTTTTACAGAAATTTAAGAGATGTTTCTAGACGACAGTTAAGATCTGCGTATACTAATCTTCTATACCAGCCCGCTTCTCACACTAGTATGTACAGCAAAAATGTATATAACATGTCTATCAAAATTTATAATAAATTACCTGACTGTATTAAATTATTAGAGGACATACGATTATTTAAGACAAAATTATTTAAATGGCTATTAGAAAAATGTTTTTATAGTATTAAGGATTATTTAAACCATTGACATTTGTATAGTAGATAATTTAATTTATTTAATTACTAATTCAATTTATTTCATTTTATATAGATACTGACACAAAATTTTTTTATTATGACATTGATTGTATTATTTTATGTTTTGAGGAAGTGCTCGCCAAGCGACAATCCATAAATATTTGCATGCTTGTACACAAGTCGAATACTGTACGGGATACCTTTTTATTAATGTAACATCTATTTAACATGTATTCTGGCAAATAAACAATTCTGATTTCTGATTCTGATTTCTGATACCAAACTTTCGTCTCGGTATGGTCTCGGCAATATAGTCACACATTTTACAAACGAATACAAAAGACAACAGATTTATGACCCCAACACTGTGGGAACACGGAATTCGGAGCCATAGAAAACTAAAACATACATACATACATACATACATCACGCCTTTATCCCTTGCGGGGTAGGCAGAGCGTCAACGACCGTAAAAGTACGGTCGTTATCGCCACGTCTGACACATATTTGAGGGCCGTTTTAGCTATTGTCGTGTATCGCTATAGTGACAGGTTGTCAGCCTGTCGCCTAAAATTGCAAACTTGAAAACTAAAACCCTTCCATAAAAATCCCGTTTACACCGCTCACTAATTTCTCCTTACTCCATTACGTAAGAATTGCCCAACAATTACCCGGACCGAAACATCCCCCGAACTGCTAAACAGATTTCTTCACATCTGGCAAATACAAATAAATTATAAACAATAGCAAAAATAACAAAAGTCACAAAAAACAAACGAAACGAACGACCATACTCATAAAATTGAATTCTGAACAATTGACAAAAATCTTTGTTACCACACGAAGCAAGACACTCCAGCTGCAACTAATAAAAACAGTACCCGTTGGAAATTGCCTATACCATTTAATTGCACAATAGATGAATGAATTATTCGGCCTAACGTTCAGCCACCAAATAAGGTGGTAAAAATGTTATACGTTATACATGAATATACTACCTACGGACTAGTTACCTACGGACGCCATCATCTGCACCCAGCGACGCGTATGTTCTACAGTTACCTACGGACGCCATCATCTGCAACCAGCGACGTGAATGTTCTACAGTTACCTACGGACGCCATCGTCTGCACCCAGCGACGTGAATGTTCTACAGTTACCTACGGACGCCATCGTCTGCACCCAGCGACGTGAATGTTCTACAGTTACCTACGGACGCCATCGTCTACACCCAGCGACGTGAATGTTCTACAATTATCTACGGACACCATCGTCTGCACCCAGCGACGTGAATGTTATACGTGAATGTTCTACATTTATCTACGGACACCATTGTCTGCACCCAGCGGCGTGGATGTTATACGTGAATGTTCTACAATTATCTACGGACACCATCGTCTGCACCCAGCGACGTGAATGTTATACGTGAATGTTCTACAATTATCTACGGACACCATCGTCTGCACCCAGCGACGTGAATGTTATACGTGAATGTTCTACAATTATTTACGGACACCATCGTCTGCACCCAGCGACGTGAATGTTCTGCAGTAGCCTACGGACGCCGTCGTAAGCACGCGACACCAAGCTTCCTGAATTATCTACGGGACGCCCAAACCACTCCAACACCGGCCGACATGGACGTCTCGAAGATCATCAACGCTCATTCCTTCGTCGAATATCCCGTCTTCCCCTATTCCTACTCTGGCTACACCGGACGGCGGGTCGGATCTGATCGTTGGGTTGCGGTCCTTCGATCTCCTCTCCCTCATCCTCGAGCGTGTCTCTCCCTAAAATATTGCGCCCCCTGGTTTACCCGGCTTGCCCGGGTCAGGCTTGCTCCTGGCTGGGTGGGTGCTCATCATCATCATCATCATCATCATTGATACCGACAAGCCGGACAAAAACTATGCTGTACGATTGAATAAATGTTGCTGCACCTAGAAAAGTACCTAACAATTATTGCTGTAAAATGTTACAGTCTGAAAAGAATCGCAACCTTAAATTTTGGATTGTTCATGAGTGAACGGGAGAGACTACAATAGTGTTGTCACTGTCATTTTGCTAATGATGGACAGAGAAGTTTGCCGTGTGATGCTGGCTTAGAATAGCATCACCCCAATTCTACCCGTGGGTGTCGTAAAAAGCGACAAAGGGATAATTATCCAGGTAATGGGCAGCAGCGTTCCCTGTGAATTCAACATCTTGCACTGCGCTCGCCAATCCGCCTGCCAAGTGCGGTGAGTATGGCAAAGCCCCCCAACACGGGGGAGGCCCATGTCTAGCAGTGGACTTTTGTGGCTGTAAAGGTAAAGGTATAGGACAGAGAAGTTATACTCCAAGGAAGAACCTAACCAACTTTTCAAAGTAACTAAACAATTTGACACGGACTGCGGGCCATATATGGTAGGTACCTCTATACCTCGATATGAAAGTTACAGAAATGTGATGCCGGTTTAGAATAGCATCACCCCATATCTTTCCCGTGGGTGTCGTAGGTAAGTGCAACTAAGGGATTTGAGAGTTGATGGTAATTGCAATTTTAAGAAAAAGGCTGACAATCTGTCACTTTGGATCAACCAGTCTTTCTGAGTAACTCCCAAACTTTAGTCAGACGTGGTGTAAATGGCTGTTTTTTGCTGCCGTTTAGGCTCTGCCTACTTTGCAAGTGATAAGGCGTGATATTATGTATGTAGGTATGCAATATGAAAATCCTAACGAACTTTTCAAAGCAACCGAACAAATAGACTTAATAAACTGAACAACTTAAGCAATCATAATCAATAAACAGTAGGTACATCGCCGTCAAGCGACTGGACAACTTTACCCAAGAAACACATGTCATGTAGGAAGGCTGTTCAGTTTCATGGACCAATTCACCCCTTAAAATATACAATAAAAATAGGGGGCGAAATTTTAACACATGTACCATGTACCTGACCTTTAAAAATTATAAGATTTCAAAATAGCGACATCTATTAGTATCGCCACTATAATACACGATTCAGTACCTGTGTTAAATATTTGAGGTTTGATTCTGTTCTGTGCAAGATTGTTATAGAAGTTCGGAGTACAACTGAAAGATGGCGCTACGTGCGTGAGGCAGTGTAGTGGTGTTTATATCTTATGGTATGGTGTAAAACAGCGGTCGGCAACGCGCGGCCCTTGGATGGATGTCATGTCGTGGATGTAATATGTTGGAGTAATATTAAAATAAATGCACGATCAAACCGCAAACAACCGAACAGTCAACATTAACATTAAAAGCATTATGTTAGCTGCGCGCGAACTCTGAACAACCTTAGAGTAGTGTGTTTGCAAACCCGCAAATTATGTGATATTGAGGAAGTACCGAGTTATTTACAAATGAACATTATTGATCTAGAATCTAATGATGTTCTCAAAAGCACTTTCTATGAACTCAATGATCTCGTTAAGTTTTATGGTAGCTAGCCTTCTGATTTCGACGAATTGAAAAAGTTTTTGCTCAGCAGTTTATCACAGTTTTTGGTAGCACTTATTTATGCGAACAAAATTTTTCAATTGTTAATAATTATAGAAAAAACAAATATGCATCTCGTCTTACAGATGAGCATTTGAGAGCTATTCTACGAATTGCAACCACTAATATGACAGCTAACATACAAGAAATAGCCTCCCAAATACAACCTCAGACATCACACTGAAAATATAATTTTTTTTTATTTCATTATTTTCTAATAACATTTCAAAACAATTTCAATAGTATTTTATTTGTTTTCTTCACCTTGATAAATTATAATATAATTCTTATACATATAATTATTATATGTCTTTTTACGTATATGTGTAATCAGGTTCTGGGGTTTTTGTCACAAGTGCGGCCCGCCTCTATATTATTTTGCCAGTCAGTGGCCCTTGCCGGCCAAAAGGTTGCCGACCGCTGGTGTAAAACAACTGCAAATATTTTAAGGAGTGAACCAGTCCATGGCACTGAACAACTTTCCCTAAGGAACACCACCCAAAACATAAATGTGAAAGGCTGCCAAGTTCGATAATATTGGAATGCTTCGCCTGTAAAAGAAGTGAGATCTAAATAAGTACCAAGTTCCATACACAGACCTCAGTTAAAAATAGTTACAGGAATGCACACTTGATTTTCCGCAGTTTGGAAAGTAGATATTCTGAATAAATATCATATTAAATACCTAAAATTCTAATACTTACAAAAACGCAAACCTGTTTTTTCAGTAGTTTCCTTATAACATTTTTTATTTATTGTTTTCTGTACTTTTTAATGATATAACTTGGCAAGTTTTCACACACTTTGTTATAAACCTACGCAATATAAAATATAAAAAACGCAATGAGTCAAGTATATAATTTTCTATTAAAACTTGCCAAGTTATATCATTAAAGAGTACAGAAAACAAAAAATAAAAAATGTTATAAGTCAACTGCTGAAAAAACAGGTTTGCGTTTTTGTAAGTATTAGAATTTTAGGTATTTAATATGATATTTATTTAGAATATCTACTTTCCAAACTGCGGAAAATCAAGTGTGCATTCCTGTAACTATTTTTAACTGAGGTCTGTGTATGGAACTTGGTACTTATTTAGATCTCACTTCTTTTATAGGCGAAGCATTCCAATATTATCGAACTTGGCAGCCTTTCACATTTATGTTTTGGGTGGGATTTCATTTATTTTTGTAAGGTTTATTTTCTTTTTTTCTTATGATTAAGTTAGTTAAGGAAATGTCTCATTTATACTAATTTTCAGATTTTTGAATATGGACTATGCTTCTTACAAAGAAATAGACTAGTTTATTTAAATTAAATTTTTCTACGTTTGCGTGGCAAAGGAAACTTTTTTGTTTTGTCATTTTGTATGCTGTCTTGTACGACTGACACGCTAGAGCGCATTGCCCATTCAATATCATGTTTTTTTTACACGTTTTCTATTTACTGATAAGCTTGCCAAGTTAGGGCGGTATAATGTACGTAGCCGGTTATATTCTATAATAGAACTTTCTTGAGCTTTAATTTGGCTAGGATCTAGGTTTATAAGATGTAACCCATTAATAGTTTTCACTCGGGACAGGGCTACATAGGCCTGACCTTTGCTGATATTGTATTTCGTCGCGGGTTTGATTCCCGCGACAGACAAACACAGAGTTTTGTCTTGTGTCGGGCGCATTTATCAATTATCTATATGGGGGTATACATACATATAGGTACCTACTTAAATAAAAACTTATTATTTATCATTTTCGCTACATACTTATAGTCATATAGTGGATCAAAGTTACACATTCGTTATTTTCGAAAGTGACTCACACTTGGCCGATTTCAGATTTTTACTTTACTTTGACTAAATACAAACCTTCGTAACGAATTTTAGGTCGGTACGACCATTGGAAGATATAGATAATTTTTTTGTTTTAGTTCCTTCATCATCTTCCTGTCCTGCCCTTATCCCAATTACTTGGTGTCGGCCTAACACGTTTCGTTGAACACAAAATCGTGTTGCAAAAGGATTTGGCTGAATTTTACGACCGGCCGCCCACCAGACGTCAACCCTCCTTGGGAATGCTTTTGTGGTGGATTAACCGCCACCATACGGTTGGCCCTGGCTGTTTGGGTCGGGTTTATCCCTCGGTCGCCTTTACGACCCCCACGGGAAGAGAGGGGGAGGTGCTATTCTACTCTGCCGGCACCACACGTCTAGTTAGTTTTTGTTTTAGTTTTTTAGGGGTATGAATTTACACCTTCATTATTTTTAAAACCGACTCACACTTGGCCATTTTCAGATTTTTTCCTTTACCTTGACCTAAAGACCTACCTCCATGCCCAATTTCAAGTCAATACGACCATTGGAAGTGGTCTAGGTTTTTGATGAGTGAGTGAGTGAGTCAGTCAGTGAGTGTATAGTAAAAATAGCGATTTTCTGACGTCAATATCTCAAGACCTACAATAGGTACATTGATGAAATTTTGTATTTTAGATAAGTAAGTAGATCTCGACAGATACGAGAAATTTCATATGCATAGATAAAATAGATTTTGAGTTATAGGTGGGTCGAACTTGGCCCGAAATGGTTCGTGTAATATAACCCACGGCCGGTGTGTCGGTTGTTCGAACTTGGCGGACACACTGCCGTGTGTCTAGATATGATAAAAAAGGCCTCCTATACAAAATGTATTGGCCCGCTGGGTTAGTTTGTATGGCAGATCCAATTTTTTTTACATATTTCGACCTATGTTTCATGATTTTTTTACACACTGTATTTTCTTTCATAGGCGCCGGGCAGAATTTCGCCGAACGCTTGCTAAAGCAATTCAACCCTACAATGACCGTGTCGGAGGCCAAGAGCAAAGCTGCCAAGATGTTTGCCACCACCAAGGGACGGCGCGTCTATAAACTCAAAGAAAAGTATATGGAGGGATTCATTGACGAAGATGTGGAACACCAGGTAATTCATTCATTTCATTTATTCATGTAAAGTTATCAGGTACAGTGGTGGGCAGATACATTTGCCAAAAATATGTGGTTTCACTGAAAACTGCCTTTGCATGATGTTATAAAAACTAACTAGCAATAGAATACAATTTAAAAAAGAATACATGTCATGCACTATAGAGTCAATTTAAAATTACAATATCAAAATATAAAAATAGAAAATTAAAATTAACATAGAATAAAATTATACAAAAACAAATCCAACAATGTCAAGAGTCCATTAGGATAAACAGACAAATTAGTCTACTTCTGGACATGCGTCGGGACCGTTATGGACTGCGTGTGTACCTACAATCTCAAGCGGAAGTATACTGGGTGTTACAAAACAACCAATAAAGCTGAAAGGAGGTCAAGGTACTCGTAAAACTGAACAACTTTCCCTATGGAACATATGGGTCGAAATACAAAATGAACTCCATTTGTATGGGAGTTTTTATGGGTTGTTTTGTAACACGTTGTATGCAGGGATTCATTGATAAACATGTGGAAGTCATTCAGGTAATTCATGATTATAAACAGCCATCTTAGTCCACTTCTGGACAATACTGGACGGACGTCCAAAAGCAAAGCGGCCTACCTAAATGTTTGTCCCGACTAAGGGACGGGACACGTGTTTAAAATGAAGCAGAAATATATACATGGTGGGTGTATTTAGGGCAACAGGTAATTGATAGCCACCTTCATTTTCAACAGCCACACCCAGTGCTGGTCATTTAAAATTATACTGAATTCCTGAAATTTATACTATGCGACTTAATACAATAGTTATAAATTCTTATTATAGTGCAATGGCCCTTAGTTAGATTTAAAAACATTAACAATCATGTCAAAAACTAAGAGGATATTAATATTAGCAGAGGAATTATGAACTTGAAAAATAATGCATTACATTAGGTACATAAAAAAATTGTTAAATTAGCAAAGTTGACCGCAGTCAGCAATGACGATCTTCTTGGATGGTGCGCTCCATGATGAAGAGCCGAGAGCTTCCACTTGCTTCACGACGTCCATGCCTTCCACTATATTGCCGATGACGACGAATGTGCCGTCCCACTCGGAGACCTTGTCGTAGGTGATGATGAACTCGGTGCCGTAGGGGTTAAGGTCTTCGGTGGGCGTGGTGAGGACTCCTGGGCCAGTGTGCTTCAGGACGAAGTTCTCGGCGGCGAATTTCTCGCCATAGGTGGACTTGCCACCGGTGCCGTCGTGGTTTATGAGGTGTCCTCCCTGGATCCCGTCGACATAATTGTGTAAGTTGGAGCCCTTGTAGCCGAAGCCCTTCTCGCCTGTGCAGAGGGCGCGGAAGTATTCACACGTGTTAGGGGTGACGTCAGTTCGTAGCTCAAACACAATTCTTCCAAGGGGCTTGCCGTAGACCGTAACGTCGAAGAAGACACGTGGCAGGCAATGACGTGTTTCCTTAAATTAAAAGAAAAAGCTATTTTTATTTTAGCTAAAATTTATTACGCCACAATGACGATGCGTCTCTCGTCTATGTCGGCCGGAAATGGTAAAGATAAAGTTATAGGAATAGCTATGAAAACATTACTCATAATGAAGAACATATACTGGGTGAAATTTTACTAGTGACCGATAGCGAAAACTCAGAATCGGCTGGTGATAAGGAACATAGGTCGAAATAATGAAAAAAAAAATTTGGTCCTCTCAATACAAAATTTCCGATCAGCTGATTTGAGTTATTATGGGAAGCCCAATTTTTTTTTTCATATTTAGTCCTATGTTCCTTGGGGAAAGTTGTTCTTTATTACCATCCGTTTCTGAGTTTTGCTATATCGGTCACTAGTAAAACTTCACCTAAAATATCTATTTAAGCGACGCACATCTAGCGCGTTTTTAAGTAGCAAAGGACGATGACCTTTTTAATATGGGAATCGTACCCCTCGTCTCACCAACGAACGTAAATATTGACGAACAGATATGAAATACATTTCACTTTAGAGCTCATGGTAAGTGTTATTTTTTACCGTGGGCAAAGTCAAAGTCAAAACATTTATTAAAATTTCTTAGTAGGTTTTCTTTAAGAAAGTCACATTCTCTTTTACTTAAGAACATTTGTGTGCAAAATTTTCTCTTTTTACTTAAGAACATTTGTGTTCCTGCTCTAAACGCGGCTCGGCCGGGACGAAAAAATAAAAATAAAAGCACTGCCTAGGGGCTGGCCAGGCTGACCACACATCCTGTAACTTTATGCCTCAATGAATGACAAGTATCTAAATGATTTATATTTTGTCAGGTGTTACATGTGTATAGTTAGCCGGTGCCGGACCCCTGGACAGGAAAACACCCCAGAAACTTGCTCAGAAGTGGCGGGATATTCCGAGAAAAATCGTAAATATATTGTTAGGTATTTAAGATGTGAGTCTTCTCGGTATATATGTCGCAGGAATGTCGCGAAATCCGGTTATTCGCGAAATCCCTAGGACCTTCGCGAAGAGCCGGATAACTGCGAAATGCATCGATTTACCTATTCGCACATTTCCCGGAAAACTACGAATTCGTTATTTGCTTGGACATAAATCCAGGAAAACTGCGTATAAGGCGACACGCGATTACGAAGCCGCCTTCGCACCTGCTACGACTTTTACCTCTACTCTACGCCGCTGTAGCTCGCGCACAGGAGCACTCGCGACGCTTCCTAAGCTCTCGTTTGTCGCAGTAGTGGAAGGTTCCGCCGCAGTCAAGCCCCTCTCTAGTCTCCAGCAAAGGTTCCATATGCTGATCAGGTGGTTCAGCCTGCAATTGCCTACTCATTCATGTCAGCGGTCCACGGAACGCCCAGTTGTTCAAAGTCAAAGTTATAGTCGTGGTCGTGGTCATCTTCATATGAGATTTGTATCTGTTGGTCAATATTTACAATTTATTGGTCAGATTAACATTGGGGCGTATTGACGCATCGTCCTTTAAACTTTGCTCATCTGGCATGAGCAAACGGTCTCAAGGTCCGCGCGAGTTCTTCGCGTACACCAACCAATAGGTAATCGACTTTATTTCAAATACTATACCTACCTGCAGTTCATCTTTTTTTCTACGTAAAACGGCACGCTGCGCTTTCTCTTATACAGGGTGTCTATTTAAATGCGTGCCCTAGTTTCAGGGTAGGTTTAGTATCAATAGCATAAAAAATACAAAAAGGTAAGGGCAAACTTTTTTGAACAAATTCGAAATTTTGGAAAAATAAATGTTTGCCACTTTTGTCGTTTAGAAAGTGCAAATAAAAGTATTTTCGTCTAATCATCTTTGAGGCTGAACGAATTTTGGCTTAGATATAGGCAATCGAATAAAAAATCGGCTATGTAAAAAAATACTATATTTTTTCGAAAACTTTTATTGATACTAAGCCTACCTTTAAGCTATGGCACGAATTTAAATTAACTTTATACAAACTTAACTTTATGTCCTATTAAAATTCACTGCAAATATTTTAAGGGCATGCGTAAATGTGTATAGGAAAAACATCTAAGGCATTTAAAATAAAATCTACAGCTAGATTTTTTTTTCATTTTCAAACAAACTTTTTAATTAATTATGTGAACATCCTTTGACTGACCCGACTGACGTTTCGTCACGTAGACAGGATTCACTTACACGGCACGCACACTGACAACCAACCAATCACAGCACCTTTTTTTGGCGCGTAATTTAAATTCATCGATGTGTGAGTTTCTAGGACAAACAGGGTGCAAATTTTTCGTTTTGTGTTTTTTTTAGTTAAATGCAATTTTCTCGAAAACTAGTGTGTAGATTTCTTTACAAATAAGCCTAGTTTGTTCTGCCCCTAAAATATTTGCAGTGAATATAATAGGACCTTATATAGGGTGTATTTTTATTAGTGGCGGATCCGTTAACGGCGGGTATGTTCTGTCAATGAAACTGAACAACTTTCCCCAAGGAACATAGGTCGAAATATGAAAAAAAATTTGGCCCTCCCATACAAATTGACCCGGCCGGCCAACACACTTAGTATGGGAAGACCAAAATTTTTTTTCGTATTTGGACCTATGTTCCTTGGGGAAAGTTGTTCAGTTTCATTGACAGAACACACCCTTAACGGATCCGCCACTAATAAAATTACACCCTATATAAGGGCAGGTCAAATACAATATAAGAATGTTCTAGACAAATTTTCAAAAAAATCTACACGCTAGTTTTCGAGAAAATTGCATTTAACTTAAGAATATCAAAACAAAAAAAGGTGCACCCTGTTTGTCCTAGAAACACACCGCACCAATCATCACTTTGATTACGCGCCAAAATTAAAATAAGTGCTGTGATTGGTTAGTCGTTGGTGTGCGTGTCATGTAAGTGAATCCTGTCTACGTGGCGGAAGGTCAATCAAAGGTGTTCACGTAATAAATTAAAAGTTTGTTTGAAAAATTAAAAAAAAATCTAGCGTGTCGATTTTTTTAAAATGCCTCAGATGTTTTTCTTTTACATATTTACGCATACCCTTAAGTCCTCATTGCCCGTGGTACAGCATATGTACCAGTGATGGACGCCGGCGACACTTTTCGCGCGACGCCTCTTGGTCGCGGAGCACACCAAGCGGCATTCTTCCGCGCGGCGTCGCCACGTGGCGCGTGCGTCCGCCGGTTCGCTAGACAGTGTTGCCCGCTAATCTTATTAAAAATAAATTGGGTGGTTCAGATGAATCCAACCTATTAAAATTAAAGAACATTACGTTACGATTGTCACTGAACAAATTTTTGCCACGTTTGAAAAAAAAATTGTCATTTGTGTGGCTCGTTGGTGTTTGATGGATCGTATGGGTTATTTGTATGGGTCGTTGGTATTTGTTAGGTCGTAAGGGTTTATTACGTGGGTCGTTGATGTTTGATGGGTCGTAAGGGTTTATATTACGTGGGTCGTTGGTGTTTGTTGGGTCGTAAAGGTTAATTACGTGGGTTGTTGGTGTTTGTTGGATCGTCAAGGTATCTTACGTGGGTCGCTGATGTTTGATGGGTCGTAAGGCTATTTGTTTGGGTCGTTGATGTTTGATGGGTCGTAAGGGTTAATTACGTGGGTCGTTGGTGTTTGATGGGTCGTAAGGGTTTCTTACGTGGGTCGTTGATGTTTGATGGGTCGTAAGGGTTTATTACGTGGGTCGTTGGTATTTGTTGGGTCGTAAAGGTTTATTACGTGGGTCGTTGATGTTTGATGGGTCGTAAGGGTTTATTACGTGGGTCGTTGATGTTTGATGGGTCGTAAGGGTTTATTACGTGGGTCGTTGGTATTTGTTGGGTCGTAAGGGTTTATTACGCGGGTCGTTGATGTTTGATGGGTCGTAAGGGTTTATTACGTGGGTCGTTGGTATTTGTTGGGTCGTAAGGGCTTATTACGTGGGTCGTTGATGATTGATGGGTCGTAAGAGTTTATTACGTGGGTCGTTGATGTTTGATGGGTCGTAAGGGTTTCTTATGTGGGTCGTTGATGTTTGATGGGTCGTAAGGGTTAATTACGTGGGTCGCTGGTGTTTGATGGGTCGTAAGGGTTTATTACGTGGGTCGTTGATGTTTGATGGGTCGTAAGAGTTTATTACGTGGGTCGTTGATGTTTGATGGGTCGTAAGAATTTCTTATGTGGGTCGTTGATGTTTGATGGGTCGTAAGGGTTAATTACGTGGCTCGTTGGTGTTTGATGGGTCGTAAGGGTTTATTACGTAGGTCGTTGATGTTTGATGGGTCGTAAGGGTATATTACGTGGGTCGTTGGTATTTGTTGGATCGTAAGGGCTTATTACGTGGGTCGTTGATGTTAGATGGGTCGTAAGGGTTTATTACGTGGGTCGTTGATGTTTGATGGGTCGTAAGGGTTAATTAAGTGGATCGTTGGTGTTTGATAGGTCGTATTTCTTATGTGGGTCGTTGATGTTTGATGGGTCGTAATGGTTTATTACATGCGTCGTTGATGTTTAATGGGTCGTAAGGGTTTCTTATGTGGGGCGTTGATGTTTGATGGGTCGTAAGGGTTTATTACGTGGGTCGTTGGTATTTGTTGGGTCGTAAGGGCTTATTACGTGGGTCGTTGGTGTTTGTTGGGTCGTAAGGGTTTATTACATGGGTCGTTGATGTTTAATGGGTCGTGGGTCGTTGATGTTTGATGGGTCGTAGGATTACGTGGATCGTTGGTGTTTGATGGGTCGTTAGAGTTTATTACGTAACGACCCACGTAAGAAACCCTTACGACCCATCAAACATCAACGACCCACGTAATAAACCCTTACGACCCATCAAACAGCAACGACCCACGTAATAAACCCTTACAACCCAATAAACATCAACGACCCATAAAATAAACTCATACGACCCATCAAACATCAACGACCCACGTTATAAACCCTTACGACCCAACAAACACCAACGATCTACGTAAGATACCCTTACGACCCATCAAACACCAACGACCCACGTAAGAAACCCTTACGACCCAACAAACATCAACGACCCACGTAATAAACCCTTACGACCCGTCAAACATCAACGACCCACAAAATATACTCATACGACCCATCAAACACCAACGACCCACGTAAGAAACCCTTACGACCCAACAAACATCAACGACCCACGTAATAATCCCTTACGACCCAACAAACGCCAACAACCCACGTAATAAACCCTTACGACCCAACAAACACAAACGATCTACGTAAGATACCCTTACGACCCATCAAACACCAACGACCCACGTAAGAAACCCTTACGACCCGTCAAACATCAACGACCCACGTGCGATGTTGGCTGTTAGGGGAGGAGCACAAGAGAAACACGTGTGTGGAGTTCAGACGTATATTGGCGACTGACTCGCGTATCAAGCTTATACATAACTATAGTATACCTAATTAGTAGGGAGTGATGTGTCACCACAGTACACCACCCCCCTTAATTTTGAAAAAAAAAGGTCTAATTATTTTTTTTTTGCTTATCAAAACTAATACTTACATTAATTATGTTATAATAATTGAATATTTTGACATTGTAATGTTAACAAAATGTTTGTTTGTTTGTTTAGTTAATACAATTTAAAATTCATTTCATTTAGCCAAATATTTTAAATTTATGTGTATTACATTTAAAAAATACAAATTTTCCACAACTTTCTCTAAAATTTGTTAGTAATTTTATTTTAATGACTACCATAATGGTCGTAATTTTTTTCATCGTCATTACTTAAGTGTTACATCTTTTATTATACTTAATAATAATTATCTTTATATACCTAAGTATATTTCTAAATAAAATCAGAATTATGGAAATTGCAAAATATAGGACAGAAACTAGTGCTTTTGAATGTCTGATTAGTCATCCTCATAATTGATGAAAATATTTTAGAATATTGGCAGCTATAACAAAAACAGCTAAAAGAAAATTCTGAATTTCTTTAGCAACTTACTTAATTATTATTGTATTAAAATAAACAGTAGGTACAAAATATGATTAACTGATAACAGATTTTCCATTTAATCAATAAACATTAGGTAAGGTAAATCGTGAAATTTTGGCGTAAATACATTTTTATCTTGGAAAGTGTGTCTTCTGTTAATTCTAATAAAGTTTCTATATTTAAAAGAATAAAATCAATCAACAATTTACATTGCTTGTTTTAGATATACCAACAATATGAAGTACATTGCAAAAATATCGCTAGTAACTGCATTACCAACATAAAAGACTCTAAACTGAAAATAACTATGTAATAATTTTATTCCCTGACAAATAAATTTACAATGTTTTAATTATTAAATGTTACTTGTACATACTGCAATCTTTTGAAATTGTTAAGTTTACATTTGAACATAATAAGTATATTTAGTAAATATTTAATGATTCTGAAAATATTGAAAGCAACAAATCTTTAGCACTTGAATGAATGAACACTTTATTCAAACCAATTAACAGAGTATATCAAAAATACAAGGTATTTCAAATTAATAGTTTCTAGCTAGGTATAGATATACCGTTTCTTCCTTACAATCCGAGAATTCAATTTAAAATATGTCCAATTTCCATATTATTCAATTAACAATACGTTCTCTCATTTCTTTATAAAATCTATACTTAACTATATAACTATTATCTATTCTTAATATTCCTTTCAATCCAAGGCGTTGGTTTGACTATTTTATTACTGTTATTTTGTTTCTGTTACATGTAACTGAAACTTACTTACATTTGATCAAAAATAAAATAAGTATACCTACTAATTGCATCATCTACAATATTGTTTACAGATCTTCTTTAATAAGTAGATATTCAATAAAATAAAATAAACTGTTTTTTATAATCTAACTCTCCACTTATTTACTTGATAAATCTCTCCTTCATTATTATTATATGATTGTAGCAATCCCAAAATAAATTGTATTGTAACTTTCCATAATAACTTTACTCAATTCAACTCAGCTCTTAGTTGTAGACAATATTTTAAACTATCCTTATACATCATTTATTTGTCACTCCTTAACTTTCATAATATGTTTCCTCATATTTATTTATAACATTATTCATTTATTTCGTATATGGGCTGCGCAGCCTTTAAAAGTAAATCGGTAGCAAATTAATTTATTATTATATTTATTTGCGGCACTTTTCTACCGACCTGTCCGGACATTTTAATAATATAATAGGCATATTAGCCTTTAATGAGTTCCTTTGAACTTCATTTTAATATAAGGTCATCTTTAAGACACCGTGTGTCTCCAACGCTTTTCACGGGGGATAACTCGATCCGGCCATGATCAAAATGAAGGATCTGAACCTTATACGTGCCTAACCCTATTGCTACATCGTAACTAATGGGCTTGTCATTATATGCATACAAAATGCTTACTTTTCATTACGTACCACTTCAAACTAATATGCTCTACCGATAAAATCGTTTAGATAATAAAATACCAACTCTTGGTTGTACAGGCCAATCGTATAATGATACTTTATTAACCAAAGATTTCCCAACTTCTATTATTTTCCTAGAAAAGTAATATGCTATACTTTCTATCATTGACCTTCTTTATTCTGCACTTAGTAGGACCTTCTGGCTGCAATATCAGTAAGTTGACGTCCCAAATTGACTTAACGTCATACCTATTAGCCAAAATGATTTTTCATACGCAACTAATGATACGCCTTTCTCCTTCTACACCTTCAATATTCATCCATGAAGATAACACAATACGTGTAGTCTGATCCGATTTGTTTATAGTCTGTGCTACAATGTTTATCCGTATAAAGTTTTATAAAAGTACATTCAAGTAAGTATATGTACCTGGAAATCAAATAATTGAAGTAAGTAACACAAAATGCAATTGACCTCATTGCATTGTTCGCGTATATTAATTCACCTCTCTAGTCAGCAAAACGGTGACATAAACGACAACGGCTCTGATTTCTTGGTAACTAAATGTAACATCGCATATTATAAGTAGCAAGTAGGTAAGTAACTCATGATATGACATAATTGAATATGTAGAAAATGTTTCTATGCTTGGTTATTTATTATGCGTACCTATCTGTTTCATAAACCTAAGCCGATGTAATGCTAAACTCTTCTAGATTTGGTTCGCTAGGTAGGTACATTGAACTCTGATTCAAGGTATTATAGGTTTCAACTATCTCAATGTTCTAGATTACGAACACGTGTAAAATAATGATGAAATAATGGCACCTTAAATCCATTATGTACAGCTGTAATTTTTGTAAAAGAAAAAAAAATACTTTGTGACGACCGTGTAAAATGTGTATAATGTTCTAAATTTTATTATGCAGAAATGTTGTTATTAGATAATTATTTTAAATTAAATAAAACTAAAACGATAGTGTCAATAAAAATCAGTAGTTTAAAAAGAAACATGAGTCTAGTGGGGCTTTTAAAATAAAAAATCATATATCCCTAAAATATGTATAGCAAAACATTATACCTATATTGAAATATATTTACTGGATTTTTATAACAAATTAAATAATTACTAAATATTATATATGGCTGCGTACTAAAATAAAAGTATCATACCTACTTACTGTGAGACGAACGTAAAGATGGGTGACTCATTCGTCAATGCAATCATCCTATTCCGCTTGCGGGGTAAATGACACATCAGCGGCCTTTTATGGAATGTTTCTGCACAATATTACGATGAACTTTAAACAAATTATATTTTCTGTTAAGCTACCAAGTTACTTTCTTACTTTTGACCTACTTATTTTGATGATATTATGTAAAATATTGCAATAATATGACAACCACTGGTGTAAACTCTTTACTACCTTTCCAATCCACAAAATCAGCATAAAACAAAATGTACTCAATAATAATCTACTTACTTAGATGGATATTTTTAACAATATATTTTGCATATAAAATCAGTCAAAATGTTAGAAAATAGTTAATTTATTTAAACTTCGAGAACTCTATGAAATTATGACATGGTATACTCTTAGTATTATTTAGTTAGATCTATAAATCTCCAAATTTCTTTCATAAACTAACGCCTTGGAATGAATATACCTGAACGAAAAAATAAACCTATTTCAACCATACGCCAAGTTCATTTAAGTAACTGCATAATACTACAAAACAACTAGCTATGGGGTCTATAGAACTGTTAGAAATGTATGCAATATAAGTTGTGCCATTTTTATATGATAATACCAACACAAAATTAAAATTATTTATTTAAGTTTCACTTTGGTAAATATTTCACATTTACACGAATTGAGACAACATGATCATAATTTTCTTTACATAATATTATTTAATGTTAGTGTCTCATTAACTATCATACATTAGGTAATTCCCTAACTCATAAAATTAAATCTGTGCCATTTTACTATTTCCCATCATTCTTAATTTTTCTCATCATTTTAATATGTTTAAAACATCAATGCTGTCAAAAATCTTTATCATACATAAATCATAATAATATAAATTGTAAATATTGTATTTTCTTTTCAATAATACCAACTACGTCAATCCATTTTTTATTTAAAATAACAAGTTAATTTTAAAGTAATTTAATCTTCAGTGTAAAGGCGTTTTTGAGGTGTATTTACGAGAAAAAAAATTGGTGTTATTGAAAAACATTAAAATTTAAAATTAGATTAACGGCTCCTTCAAAGTCGGCAGCGTATAAATGTCCTGTATGTAGCGTGTGGGTCATCTGTGCACTCAAGTGATAAAAATGAAAGATAACAATAATAAACACTTACGGTCGGACACTGGTTTTCACCATGACGATATCACTGACGATTGCTATTCCATAACATTCACTACCTTGCCTGTCCATGTGCTGTAAATAGGACAACCAATTTCTTCTGCCTGCCGCATCCACTTCCGTCTCGTTCAACCAGCCGGCGCCCTGCTCACTCTGCTCATCTACTTTCTGCATCAACATCCGACTCCAACAACCTCCCGGCGGCCAGCTTACACTGCTCATCACATTTTCTCCTTCGACATCTGACACCAACTCTCTTTCTGCACCCTGCAACTCTTTTTCCAAACCATCGCATCTGACATTTATTTATCATCACTTTTGCGGCTGCTCCTGCGCGTATGGCACCATATCTCTATCTCGAATTTTCATTATTACTTCAGTTCCATTTGGTCTTTGGTTCTTATCTTCTCTTTTAAAAATACAGATTGGTAAGTCGTATCCACGTCGTATCCATACAGATGATCCCATGTCATAACGTATCAAGTATAAGAAAATTGAGGAAGTGTATTTCTCAAACATTTTTTTTTGTTTGTTTTCACGAAGATTGTATAAAATGTTCTGTAACTGTTTAGGTATATAGTTCCCATAGTTAGTTTAGTAGATAGGTAGTCCACATCACAAGTCACGTTGCATGACACGTAACTTGACACTACTGTTTATGCAGCACTCGATCACTGGCGACGTTTTAAGTCCGTAAATTTTTCTTCATATCGTTTCAAAACCACTTAAAACTGTCCATAAACACTTCTACTCCCCTAAACAACCAACCACATCAGAAACCACAGCTCAGCACTGCCAAAAGGCAGCGCTGGCAGGGTCGCCATGCGATGTTGGCTGTTAGGGGAGGAGCACAAGAGAAACACGTGTGTGGAGTTCAGACGTATATTGGCGACTGACTCGCGTATCAAGCTTATACATAACTATAGTATACCTAATTAGTAGGGAGTGATGTGTCACCACAGTACACACGTAATAAGCCCTTACGACCCATCAAACATCAACGACCCACGTAAGATATCCTTACGACCCATTAAACATCAACGACCCACGTAAGATACCCTTACGACCCATCAAACATCAACGACCCACGTAATAAACCCATACGACCCATCAAACACCAACGACCCACGTTATAAACCCTTAAGACCCCAAATACACCAACGACCCACGTAATAAACCCTTACGACCCATCAAACATTAACGACCCACGTAATAAGCCCTTACGACCCATCAAACATCAACGACCCACGTAATAAGCCCTTACGACCCATCAAACACCAACGACCCACGTTATAAACCCTTACAACCCAAAATACACCAACGACCCACGTAATAAACCCTTAAAACCCAATAAACATCAACGACCCACAAAATAAACTCATACGACCCATCAAACACCAACGACCCACGTAAGAAACCCTTACGACCCAACAAACATCAACGACCCACGTACGGTACCCTAACGACCCATCAAACATCAACGACCCACGTATTAAACCCTTACGGCCCAAAAAACACCAACGACCCACGTAATAAGCTCTCACGACCCATCAAACATCAACGACCCACGTAATAAACCCTTACGACCCAACAAACACCAACGACCCACGTATTAAACTCTTATGCCCCATCAAACATCAACGACCCACGTAATAACCATTACGACCCAACAAACACCAACGACCCACATAAATAACCCTTACGACCCAACAAAAACCAACGTCCCACGTAATAAACTCTTACGACCCAACAAACACCAACGACCCAAGTAATAAACCCTTAAGCCTCAATAAAAACCAACGACCCACGTAATAAACCCTTACGACCCAACAAACACCAACAACCCACGTAATAAGCCCTAACGACCCAACAAACACCAACGACCCACATAAATAACCATTACGACCCATCAAACATCAACGACCCACGTAATAAACCCTTACGCCCCAATAAACACCAACGACCCACGTAATAAACCCTTACGACCCATCAAACATGAACGACCCACGTAATAAACCCTGTTGACCCATCAAACATGAACGTCCCACGTAATAAACCCTTACGACCCAACAAACACCAACGACCCACGTAATAAACCCTAACGACCCAATAAACACCAAGGTTGTAGGTACTTATATTATAAATATTTATTCAAAACAATGTTTAGATATTTTTTATTTTGATTTATTTTAGTAATCGACACTTTTCTTTGAGAAACATTATCTTTTTTATTTCTATTGTGATGGCAACACCGGGAGAATGTCCGCTTGCGGCCTTGGGCCGCCCGGCGGACGCAAGCGCACTCAAGAGGCGCCGCGCGAACAAATGGCGCTCGGACTTTTTCCGCCGCCGGCCATTATCGCCGTTACGTCAGTTGCGTACGGTTCATTTTCCGATTTCTCTGTTAAGAGTCGCGCGACGGCGCGCGGAAAAGTGTCCACTCTGTCGGCGGCGGCCCTAAAGGTACAAACTTAACTTTATACAAACTTTGGTAGCAGGCGGTGGAGATGACGAGTTATCAAGCGTCCCGCCTGGCCAAGATGAGTGGGAAGCGTGTCGAGGATATGTTCGAGCGGCCGCGCTGGCTCGGCGGCACTGAATCGCTCATGTTCAACAAACTAGAGGATATCGCAGGTAACTTAAATAACTTCCAATAAAAATAAAATATAATTGTTGGATAACTTAAGTTTGTATTTTATTTTATGATTTGTTTCGCTCGCACTAGCATAGCACCCTCTCTCACTTATTCTCACGTGAACCGAAGAGCTATTCACTAGCACCCTCTCTCACTTATTCTCACGTGAACCGAAGAGCTCTTCTCTAGCACCCTCTCTCACTTATTCTCACGTGAACCGAAGAGCTCTTCACAACCATCTCTCTCACTTATTCTCACGTGAACCAAAGAGCTCTTCACTAGCTCCCTCTCTCACTTATTCTCACGTGAGCCAAAGAGCTCTTCACAACCCTCTCTCACTTATTCTCACGTGAACCCAAGAGCTCGGTTCACTAGCTCCCTCTCTCACTTATTCTAACGTGAACCGAAGAGCTATTCACTAGCACCCTCTCTCACTTATTCTCACGTGAACCAAAGAGCTCGCTTCACTAGCACCCTCTCTCACTTATTCTCACGTGAACCAAAGAGCTATTTATTGGGATTGTAATGCACTCACAGTGCTATATTATTCTCACAAGTGAAAGTCAAAGTGGATCGTCGCTTGGAGACGAGCATCAAGAGATAGAAAATTTGGCGTCCATCGGCCGTGCATCGATAGCTCAGTGGCAGAGCGGTGGGGCGTTTACCCATGCGGCCCGGGTTCGATCCCCGGTCGATGTACGTCATCTTTTCTATTTCTTATTTTCACTTCGAAGAGCTATTCACTAGCACCCGCTCTCACTTACTCTTATGTGAAATGACTAGCACGCTTTCGCTTCGATCGCAGACGAATACGGAATGGTATCAAACGAACAAATTTCCCGAGGTTTGATACGTTGACTTTTGTCCTTAGGAAAAGTACTTCAGTTTAATCCGTTGCGCTGAACATTTCGTGAAAGTCGGTCGTACGCTACCGCCCAGTACAATTCGAGTCTAAAAGAAGTTATATTTTGTTCGTTGCCAGATTCGGAATCGCCATCGACCGCGTTTCTCTCTGGGCGGTTGTCCCGGGCTCTAGAGGCGGCGGGGGGGCGGTGGGGGGGCACGCGGCTCAACTGGTGCGTGCAGAGCGCTGCTGCGGACTTCCTGCATCTGATGCTGGTCGCCATGACGCATCTCGCGCCCCGAGCCAGGTAACTATTAGTGGTGGACTTCCACATGTGGAAATTCAAAAAAAGACCTCCTTGGTGCACGTTATTTAAACTAAAGGCAACCTCGCTTCGCTCGCAATAGCACCCCTCTTATAACAACTGCTTAAAAATGGCGTCCGAGCGGCAGGTCATGAGAACGATATGCCCACCTCAAATTGAACCTCGACTACCCAACAGATTTGAAAGCCTTTGTTTAACTGCATAACCGTACCTGGCTGTTCGTCCGCAGGTTCTGCCTGAGTTTCCACGACGAGGTGCGCTACCTGAGTCCGTCCGACCACCGCTACCGCACTGCGCTCGCCATGCAACTCACCAACTTACTCATCAGGGCTTTCTGCTCACAAAGGTTAGTCAGAAAACAAAATTAACCCGGCGAGGGTCTGGTAGTAGGGAATTGTTATACCAAAAGACAGTTTGGGCAAATTGCCTTAGCTCAGATCGCTGTTACAAGCATTTGTTGGTATTAACCCTAGATTCATAATTGCAACCTAATGCCAGCGCCTTGATAGCCTTGCTTGCTTGCATCATCAGAACGCGAGTTGACAAATTTACCGTTTTACTTTATAAATCTACTTGCAATTATCTGAAAAATACGTTCAATTGTTATCCGAGTGTATATCTTACAATATTTCGACAGATTGTAATTTAGCGAGAAATATTATAACCTAGCGTTGTTTAACGTTTTTAGCAATTTAACGATGACATATACTCTAAGTCTGGATCATTGTGGCCCAACCTGCCTCTCGCAGTGTTAAACTAAGAAATGTCAAGCGTCGACCGGTGCTCGAACGTGGGGTACCGTCCAATTGCTATTTTTTTTAACTGTTTTAACGTTTTAGGGTCGGGATCTCAGACCTGCCGTTGTCGGTAGCGTTCTTTTCTTCAGTAGAAGTGGACTCAGTGCTTCGCAAGGAGAGCTCGCATCCGTGCACTACGCCGTCCAACCCGCGCGGCCTGCGGGCCGGATACGGCGTGCCGCCGGGCGACAACCTCACCATACAGGACATACTCGACAAATGCCATAATAAACACGACATTTGATTATCCTTGTGTTTCATTTTAAAAAAAAAGTTTGATAGAGTAAGCATCTCGAAACTAGCAAGGAACTGCTCCACTAATGTCACGATAACTCGACAAATGTCACAATAACCCGACAAATGTAACGATAACTCGACAAACGTCAAAATAACTCGACAAATGTCACAATAACTCGACAAATGTAACAAAAACTCAACAAATGACAAAATAACTCGACAAATGTCACGATAACTCTACAACGTCACAATAACTCTACAAATGTCAAAATAACTCGACAAATGTCAGAATAACTCGCCAGATGTCACAATAACTCCACAAATGTCACGATTACTAGACAATGTCACAACAACTCGTCAAATGTCAAATAACTCGACAAATGTCGCAACAACTAGACAAATGTCAAATTAACTCGTCAAATGTCACATTAAATTTCATTAAAAGACTAAACCATTTACATTATCTTAAAAATATTTATATCATAATGAGGTACAATAGTTACAATAAGCGCTTCATAACTATACGTAACAAACTGTTAATAATTATAATTAGCTATGAATTAGAATTAAAAGTATGTGGAGAACGGAATGTAAAGATCGACTTCGTAATTTTTTCTTCCGTGTTTCTGCAACAAACAAAAATATATCTCGTGAGGCAACGTATATTTTTTTTTACTCTATCTTACCTACATACATTAAATTCTACTACATAACTTAAATTATTCCTCAATACTGTTTGCCGATAACATTTCAATAATTATCAATAAAATTTCTAATATTGACTATGAAAATGAAATAAATTATACTGTAACAAAAGTAATTGATTGGCTGACTTGTAATCATTTGAAAGTAAATTTGACAAAAACTAAATACATTCAATTTTATAATCAAAATGGGAAACCGCAGAGTCTAACAGTCACTCATGGGAATAATAATATTTCCGAATTCTTCATCTAAGTTCTTGGGAATCATTCTGGACACAAAACTGACATGGAAAGAACACGTTGATGAAGTTTGTATGAAAATAAACAGATTCAATATACACTTAAACAACTATGTGACCAGAAAACAGCATTAGCGGCCTATCATGATGGCTATGTGATGTCTAGACTTAGATATGGCTTAGTGTTATGGGGAAATAGCGTGGACTTGGAATGTGTATTTATAATTAAAAAAAAATGCATTAGAGCAATGTGTGGGGTTGGGCCACTAGAGTCCTGTAGACCATTGTTTGTCAGATTGAAATTACTACCATTGCCTGCATTGTGTACATATTTGAAACTTGTCTATTTGTAAAAAACAATTTAGGATTGTATACCAAAAAACATGAAAACTGTACTTTCTCCACTAGATACCCACATAGATTAGTAGCTATTCCTAGTAAAACCACATCTTTTCAAGGAAATTGCAATAATATGTCAGTGAAACTTTTTAACAAGCTATTGATATAAGGGAGATGCCAGTGACTAAATTTAAAAGGAAATTGTATGATTTGTTATGTGAAAATTGTATTTATAGTGTCGATGAATTTATGCCAATGAAAACTAATTTAATGTATTGACTGACTACTTTATGACTTCTTACTTTATTATTATAATTAATGATTTGACTTGATTAATTTACCAAGATTTAATAAATTATGCTTCTGACTCAATTTGCATACCAAATTATATATTGGTTAAATATGTGATACGAATTATTGTACCATCTACCATCTTTGTGAACCATATTTACTGCAAATAAAAATTCTTTATCTTTATCTTATCTTTAGATCTACTTGGGCTGGAACTATGTCCTTCGCAACCGCCGAAGCTCTTATCATTATATTCTTTTGCTTTATTTTTAACCGACGAAAACCAAAGAGGAAGAGGTTCTCAATTCAACGCGAACTTTTTGATTTTACTTATTGTGATCTGTTCTACTAAACGCACCATTCCATTCATACATACTCTTGAAGATAACAAAGGGTAGTAGTAAGTGTGATGCGACTGGTTAGACCGGCCAAAATGTCGACGATTGCTAATTCAAATACTGTTTGATTGTTTGGCATGCCAGTAGGTACTTACAAGATTTTAAGATCCTCAATAGCCACGTATATTTCCATATGCAGACTGTCGTCCCCTCGAGATACTCCGAATGCTGGGTTCGTAAGCATTTTCCACGAAAAAGACGTTTGGGTACCATCGTTGTCCCTGTAACCAAAATTATTTCTTCCAATACCATAAAATTTCGCTTTTACGAAAACATTCTAGAATTTAACGGTGTGGTGAAAACTTTGGCCAAAGAAGAATCCACATCGACACTAAAAATTTTTAGCGCTGATTAGAGTTATTCTGGGAGGTAATAATGTTCTTGTTTTGACTAACGTTCCTCGGCAAAGAATTTTTCTTACTTAACTCTATCTGTCTTGGGCTAGTCGGACGGTAGGTCACTAGTGCCTATCATTTCAACTCATATAAGTAAGACTCGAATTATATGACATGTGTGCGTGCGCATTTAGTGAGCACTTTAAAAAAATGTTTAGTAGTCATAATATATTTGTAAAAGTTGTAAAATAATTGTAAAATAAATCCCTTTATTTGTAAAAAGTTAAAACAGCCCTCACAGAGAACCCTCACGGCGTGCAAATGTATCAAGTTTACATATGAGGCTTGCATAAGTGGCTTGAATTAGTGATCGTATGGTAAAGTCAAGAAAAAATTACAATTACTTTTTCGTGCTCGCTCAAACAATTTTTATTATTATTTCAAGTGCTCACTCAAAATAGGACTAGGTGTTCTGTGGACGGATGTTTGACAGATCTTTGCGACTTATTAATGAAATGAGATACCTCTGAGATACTATGCTTGTCAAAGTAACTGAAAAGTCTTTGAAAACACCAGACGCATCATTAATGTTATCACTAGACGGCGGCGGTGATGTAGATATTCCTACAGAAAATGCATTAACGTATGTTGAAAAATATTGTAAATACTTACAATAAACACTATATATTCAGCTAATATACCTACCAAATCAGTTTAGGATTTTATTTTTCATAGTTATATCCTGAATCCGGCCCTGGCGTTTGAGCTCCCGTGTAGGTAAAGTATGGCCAACGAAACGAGATAATTAATGTAAACAACTTTTGTATGACTCGGTGACAGTTATTACAATCTGTCCTTATCTGTCATGTGGTATAATGTCAGTTGTCTCTTTCAGATTTGTTTACACTTTTTATCTCGTCTGGTTGGCCTTACTTTAGTCAGAGAACGCAAAGGATTTGTGCTCTTATGCGCGTGCATTTGAGTTTAATTTAGATAGCGCACGGTGTCGGTGTCTTGGATGTTACAAAAAAAGTGTAGGCTATTAAAACGGCGGCTTTCTTCAACATCAAAGGAGTGTCGCTTCTGTAGGTACTACTATTATCTATTCTGTGACTCAATGCGCACGCACACAATTATATTCATTCGCTGATCGTCGCGGACGCTCGTTGAAGATAGCCGTATACGGCTAGCGGAAGGTTCTTTATTGTTTATTTTTTGAGAACTTGGAATGAACAGACCTGCCAACTTACGGCCGACGGACGATTTGCTCCTATAAAATATTTACCTTGATATTTCTGTAGAAATCGTCCGGGTAATTTCAGACATATTTAAAGCGTTTGTAGTAACGGGCACAACTCTGATTCCCAACTGCGTCTTCAGTGTCCAGGGCTGCTTCAGCTCCAAAAGGCATACAAGGTCCACTTGAATGCGTTTCTCCTTTTCCCTATAAAACGGTTGCATTTCCACCATCCATGGTACGTTGTTGACGCAGAATATTTTTGATTCGTATTTCGTCAGTGAAGATAAGTTTTTCACAATGATTTGTTGTGTACAAAACGACCGACCTTTACTGCCCTGTAAAAAACATAAGTTCATTTTATTATGTATTGATATTTTGTACGTAGGTATTTCTTCTATGTAACGTAAAAACAAATAAAACTATGAACTGCTTGACCCGAAACGGATTTAAGCGTGATGAAATGATAGCAGATAGAGAGTCCTCGCTTATTTAAAAAACTAAACTAATTAGGTATGTTAGTAGGTACTTGTCCTGTTTAGTAAGGGGCCTGCAGACGAACGTTTTACGATATTTATAAAAGACGACTTGTATTAAAGGTTGTTGTGATGATTTGCCGATTAAAGAACACTTGTCGGTTGAAGCGCCGACCCCGAATAGATTGGGACAAGGGCAGGCATTTTAGAGCGAACGCTGCGTCGCGCGAACCCACAATAGGTACGTGGACTCGCGCGAAGTTCATTCATTACCTATATCTGGCAGACAGGGCAAACTGCTTGTAGTAGTGAAATTCGCGCGCGGATCGACCGCGTGGAAAAACCGCGCAAAATTGGAGGGTAAAAGTTTGTATGAGATTGGTACTCTCTGAAGTGCTAGAAAGCTAAAATTGACTGAAAGATGTGTAGACTGGGTAAACCTATTACTTTTGCCCCCCACCCCAAACTGAGGCGGAAAAGTTTGTATGAGAATTATTCAATTTTTTAAGCTGGAGCCCGAAAAATTGAGTATAAATAAGCCAGTAACAAAAAAAAACTAACTTAAACATTTTCACGTCCATCAATGCCAAGATCAGTGCATTTGTTCTTAATCCATACGTACTCTATTAATACTACTTTCATGACTCTACATTTCAGTCAAAATGTATGGTTTGGCCGTTTTAAAGCAAAATATTAGCATAACTTATTGATGACTATACATTATTAAAATGAAAGGTGTCCCTTTTGTGGTATGATACGAATACGATACGAAACGGTGAAGCCATACATTTTGACTGAGATGTAAAGTTCCTGAAGGTAGTGCTGATAGAAAGCGTGTGGATTAAGAACTTGGCTCTAACTGAGATCTGATATCCTTTTCATTGGCTAAGCCATATGCATGCGCACTCGTCTTATTACTGATTGACATGAAAATGTTTTTGATACTTAGGATCATAATTAAAGGTGTCCCTCAAGCTGTAATCCTCACTTTTGAAAACTTAACGAAAAGTAATTTTTGTTCGGCCAAAAAATAGTGCTGAAATAGTGATAATTAGTGACCCATGCGAAATAATTACTGACTTTATGGTTCCGGAGATATAGCTATAGTTTGGTGAGGAAGATCGAGGCTCATGCTGTAATCCTCACCTATCGTGTGAGCTAACGGTAGGGTGTTTTCACTTGGTTCATATTCCAAAAAATAGTGACTAATTAGTGACTATTACGTACAAAAGGTGAGAGATATTCGCTTTGTAGTTTCGAAGATATGAGTGTATCTTGGTGAGGATTATACCTGAAGCAAATTTGCTATAATCCTCACCTCATTTTCTGCAGAACGCTTTGGTCTTTTAATTCAAATGTAGTATCAGAAAATAGTGTTGAAATAGTGTTTCTAAACTACACAGCAATTGATTCATTTGCATTCTCAAATTAGTCAAAAAGTCCATTAAAAATATCTCATACATTTGTAAAGTCAGGTACAGTCGCAAACAAAAGTGATATCTGCCTTTTAGGTGTGTTTATAATATTGTTTGCTTTCAAGTAGATTTAATATAGTTGTAATACGAAATTCATTAGAAGAAATTTTCAAAAGTGAGGATTACAGCTTGAGGGACACAATTAAAGATCGCTAAAGAAAACAATCTTACGTTTTCCCCTTAGCGGAGTTGTGGTAAATTGTGAATTTGTGACTATAGGTACTATACATCTGCCATCCTGACTCATACAACAAAAATAACTCTTAATCAACACACGTTTTTAATGAAGTCAAAGCTAGAGGCTACTTGAAGCTATTAAAAAAAAACATTGTGGGCTTGACTAGGTCTCACACACGACGTAGGTATGAGGAATCATAATTATCGTCGCTCTCGGACGAGCATCAAGAGGTTGAAAATTTCGTTAGAATCGGCCTGGCGCCGCCGGTTGCTCAGTTGGTAGAGCAGTGGGACGGTTCAAATCCCGGTCGACGCTAACATTTTTTCAATTTCTTATTTTCATTTAAAACCTTATTTACCTGTCAGAAAATTTAATCAGAATCGGAATCAGACTCGATTCCTCTTACTCTTGTCTTTTCTTCGGTGTTGGTCTGTTGATTTGATGCGTGAGACTTCGTTGTCGGTACGATGGACTGGGTAGACTCACATACACTGGACTGGTTGGATGATACGTTGGCCTGATAGCATAATAAGTTGGACTGGTTGGCCTATAGTTTGGACTGGTTGGACTATAGTTTGGACTGGTTGCATGATAAGTTGGACTGGTTGGACTATAGTTTGGACTGGCTGCATGATAAGTTGGACTGCTTGGATTATAATATGAAGCGATATTCGGTGAAGTCTCTGAACTGACCTTGTTTCTTGGCAATCTCGAAGTTGAAAACCCAGCGGGCAATGGTATCGTAGAATTTGCGGAAAACATATTCATTGACAGAGCAAGTATCTCGTCTTTCGACAAAAGGGCGAGCAAAAACGGGCATTCAGCAAACTTCTCAGGGGGCACGGTTAAAAAGCGGATTTCTTCCATTACGCTTGATACACGCGTTACAGCTTTAATGCCTGAAAAAAGAAACAACAGTGGTTGGCATTAGCAATTCGCATTTAGAATTTGGGGTTGATGAGGGTTGTTTTTTATAGGGGATGGTTAGCTCTTTCGAACGATACCCCCTCACCCAGAGATGCGTAGCTTTTTTATTGTGAATGTAAAGTTACTTGAAACGAGACGTGTAGTTTTTTATACTTATTAAAATATTTATTACGTACGTATACGAATATCCCTTCAAATATTTGCAGTTGTTTTTTTTATACTATATACGTATATAAAGCTGACGGAGCGTGTTTTCCGTTTATATTGTTATGAAAATTAACCTACAAACTAATATTTTGTGAGTTATGTTACACAATATTAATACCTATTAATGTTTTTGAGTAAAATGTGACATGGTGTAACTGTAATGTGTGTAACTCTTTAATTTTAAGCTCTGGGTCACTGGCCTGAAATAAATTTATATATTTTTTTAAATATAAATATTTGTTTTATTTCAACATTTCTTAAAATTTCTTTGTCTTCTTAAACTTAAGAACCGCCTTCAGGGCACCCCGATCCGGTTAGGTTAGGTTCTGGTTAGTTTAGGTATTTTTTTGCCATCCGGAAAACCTGTATTTTCATGCATTTGTTCCAAGATAACCAACGTGTGGATTCAGCTGTCTGTGTTTATGAGTGATTCACGTCTTTGTTTTTCATTCGTAAATTTTTCAGGGTTTCTATCGAAATTGAACCATTTGATTCAATAAAATATACGTATACCGCAGCTGGTGGTTAGTCCCTACTACATTTAGTTTCAAATCTGTTTATTTCATCGGTAAAAAACTATAACCTAGTATGAATACTGCGCCCCTGAAACCTCCGGACCCTCCGGACCCGCAGAATTTTATGACCCCTCTATCCCCAAATATTACCGAGAGTCCACCCGGATCTCCCCCATCAGATGACACTTTTGCTAATCTTTATTATATTGGCACTCAATCACAAGAACCAAACTTGAATGCTCCGCAAGTCCAAGTGCAAATTCATCGGGAGCAGGAGCCCATGGATTATACTGTTGATAATAACAGGAAACGATCTAATAATGTAATAGAGGATGGTTTAGTCTCTGCAAATAAAAAAGTTGCATCTATCGCTGCCCAGGGATCTGACATCCTCAACACATCTCAGCCTATTCAGTCCTCACAAAATTCTCAATATCCTTGTTTTTCCCAACTTTCCCAGCGCTTTGATGAGTCGCAACCAACTAGTGAAAGCCCCCTCAGTCAGCCCAATCAGAGTTCTCGTAATCCAACGCGCCAATTTTATAAAGATAGCGATACCGGCCCCTTCATTGTCCATATCGTCCAAGGTGAATTAGATCAACAACTCCATCCAATTATTTTCGGCAAATTCATCTTTTCCCTGAAAATTAGACACATAAAAATGGGTGGAATTAAAAAAATTTGTCGTAACCGCCTTTCTATTGAATTTGATAACCCACTCGGTGCAAACGACTTTATGAAGAACACTGCCTTAGCGCAAAGCAAATTCAAATGCTTTATTCCGTCTTATAACGTGACACGCTTAGGTGTCGTTAAGGGGATCCCCACTGAGTTCTCTGAAGAAGACATAATTGAAAACATCATCCTGCCTTATGGGTACAATGGAAAAATTATTAAAGCTAGGAGGCTCAAGCATCGCAAGTTGGACGTGGCCACCAGAACTGTCTCCCGACTAGACTCAGAAACAGTTGTGCTGACCTTTGATGGGCAAAAGTCCCCAGAGCGGGTTTACTTTATGCATAACTCTCTACTGGTCGATCAGTACAATTTCCCTGTCATCCAATGTTATAAATGTTGCCGATACGGCCATACTATGGTGCAATGCCGCTCCAGAGCCCGTTGCTTTAAATGCGCGGAGGAACATTCGGGAGACACTTGTGGAATTACAACCGAAAAATCCAAGTGCGTGTTCTGCTCAGCAGCTCACTTTGCTACAAATAAAGTATGCCCAGAGTATATAAGACAGGTAAACATTAAATCTACTATGGGAAAGGAAGGTATCTCATTCCAAGAAGCTGCTAAAATGTTCGCCCCCGCTAGAAAGCTATATAGTTCCGCTGCCAAAACTATTATTCAACCTTCTCTACAGTCTGCTTCACTAACCTCTCAGGAAACAAACAACCAAAATGAAAGCAGTCAGTTGAGCCCTCAAATCCCACACAGTATCTCTTACAGGAAAACCGTCGTAAAATCTAGAAAACCCATAGCTCCTCTTCAACCCGGTTACGATCAAAGGGCTCATCAAGAAATTATCAACGACTTCACAGCCCTCCACCCCAAAACGGTTGTGGCTATCCTTCCCAATCTGATGCCTTTGAACAACCTTCGTTTAACTCGGTTATTAGCTTACTAATTGCAGTCTTATCAAAAGTCCTATCTACAAATCCAAACTCCTTGTCACCGGTCGACGCTGCCAAACTAACTGAACTAATCTCCTCATTTGTACTTCATAATGGCTGTAATCCTTCAATGGAACGCTAGAAGCATTCGGCGTAAGAAAGGTGATTTAATCTACCTGATTAACAAGCACAAACCGTCATTAGTGGCTGTGGCGGAGACATGGTTGAGGCCGGGGACTCGTTTCTCGATCCCCGGCTTTGTGTGTCTCCGACATGATCGCGATGATGGATGGGACGGCGCTGCTCTGTTGATAAACAAAAGCATTAAATACTCCTCGATCAGCTTACCTTCATATGATGGTATATTCGCAGTAGCAGCAAAAACTTCCTCCTTTTCCATTTTAAGCGTTTATATCCTCACCCTTCGATCTCAATCCTTGATAATTTCTCCTTATTATTAGACACCTCTCCTCTCCTGTGGTGATAGTTGGCGATCTTAATTGCCACCACAGGATTTGGGATAGTCACACTACAAGCTATGGCATGCACCTCGCCGACATCTTAGATGATTTAAATCTCTGTGTCCTAAATGATGGTCGCCCTACTTACAGGACGGCTCCCGGCCAAAACCCTCTGCAGTCGATCTCTATCTGTTCTCCTCCTTAGCCTCATCTATCTCTTGGGATGTTTCAAACATTACTCATGGCAGCGACCATGCGCCAATTACTTTAAAATCCACAATAATCCTCGTTCTGCTCCCATTCTCTTCAATCCTCTCCAAAAGTATAGTCTGAATAAAGCGGACTGGGATAGATTTTCTAGCCTTTTAGAGGTAAAAAATAGATCACCTGCCGTCTGTTGCTGCAGATAACTGTTTGCAGTGTTATGATAAATTTGTCAACGATTTGTTACTCGCGGCCTCGGAATCTATTCCTTTAAAAAAAGTAACCCATAGGATCCATTCACCACCGTGGTGGGATGCCGAATGCACCCGAGCGGTAAAAGAAAGAAATGAGTCTGAACTGTTGTACGTTAACGATTTATCGTCAGAGGCCAATTTTATGGCATTCCGTCGAGTCCAAGCTAAAAGTAAAAGACTACTATCTCAAAAAAAGCTTGATGGCTGGCTCGGATTTTGTAAGTCAATCTCTCCCTCGACCCATCCCACAGTAGTGTGGCGCAACATAAGAAGGTTTAGAACGGGTATGCTCGATACCCCAACTCCCACGTCTAATGGTACAGAATGGTGCGATGAGTTTCTTAATAAACTGGCTCCCCCTTACGCTCCTCTTCCCAACGAGTTCCCCATGGTGTTCTCTGAATTCGAATCGTTTGACCCTTTGTCACGCCCATTTACACTGTCAGAAATTAATGCTGTTATACCACATTTGCCTGACACTGCCCCGGGTTCGGATGGGGTATCGTATTCTTTTATTCGTCATGCTCCTAATAATGCCAAACAGTACTTCCTATCAATTCTAAATGCCTTGTTTTCTTCCTGCCAGTGCCCTGATTCTTGGAAAGAATACTTAGTTATCCCTCTTTTAAAGCCTGGCAAAGACCCTGCTTTAGGTTCGTCCTATAGGCCCATCGCGCTGTCTTCTGCTCTATGCAAAATAATGGAGCACTTAATCAAGAACAGGCTGGATTGGTTCATAGAACACAACAAATTACTACCCCAAAGTCAAATGGGCTTTAGAAAGGGGAGAGGTACTACGGACAGTCACTGCGTTCTATACACTGACCTCCGTTTAGCCTTCTCCAGAAACCATTCTGTTGTTGCCGCATTTGTTGACGTTTCTGCTGCTTACGACAGCGTGCTTCTTCCGGCCCTGGGAAACAAATTATTTAATATAGGAATCCCGAGGAAGTTAGTGCATTTCATCTGCAACCTGTTGGTTTCCCGTAAAATCAATCTCCGTCTGGATGGTCAAGTAGCTGCAACTCGTCTTATTTGGAAGGGCCTGCCGCAAGGGTCGGTCCTCAGCCCTCTACTATTTAACATATATACCCATGATATGGCGTCTGTTGTTGATGATCGTTGTCACCTACTACAATATGCGGACGACATTTGTATATATGCAGACCACAAAGACATCCTGGAAGCTGCCACGAATCTAAATGATGGTCTAGCCAGCCTTGGAATTTGGTTAAACAATCACGGTCTGACCTTGTCGCCCTCTAAAAGCTCAGTTGTTGTCTTCAGCAGATCCCGGTCTATTCCTCAGGTCGATGTCCAAGTTGAAGGACAGACTATCCCTGTACAGGATAAAACTAAATTTCTAGGTCTCATATTAGATTCTCGCCTAACTGGAATTCCCCACTTGGAGTATATTGTCAGCAAATGTGAAAAAATGCTAAATATTTTGCGGTCACTCTCTGGGTCCTGGTGGGGGGCTCACCCTTATTCTCAAAAGCTGCTGTATAATGCTCTAGTAAGAAGCAATTTGGATTTTGCCACTTTTATTTTAGACCCATGTAATAAATCCTCGCTGAAGAAGTTGGACAAAATCCAGAGCAAAGCTCTACGAATTGTGACTGGGGCTATGAAATCTTCCCTATTGCTGGCTTGCAAGTCGAATGCTCAGAGCCGCCTTTAGATCTGCGGAGGCAATTTCTAGCCGATCGCTTTATCTTCCGCACAGCTCATATTAGTACCCATCCCCTTATAACTAAATTAAATATCCTTAGTGACCTAGTGTCTTCCAGCCCATATTGGCGCCACAAATCCCCCCCTCCTATTGTCACTAGTATAAACCGTCTTAACGAGATAAGGGCTCCTCTATTCCAATCTGACAAGTTACCAATCTACAGTACATCGTTCAATGCTGTTATTTTTGAACCGGATGTTGTCCTGTCTATCGGTATTGATAAAAACACTATTCACGCTAACGAAAAATTTTTGGATATTGTTAACTCTAGATGGCCTAATGGGGTACATCTGTTTACGGATGCCTCCAAGCTAGACGATGACAGTTGCGTGGGTTGTGCCGTCATCTGCCCCGCTTTCGATCATATTAGTAAACATAAGCTGCCCCCTGAATGCTCCGTCTTTTCTGGGGAATGTATCGCCCTGATCAGCGCTTTGACATATACTGCCAACCGCTTCATAAAAGACGCTATAATTTTCACAGATGCCCTTAGCGTCCTATCTTCTATCTCCCATAACCCCTTCAAAAACTGTGCCCGAAACATTCTAATCTGCAAAATAAAAGAACTTTTATACCTATGCCATACCACCGATCTAAATGTCAAGCTCACATGGATCCCAAGCCATGTGGGTATCACAGGCAATGAAAGAGCTGATTCATTAGCCAAGGATGCAATTGAGAGTGGGGACTCCACCTTCTACCAAAACTTCTCTCACGACCTGATTGCCCTCCCTATCAAATACCTGAACTCTGATTGGAAAAGTAAATGGTCGTCCTCCTCTTACTTCTACTCGTCTATCCAACCGTCTCTCTCAAACCGCCCCTGGTTCTTCCGTGCCGAATTCCGAAGATTCTGCAAGAAGGTTACGAGCGTACTGATTAGGCTGAGACTGGGCCATGTGTGCTCGCCTTCCAGGCTCCATAAATATCATTTACGGGATAGGCCCACGTGCGACTGTGGAGAAGATATAGGCACGCCGGAACACATCCTTTTTAACTGCCCCCTTAACAATAACTGCCCTCCTCTGTATACATTACTAGCAAAATGTAAAGATGCTGCGCTCCCTATGAATCTAAATTACTTACTCACCATCCCCTCTAAAAAAATATTTACCACCTTGGCCAAATTCATCAGTTGCAACAACATTAAGCTGTAGTCATGATATTATTTATGTACCCTTTATGTAACTTTATGTAAGCTATGCTATTATATTATATTATGTGACAGTATGTATATTTTTATTTAGTTTCGACTAATTTCAGTGCGGTCATGCGTATATTCTTTTGGCTTCCATCTAATATCTCTAATTGACGTGATGATCTAATCTCACTGACACTGGCTGAATTGCTTATTGGCAAAAGCCATAACCAAAAAAAGAAGAAGAAGAACCAACGTGTTCTGTCATGGATTTTTTCCTGTTTGACAGCGCCACCAGTCTGACGTTTAGCCATAATAAAGAAAAGAAATCACATTTTAGTGCGCAGTGAATAAGCTCCCCGAACCAAAAAAAAACAATCACGTGCATGTTTGCAAACAAAACGTATATTCCAATAGTGATACTTTAAAGGCTGAGGGCGCGAGTAGACTAGATGTATGTTGGATGTAGTTTTTTCTTTCATCAAACAGCTCCTAAATCATTCCATAACTTGTTGTTTCAAGTTATTCATCCTGAAACAAATAAGTACGATTTATGAGAACAGAAAATCTCTCCGGTATACAAGCATTCTTTTTTCGCAGGGGCGGATTAAGACTGATTGGTGACCCAAGCAATACGCCTGTGGGCCCCCTATCCGTATGTAAGTAAAGCAGAAGTCTAGTAACGCGAGCGAAGCAAGCCTCATATTTCAGTTACAACAGGGGAAAAAATACCTACTGAAATTCGGGCCTCGTGAACAGCAGAAAAATAACGCGAGCGTAGCGAGCCCAAAATTTTTAAATACAAAAAAAAGCCATCTGCAGAAAAGAGAGCCCGATATTGTATACTGAGAACGAGCCACAAACAGCTTGTACATTGCCGCCATAATATGTCCACCAATCGGTCACGGGGTCTTGGTGCTTCTTCTGATCTGGACGTGATGCTCTGAGCAATTGCTTAGTATGTTTTAGGGTTAATCCGCCGCTGCTGTCTGTTCAAAAGCCACCTCACGTCTGTCTCCGTTTTTTGGACGAACAGTAAGTAAGCAGGAAGACTAATAAGTATCTAACCAGTACACATACGATTACTCACCGTAGTTTGTTCATCCTTTGCATGTACTGTGACATTTAAATACAAAACATCATCATCGCCTATTACACCAAGCGATGGATCGGTTAGCATTTTCCTGGGGAAAGTAAATATGGACCAGCTACAACTGTAAAAAATAGACGAATAAAAAAGGTTATGTTTGTATGCCCTAATATTAATAGTTGGACTAACATAGTACGACCACAAACGCCAAAAGCTGCATCTACACCGGGCGCGTGGCCTTACGTACCTACTCAGTTTCGCGAGGCATGCATCACGTGCTCAGTTTCGCGAGGCATGCATCACGTGCTCAGTACTAGTGCTAACGCGCGCAGACCGTTTCCGCGTTGCCATTTGCCTTGTGACTTTGCGAGGCATAAGCGTTTGCCCTGGCGTAGACGCAGCTAATTGATTTCTCTAGATCCTGATGCTTCTTGCTAACCAGAAATAATGAACAAAATATTACGAACCTTTTAAAAACTAAATCCTTTGACTGAACCAATTCAATCTCGTCGTTGCAACTCTCATCATTATTATCAGTAGGAAGAATTTCAACTTCACAGAAAGCTTCGGTTCTTGCAGCACCTTTACTTTCATCCAGGTTATTATTATTATTTTGATCTCCATTTATAAGACACTGTAAACCGACGAATAACTCAAAGGTTTCCTCAGATTTTTCGAAAATTTTATCTTTTTTGTCTCCGTCTTTATTGTAATGCATGTGTATGTTAATATTGCGCCGCCAAACGAAAAACTGCCAGGGAACATTCATAACGTAAAATATATTTGACCTATGTAGCAGTGTAGCGGTTTTGCCAAATATATTAAAGTCTTCATTTCGAATTGTGGATATATTTTCAATTTTCACAAGTATGCTGGCACTTAGACGATGTTTATCGACCTGTATGAAAAAAAGATAACGAAATATATTTTACCTTACTGCCTAGGGTATCTTTTTTAATAGCAAGTTAATATTATATGCCGTGTGATGCCGGCTTAGAATAGCATCACCCCAATTCTACCCGTGGGTGTCGTAAAAGGCGATTGAGGGATATTCATCTAGGGAATCGGCAGCAGCGTTCCCTGTAAATGTAACATCTTGGCACTGCGCTCGCCAATCGGCCTGCCAAGCGTGGTGAGTATGGCAATACCCCCCGATAGGTGGAGGCCCATGTCCAGCAGTGGACTGTTGTAGCTGTTATGGTATGGTTATGGTATTATATGCAGTTCCTACCATAGATCTTGATATTGTAGACTTAGAAAATCCCTCTGGAATTTTATGCGAATACCGAGGAGATGATATTTTAAACATTAACGCTAGAATTTCTGACTCAGTAAGAAGCGAAGCCAGATTCTTGCATTCAGTTAGCTCCAATACAGTTAGTGTGAGAAACCTAACTTTTTCAACCAAACCAGGAATAATTTTTCTTCCCGGTGGCATATCTGAAAATAAAAAAGGTAGGTGAACCTGCAAGGTAAACTAAAATGCAGGATGGACCAGACAGTGACGTTAACAGACTTAATTTAAATTCCTTGAACTGAGGGGTATCCGAATCAACCCCAAGTATGTTCCGCGATTTTTGTAGTTTCCGAATTATTCAATTTTTATAGTTGTATGGGAAAACTTCAACCGGCAGGATATTTTATCTTTTTTTACTTCTTTCATATCAGTTTTCGAGCGGTTGTTTGTGTAGAATAATTTTAATGATTTGTACTTTTTATCGTACAAATGATATGTAAAAATAATAAAAAAAAGCCATACTAAGTAGGTACTTTTAAAAACTCTGGAAATACAAAAATTGCTGAACTGAACGTAAAAGTAGAAGTAAACTCCCATTGACAAGTCTCACCTCATAAGGCTACCGATAGGAAGTATAAATAATATATTTAACGATATAATTATAATGTTTAGAAGGACATAAATAATCGTCATCTTATATGGATTGTCATCCGATATACCTACCTGCAGATATTTTTTTTTAATGGGGTTGATTCGGATACCTCTCAGAAATTTTGGTTTTTGACGTGTATGTATGGTCGACCCTGTATATTTTGTATTACTGTTACTTATTTTGAAGCATCATTGTAAGTGCATTTTGAGTACCTACAATTGTATGCGAAATGTGTTGAAACCTGCGGTCCAAACGACTCCAGTGTTTTTGTGTTCTTTAATACCATCACGGTCTTCCTTCAATACTCATTATAATAACTGTAATGCCTGTACGCAATATGTATGTATGTAAGTCCCAAACTTTTGAGCAAAGAAGCAATCACCAACAGAAGCAGTCATCGAGAAATGCAAAGCTGGATATACATTCCAATGAGGCCTTTTTAAAAGATTACGCCTATAAATGGCGTTAAACGAAAGGCACGCGAGGCCGATAGCAAAATTAGGGTCCGGGTACATTGTAGGTGGTATACTCATTTTTAATGCATCTTACGCAGTGAAACTTGCTAACCATTGTCATGCATGAACTAATAAACAATCTTTGCTATAAATACCTTCTTTCGTTCAGCGCCATCTATCGACGTTTATACGAAAGACTAAGTACAATTTTTATTTTTAGTAGGTGTCATAAAAGGCCTCATGTGCCCGCAAGCCTACCAACGCCGTAAAAAGGAATAAAGCGACAAAGCTAGGGAAAATAAGTAGAAAGTACGTAGCGCTCTATTTGATTAAAAAGAGAAAAATAATTTTTACCTTCTTTTTATTCAGGATCCATCTGCCAAATTGAATTCCATCTTTGGTAGCAAAAATTAAACCATAAAAAACTGTTAAAGAAAAAAATAATTTTCCGTGCCCGTACCTAAGCTACTGTTTTCCATAGAGAATAAGAATACGAATATTTAATAATTTTTCCTTTTGACAAGAATATGGTTTTTAGTAACGGTTAAAAGAAACTTCTAAATGTTCAGTGGTCATAAATAACATAAATAAAACCACCAATGTTTCTATACTGGGTGTTACTAAACAACAAATAAAGCCGAAAGGAGGTCATGGTACTCATGAAACTGAACAACTTTCTCTGGGTTTCTCACATGGGTGAAATACGAAAACAAAATTGGACCTCCCGTACAAAATCGCCGATCAGCTGAATTGAGTTATTTTATTTATTTATTTTTATTAATTAAACTTTATGCACATCTGTACAATGGCGGACATAACGCCAAAGGCGTTATCTCCCAGTCTACCTTAGGGCAAAGAATATATAATAGTACTAGGGTACTTAGGGCAGGGAGTTACAATGGGAGGTACATTTTTTTCATATTTGTACCCAAGTTCCATGAGGAAAGTTGTTCAGTTTCATGAGTACCTTGACCTCCTTTCGACTTGAATTGTATTGAACCCGTTGTATTCGAGATCTCGAAATCGGATCCAACGATTATCGCGGAAATTGGCGATAAATCGATTTAGATAGGCATCATTTTTCAAAAATCGTTTCTTCACTCCTTCTTTGCGTGCTTTTAGTAAATTAACAACGCCATCTGATTAAAAACCGAGGAATCTATATAGGAATCTTGCTCAACTAGGTATAGATTTCAATAGGTAAAAATTGCCGTTCTTAGCTTACGTTTATCATCACTTGATCAATTCTATCTGTTAAGTAGCTTCTACCTATAATAGACTAGAGGCCCGTTAGCGGTTTCACCCGCTGCAACTCATTTTCAAGTTATTCATATAAACCTTCCCGTTGAATCTCTCAAGAATCCTATTACAAAAAACCGCATCACAATCCGTTGCGTGGTTTAGGAGGAGTTAGCAAATTCCACGACAGACAGACAGAGAATTGCAAAAAGGCGACTTCATTTTATAGTGGGCTATTGATAGAAAAGTTTTACTTACCTGCCTCCCGATATCGTAGATATGCGACGCTGTGTTATCTCTAGTCTATTGTAATGTTGGACATATAACTAACACTAATGTAATTATGCCAAAAAAGGCCCTGTCGTCGGCAGGGTAGCATAATAGCCACTAAGGGCGAACGCTGCGTCGCGCGGATTTGCCGCGCGGACATCTGCACCGCTTCAAACAAAGTGAAAAGAGTTTCCGCGCGACGTAGCGTCTGCCCTAAAACACTCTTATTTAAATAGGGCCTTATTCATATTGTTTAAACTTACGTTTCTTCTCGTTATCGGCTTTTGCTTGGTCTTTTTTAATAAGGTGTCCTGCATCAGTGGATTCATTGTTTGTGTCAGTTTCATTCTTTACTTGTTGGCTTTCTCCATTTGCTTGCATTGTATTATCCTTTAAAAAAAATATAAATTATTATATTGTCACAATTATGAATAGGTGCGTCCACACTGCCCGAGGCTACCCGCTGCCTCACTGCCTCGCGAGGCATTCGCTCTTGCGCAGGCGAGCCAAGTGATTACAGCTTAGGGGTCATCCATTAATCATGTGATGGTTTTTTTTGCCATTTTTGGACCCCCCCCTCCCCCTTGGTGATACATGGTGATGTTTTGAACTAACCCCTCCTCCCCCCTCTTAAATCGCGTATATTTTTAAGTAAGTTTTTTAATACTTAAAAAAAAATATATGAATAAAATTACAATTAGTATTCTTTAATTTATTTATGAAAATTATTAACTAGTAAAATAACGTCTAGAGGTAGACAGAGATTGCAGGTTGTTTATACCTACTGACATGAAAATATCAAAAGAAGTGTGAGCATACGAAAATTACCTAATACACGTGATATGATAGCTACACCCCCCCCCCCTCCCCTCGTGATGTTTCGTGATTTTTGACGGACCCCTCCCCCCCCCCCTTTTTGAACCTCACGTGATTAATGGACGACCCCTTACTAAAAAGGTGACGAAAATTTTCGAAAATATGTCATTGCTAGAATTATCACTACAATATGCTTTTTCTTTTACCAACTAAGTAACTTGACTGTTTCTGCGTTTAGTTACATTTATTTGTCTTAAACATAGTGCTACCTCTACTGATTTATTAAATTATAAATTATATATTAAATTATAAATATCACAGGATGCAGAAGGCAAGAGACGGAAAACTGTGGAAGACTTTGGGGGAGGCCTACGCCGAAGAGGCGACTACCTTAATAGAGGATGAAAACTAAAATAATATGAAAATACTTAAGTGTTTTAATTTATAAATTAGATTTAAGTAAAAATGTAAAACTTAAAAACAAGTTGGTAGAATAAAGGCTTCTTTTATTTTATTTTATTTATATATCTATTACATTACAAAAATAAAAATCTTACCTCAAGAGATTGAATTTCTTTATTATATTTGGTGTATTCTACAAGTGCTTCAAACAGGTCTAGTTCGCTGTCAATGCTCAGGGAGTCCAGCGAGTAAATGGTCTTCAAAGTCTCGAGCTGAGCATCCTTGAAAGTGTTCGCTTTGATAACATCGAGAGTATTTGTACGAAAGAACTGTGAAAAAGGCAAATTAAAATAAGGATGGTCAGGGTATTTAAGTAGCTACCTGATTTATTTCACACAGTCATCCAGTAGCATATATGTCATTTAGACAAGCCTCAACATTAAAAATCAAAAACCTGACTGCAGTGATTTTAAGATCATAATATATGTCATGTTTAAAATCTGCCATTTTGAATTTTTAATACAACCAGTGTCACTCACACCACTGAGATGAATCTACTGACTTTGACTGACTATCATATGTGGACAAACATCAAGCCATTTAAGGTGTAGATTAAGTAAAAGAATTTAGTTTTTAACATTCATGCCCACATACTTTTTATAAGTGGCTGACCTGCCACTGGTATTAATTATTACAATATTCAATTTAAATATACCTCAACACATTTTGTCTTGAGCTCCTCTTCATTATACATGCAAGATAATTCGTAAATGTAACAAGCTTTCTGCGGACTAAGGTTTTCGAGG